>QAOA01002813.1:1185-110906 GCA_003255065.1 Cercis canadensis
ATCAGATTTCACTGAAAATAGTCCATCGGCAGCATATTCTGGTGCCATGTAACCACTGCAAGACATTATTAGACAAAGAAAGTATAAATAGACATGTAAAAATAGATTAAATGGAGATTAGTAAGAGATACTTACTAAGTTCCAACTACTCTGTTTGTGTTTCCTTCCGTTTGATCTCCTCCAAAAATTCTAGCCATGCTAAAATTTGATATTTTTGGGTTTAACTTATCATCAAGTAAAACATTACTTGCTTTCAGATCTCTATGAATAATCCTTAGTCTGGAATTTTAATGAAGATAGAGAAGCCCACGTGCAATCCCACAAATAATGTTGAATCTCTTAGGCCAATTTAACAATTTACCTCTAGTATGATCTGTTACCATCCAAAGCAAATCAGTTATTCTGTTGAACTCTATGATTTAAAAAATCCAAATATTGTAAGTTATAAAGTGGCTGGAATTATCAAATTAGTCTATTCTTAATAAAGTTTCTTGTAAAATCCAAACCAAAAATGAAGCAATCCAGGCTAGTGTTAGGCATGTATTCATAGACCAACATTTTTTCCTGCCCTTGAATGCAACAACCAAGAAGTTTTACAAGATTGCGGTGCTGAAGCTTTGCAATTAGCTTTTACTTCATTCTTGAACTCAATCATTCCTTGTCCTGAACTTTTTGAAAGCCTCTTCACAGCAATTTCTTGACCATGTACTAATCTTCCTTGCATTTTGACGTTTGTAAACTTACTGAGACATCTTTATAACATCAGTACTTTTTGATTTTTCTTATCCTATGAGTTAATTATTAAATTACCTTATACACAGGTCCAAAACCTCCTTCCCCGAGCTTGTTCATAATTGAGAAGTTATCAGTGGCAGTAGCAATTGTTGACAGATCAAACAATGGGAGATCCATATCCTCCGCATCTCCATTATTTTGATCCATTGCTATATTTTCGGATTTCACTGGCAAAATGGGGAAAAGAGCTTTAGCTTTTTTACAAGCATGAGGAGGGTATTATTAGAAATCATTAACGTAGAAAAAAAAATGCTAAGAAAAAAATTTATAGACCATGAAGTCAACTTCTGGACCATGTTTAAAGTAACAAATTCTAATTAATGTATGAGAATTTAATATCATGTTAGAGCCACTTGACCTAAAAACTTTTATTGTGAAGTGAAGATAAAATGACGAAGTTATAATACCTAGTATCCTTAAATTTTATATGTAATGAAGGATTCTAAGTCCGGCTAAGAGCTACAAGGAGATATACAGAACTATGTGCAGATATAAACTTATTCGAATATTACATGTACATGTTTCCAATCTCAGTGGCTCCCAAATAATATAACCCACATACAGCTATCTCATCACAAAGGACTAAGAAGAATCAGAAAATTCTTCAACTTTCTACTTTTGTTATGATGCCAAAGCTCAATGATGCAGCCTATTTGATGATTTTATGTGTTATAGGTTGCATATCAATAGGTATCATTTAAAATAACAAACTTCCAAATGTCTCACTTACTTAAATCAGTTGACTGTGTGAATAAACTAAGTACTTAGATACAATTTAATCAAATAAATTTATTCTAGTTGAGTGTTTGTATGTAGCAGTGCGTGCAATGGAAATTTCTTGACAAAATGATCACATATCCTTAAAGAAACAAGAAAATGAGATGTAAGAAATTTTACCAGTCATGTTCTTGCGAGCTTTGTATATATAATAGGACCCAAATAAAAGCATCCCAGAAATTGCAGAAATGATAACGGCAACTATTATTGTTAGCTTCTTCTTTTGCCCATTTTCTGCCTCTTCATCATTGAATATGATCAATCAAAAAACATTTGTTAAGATCAGAAATTGAATGAGAGAATTGAGATGTTCAAAGTAAAAAATGGATACTTGAGTTAGAAGAATAATTAGAGATTATTTGGCAAACAAGGTCCTTACCTAATTCTGAAGTAACTATTCGAATATATAGATCCTGCCCACCAACTGAAAACTCTCTAATATCCATTAGATTACCAAACCACATGGCGCAACCACTACCTGTTCCTCTAATATCTGAGATATGATCAATCAAAAAACATTTGTTAAGATCACAGATTGAATGAGAGAATTGAAATGTTCAAAGTAAAAAATGGATACTTGAGTTAGAAGAATAATTGGAGATTATTTGGCAAACAAGATCCTTACCTAATTCTGAAGCAGTCATTCGAATATATAGATCCTGCCCACCAGCTGAAAACTCTCTAACATCCATTAGATCACCAAACCACATGGCGCAGCCACTACCTGTTCCTCTAATATCTGAATTAGTGTAGGCCATACAAGAACAATTATTCAAGCATTTTATTTTGCATTCCTCTAGACCAATTGTCTCATCCACCCAAGCATGTGTAGTTTCTGGCAATTTTAAGCCTTCTAATTTGATAAAACCATCTCTGCTATTATTCATGCAGCTTAGTGGTTTATTCCTGACACATCCTTGTGACCAGTCCAATGAGTTCCATGCTTGTGGTGACTTAGGCCTGAACCCTTTCAAACATTGGCAAACAGGGGAGTCTGTAATTATACAAGTTCCATAAACTCCACAGAGGCCATAATTGTCACAGTAATCCAATGGCACTTTTATATAAGTCTGCCAAATTCTCTCTGTTTCTACCCACACATATCGCTGACGAAGATAGGTTGTCTGGTTCAACATCAATCTTGTGATTACAGACTTGTTCTTGAGGTCAAATGTGTAGTAAGCCTCATCCTTATTGGAGATGAACTTGAAATCAAAAACTGGGTTAGGCCTTAATCCTGGTGAACCACTAGAATGCAACCCATTCCATGGTCCAGCTCTATAGTATTTTTCAGCTCCCTTCATCATATATGATTCTGGATAGTTAGTGAGCTTTATAGCCCAAGAGAAGTCTCCAGGAGCTGGATCATCTGGGCTCTTCCAAGCTGTTAAATTCCTATTCAGACCAATTCTTAGGTCCCATCCAAACTTCATCCCTGGCAGCAATGTATCAGATGGATGATCAAAGCTTTGCCACAAATAGCCTTCTGGGCTTTCTTCATTTTCATCTCTCACCACCAAATTTCCAGAATCTAAAAGCTGGGCTATTGGGTTTCGTGCTTGTTTCTCAGAGGATGTGTACCAAAAAACAGTGTTATTGTGAGTGAGAACTAGATTACCTGTGCTGTTAACTGTTAATATGCCAGAGGAATCATTGATTGGGCTCGCACGGTTTGCAACCCAAACAACAGTTTGAAGAGGGATATTCTTGTACCAAATTCCCACGTAACGTTTCTTAGAATTGCCAGGGCTGAAGAAACCAAGTTCAAAAGTTTCGCCTTTAGAAATTAAGGTCATCCCATCACTTATGGAATGTGACAGAGAAATGGAATCAATTGCTAGGGAAACTTGGAGAGAAGGGGCAAGTACATAAGCAATGATAGTTAGGAGGGAAAAAATTTCCATTGAATTCGAGAGGTTACGACGATTTGTTTTTCGACTGTAAGACATGGATAGAACTATTGCCCCTTAATGCAGAATAAGCTGAGATTGTCCATTGGCTACTTCGGTCCCGTTTACTTGGACGAGTCAAATTTACTATTAAAATTGACCTTGGACCTGGAAGACTCTGATGTATTAGGGTGGAAAAGGATTGTGAATTAAGGGAGGCTTGGTTTGGTTTTAGACGTATGAGACTTGACAAAACCAGAGGCAAATTGAGCATGGTTTGACAAAGTGGAGAAAAAAATGGTAGCAGAGTGCTTGAAGGTAAAATAGTGCCTTTGAAAAGCAATAGAAATCAGTGACCATTGAGATAGAATGGAGAAATGCTTGGATACAAAGGAAGTTAAGCACACTTGGCTTCATGTGAACCAATGACATTGCTAGCGAAGTCACGGGCACTACACGCAGCTATTTGAGACTTCTTAATATTGACATATGATTGACATTTACGTCTTTGTCAAGAAGAAGGAATACCAGTGACCACTCACTAATTATTGGAGAGGGTTAAGTTATATCTTCTTATTTTATCGATCCTCTCAATTGGATAAAATTTATAATTTGATTTTAGTATTATTGTGAAAATATTAAAAAATTAAGTTAATTAATATGTGTTAAAACACATAATTTTTTATAAAATATAAGAACGACACAATATAAAAAAAATATATTAAAAAATAAATTTAAAAAGTTTACTTTTTTAAATATTTTTTTATATCATGTTTTTTTTTTATATTTTATAAAAAATTATATGTTCTGGCACATATTAATAATTTAATTTTTTAAATTTTTTATAATAATATTAAAATCATACTATAATTTTAATTAAGTCTAATGTATAAATAAAAAATATAACATAAAAAAATAATATAAAAAAAATGATAGCACAATACTTACCTTTTGAATAAACGATGAAAATGGTGTTAACTTCTCAATTGGGGCATTCCCGAGATAGTGACTACTAAGCAATTATTTCACTCATGACAAATCCCATAGGCTCCACATACGCCATTATTGTCACAGTAGTCTCTTGGCACTAAAATAAATATTCCAATTTTGGTCCATAGTTATGAGGAATATGTTTTGGTTTGGTCTACTACTACTGTTGAGATAACATAACCAGTCCTGAAACTGTTATATACGTGTCCGACATTGATACTTGTTATAAGTCACGAATTTCCACGATTAAGAAACCCAGTTCAAAACTTCCACCTTTGGAAACTAAGGTCATCCCATCACTGATTGAGTGGGACAAAGTGATGGTATCAACGGCCATGGAAACTCTGAGAGAAGGGACAAGTATAAAAGCAATGGCTCTCATGAAAGAAAGAAAGAATCTCCATAATATTCTAGTTTTACTGGCACTGCCAAGTTTGATTAACTACATAGATGAAGATACATCTATTGAGCAGAGGTTCCTTGTGCATCTAAGCCTTTCAACCTCGCACAGTAGAAAACTTTTCCCTAACAATGGTGAGTATCCTTCTCAAATTTGTTCTCGCTACAAAATTTTCCACATTTTTGTAAGATACATGCATCCATGAACGATGACTCTTTTCTCAGAACATTTTTACACTTCATTTTCCCTATTTTGCTTTGTTAGACTTGTTTCCTGGAATCTTATGAAATTGGACTTTTAAGGACCTAGATGTAGACTACGGAATTTTCTTTTGTTACTTCGACCTTGGACGGAAGCCTCAAGTTCTTGCACACGGAAACGACTCAAAGCTTCTGGCTAACTAGTTGGGATATCAAGAATTTACCATACAGACATTGATACAGAATGTCATTGCTTTAATTAATCAGTGTACACTATTTGAAGATATATGATATCATTAAAGGAAGAATCGTCATTGCTTTTATTTAAACTATAAGTATTCCTAGTTATGATTACAAATTACTCTTAATATTATGTTGATTGTGAAAGATATTTTTTGCAAAAGATAAGTTCTTAAATAAATATTTGAATACGAATATGTTCAGTTAAGAATAACTTTTTTTTTCATAACAAACACGTAGGAAGATATTTGAGTACTGAAAGTTTTCCATTCAGCACAGAACTGGTGTTTCCAAACAGATAGGCTTGCAAGTTTAATTATTTGCTATTCTATACCACAGAGAGTCTGCTCAAGTTGGACTGCAGAACTTCATATATGGCTATATTTTACACTTCCAAACCAGCTGATAGGAACAACACTGAATATTTACATAACTGGTAGATTGGCTTAGAAAGCAAAGGAACAGTAGTATCTTGCTTGAACTTGGCTACTTATGCAGTATGAGACATGATTATTAGCATGGGGGGGATTTCCTACCGAGCTTCTAGAACTGTAATACTTAATTCATTGACAGAAGGTAATTCATTCTTGTATGAGGAAGCATATTCGTCGTGTGAATATTCTTCAACAAGGAAACCTGGTTGTTTGGGCAGAGGTAACTCAATTTCACTGCCTAACATCAAAATCACAGATGACATGCTTGGCCTATCATGAGGATGCCGTTGCAGACAAAGAATACTTATATGGATGCAGCGCAGCAGTTCAGAAAGATTGCAAGAGTCCTTGAAGCATTCATCAATCAGCTCTATAGGTCTCCCTTCTATCCACAAATCCCATGCCTATAACACATTACAGCATGTATCATTCACTCAGTTAAAAACTTATGCTCCGTTTGTTTTGATAGAAATATTTTTCACAGAAAATATTTTGGCCTAAGAAATTTTAAGTCTTAGGCCAAATTTTTTTTCTTGGAAACCATTTCTATCAAAACAAACTAAGCTAAAAGGAAAAAAAAAAAAAATCTAGTTACTTTACACTTACATGTCCAATAAGGTTAAGGCTTTCTTTCTGATGGTAGTTTCCTCTATTTTTCTTTCCAGTTATTATCTCAAGCAACAAAATGCCAAAGCTAAATACATCAGATTTTACTGAAAAGTTTCCGTCTATGGCGTATTCTGGTGCCATGTATCCACTAATAAACAATTTAACACATGAAACACTAGTTAATAGTAGTTCAGATTATGAGTTGAGACAAAGAAATAGAACATAAAGTTAGGAATCCATACTAAGTTCCAACCACCCGACGTGTATTTTCTGCACTCTGGTCTCCCCCCAACATTCTTGCCAAGCCAAAGTCTGAGATCTTCGGGTTCATCCCACTATCAAGTAAAACATTACTTGCTTTCAAATCTCTATGAATGATTTTGAGTCTGGAATCTTGATGAAGATAGAGAAGGCCCTTAGCAATCCCACAAATAATGTGGAAGCACTTAGACCAATCCAAGAGCTTTTTCCGTGCTTGATCTGGTAAATTTCTCATTCAAGTTAATATTAGTCAAATTCAAAACAGTATACACAATAGATTTAGAGTATACAAGTAGAGAAATATTAATCCAGCAGGAAGTACAACCAGATTAAAATTCCCTACCAAATATAAAGGAATCCAAGCTTTTGTTGGGCATATATTCATATATCAGCAATTTCTCTTCACCCTGAATGCAACATCCAAGAAGTTTTACAAGATTGCGGTGCTGAAGTTTGGCTATTAGTATTACTTCGTTTTTGAATTCCTTTAGCCCCTGTCCAGAAGTTCTTGAAAGTCTCTTAACAGCAATTTCTTGTCCACCATCTAGTGTCCCCTGATATTCAGCAGTCGCAGAAATTTGGAATTATTAAACTGTTTCCTTGCTTTTCTCTAGAACTCTCAAATTAGCATATGATATATTTACCTTGTAGACTGGTCCAAAACCACCTTCTCCAAGCTTATTGCTGATTGAAAAGTTATCAGTAGCACTAACTATGCTTGCCAGATTAAACAATGGAAGCTCCAGATCTTCCTTCTCTTCTTCTTTGAATTGCTCCCTCACCGCCACGCTTTCTGCTTTATTTAAAACAAGTTAGCAACACTAAAATAATTTGAAAGATGTTCATTATATAACTAGAGATAAAAAAAGTCATACTTTTTGTGTTGACCCTTCTTCTCCTTCTGCATACAAAATAGAGAACTAAGAGCAACACAACTATTGCTGTAATGGTACTTCCCACAGCAACTCCAATCTTGACCTTGCGTCCATTATTTGACTCTTCAATGGTTGTTTTCATTTTTCACATAAAACATAAAATTTAGTTAAAATTGAAGCTAAAAATATTGAGGTGAAGTTATAGCACATCAAATAAGTCAAATCAAATATTTCTTTTTTCAAAAAGGAAAAAGAAAAGGGGGAAACAAACATTATGCAGAACACAAGAAAGATGGTAGTCACTGGTCATAAATCATGATTGACGAAGGATTAAGATGGCCATACCTAATTTTGAAGCAGGCACTCGAACATACAGATCCTGCCCTGAATCAGGTTGAACCCGCAAGTCATTTAAATCACCAAACCACAAGGCACAGCCACTGCCTGATCCTCTGATATCAGAGTTTGTATAAGCCGTACAAGAACAGTTGCTCAAGCATTTTTCTCTGCACTCCAACAAAGACATGCTTTGGTTTAACCAACTATGTTCGGTATCAGGCACTTTCATCCCAATATATTTGACAAACCCATCACTCTTGCAGTTCAGTTGTTCATCACGTACACACCCTTCAGTAAAGTCCATTCTATTCCAATTGCTGGGTGATTTAGGCTTAAACCCTTTCAAACAATCACAACTGGGTGACTTGTTCTCATCACAGTTCCCATTAGGACCACAAGCTCCATATTTATCACAGAAATCTCTTGGCAATGAACCATATATCCTCCATATTTGCTCTGCCTCTACCCACACTGAATGGTAACGAAGAAGTGTTGTTTGATTCACTGCCATTCTTGCTTTCATAGACTGATTCACGAGGTGAAACATGTAGTATACTTCATTCTCATCAGAGTAGTATATAAAATCAAAAACTGGGTGGCGTTTAGTGGTTGGTTTGCCACTGTATTGAAGTCCATTCCATGGACCACTGTTGAAATACTTCTTTGAGCCTATCCACAGCATTGGTTCAGGGTAATTGGTGACATCCATACCCCATATTAAGTTTCCTGGAGATGGATCATTTTCATTCATCCACGATATAAGACTCCGGTCAAGACCAGTTCTCAAGTCTTTTCCAAGCTTCATCCCAGGCAATAAGGTATCAGAAGGATAATCAAAGCTCTGCCAGAGATAGTTCTCTGAATTCTCATCATGCTGTTCTCTAAGCACAAGATTTCCAGAATCTAAGAGCTGAAGAACTGGATTCTCAGCCTTTCTTTCTGGAGTGAATTTCCAATGCACAGTCTTCTTGTTGTCACTGAGAAGAACCACGTTACCTGTGCTGTTTATCTTCAACATACCAGAATTGCTTTTGACAGGTTTATCCCTGTTTGCAACCCATACTATGGTTTTAACTGGGATGTCTTTGTACCAAATGCCCAAGTAACGGTGGCTGGAATTTCCAGGAGTGAAAAATCCCATTTCAAAGCTTCCCCTTCTGGATATTAAGGTCTGACCATCACTGAAAGACTGCAACTGAGTAATGGTATCAGTTGCAACCAAAATTTTGGAACTGAAAAGGAGTAGGCAAAAGCAAAGTAACATGAAGGGAAAACTTGCCATTGATTTTGAGTTCCCAAATCCGAAACTCTTTCCAGTGAAGCTCAAGTTGCAGGCATGTATTAAAAGAGCTAACTCTGGCAAAACAGACAAGGCCGTGAACTATACGTGGTTGACTGGAGCATTTTTGAATGCCAAAAGTGACTATTGGCGTCAACGCTAACCAATAATATAATATCTTTTGCAATGGACAAGAGTGTCCAAAAGGACATTTTAGCCTACAAAAGGAGAACTGTCACAAACTCTTTGTGGACATGCCAATGAAGTCAAGATGGAGTGAATGCAACGGGGGACCACAGTGATATCTCCCTTAAACTCAGTCAAAAAGCATTATTTTCAACTTATAAGGGTATTTCAATTATATGTTTGAAAACTTTAACCTGTTTTTATGTGCTGATTGAAGAAGACATCATGCCTTTTCTCTCAAGTCCAGCTCATGGAAAAATCCTACTTTTTTTACTCGGTTCTCCAATGATGGCAAAAATCAGTTGGAGAATCATAAGCATTTTCCTAGGTCCATGTTGACAAAAAGTTTCCTCTTTTTTGTTTTCTAACTTCTAGTTGGGGGCAGTAGGGCACCAAGGCTAAATGATATGCAGCAAATATTGACTATAAGTTTCACATCAATCAAAAGTCTTTTGGAACCGTTTGCATAACATAACAAGAGTGTAATGCCAGCTGAAGGTAAGTGTGGCAGCAAAAAGAGGGGAAAGAGGGGGGGCGGGGAGAAAACATTGAAGTGGTGTCAAATAATGACAGTTCAATTCTAGCCACCATTATCATTACTCATCATCTGAAGAATCCCCCTTCCCATTAGGTGGTGTTAAGAAGAAATATTTCAGGTTCAGCACACCTTAGGTTTTTTCTTTTTTTTGAGACAGTATTTTACTGAATGCAGCATCATAAACAATCACATTTAACCAACCAATTGTAAGTTTTAATAGAATGCTTTTGCTTATATCCATTTTGTAATATATAATAAGAGAAAAAAAAAAATACACATTTAAGTGGAATTGTTTTAGTAATCATAGGTGCAATGGTAAGAAAAGATTCCACAGATTGTCTGCGTCAGTTCATGGCTATTCTCATCAATTACAAACATGATACATAAAGTTATGCTGCATTATAAAGCATTATGAGACATTACCGGACGAGCTTTAAGGACGTGGATGTTGCTGAGATGGCCACCAGACTGATTACAATCTCCAGCTTAGATTACAAAACAGAGTTAGTGCCAAATTTTTACGTGGTTCTGCCAAAGCTGAACTGCAAAATATCATTATAGCTGCAAGCTAGAACCGTTTCATACTGAAAAAATAAACTGATAGAAAAGATTGACTTTTGCCTTAAATGTGTGTGTCATTTTACTTTGTAATTTCCCCGGCTCAGTGGAAGAGACGGTTACAAAATTGGTGCTGCATAAAATATGCAGCATGAAGCGTGTTACATTTCTTATCGAGCTTCCAGCTCTGTAATGCTCAAGTCATTTGTACATAAGGAAGACTTTCCATTACCTAGATGTTCTTCAATAAGGAAACTAGGTAATTTGGGTTGAGGCAAGGAAATTTCACTATTTAACATCAGAACCACAGATGACATAATTGGCCTATCCTGGGGATGGTTTTGCACACATAGGAGACTGATATGGATACAACGCAGCACTTGAGGCACATTGCAGGAGTCTCTGAGGCATTCATCAATCAACTCAAAAGACCTTCTTTGTTGCCATAAATTCCATGTCTGTAACACGTCAAGCCCATGTTATTGACTTGCTTTGGTTTATCAAACAAATAACAGAACAGAGTAAATTTGTTAAATATTTACATGTCCAATAAGGTTGATATGATTTGGACAAATAAATCCCCTATTTTTCTTTCCAGTTACTATCTCAAGCAACAAAATCCCGAAGCTAAAGACGTCAGATTTCACTGAAAAGTGTCCATGAAGAGCATACTCTGGAGCCATATATCCACTGCTAGTCAACATAACAAACATAACAACCACAGTAGATAGATTATTAACAGATTATAGACCAAATGGGACAAAAGATGAAGAAGAATATCAAAGGGAAACATACTAAGTTCCAACTACTCTATTTGTGTTATTTCTTTGGTCTCCTATGAAAGATCTAGCCAAGCCAAAGTCTGAGATCTTTGGGTTCATCACACTGTCAAGTAAAATATTACTTGCTTTGAGATCTCTATGAATAATCCTCAGCCTAGAATCCTGATGAAGATATAGCAGGCCCCTGGCAATCCCACTAATGATGTTAAAGCGCTTAGACCAATCCAAGATTTTTCTTCGCGTTTCATCTGTTCAAAAATAGACTAATATTGTCAAATGTAAACCATAAATAGAATAGACATGGAAGCTACAAATAGAGAAGTATTCTGACAAGAGGACTACAACTAGAGTATGTAATGGATTGTGGATACTGACCAAAAATAAAGTAATCCAAGCTTTTATTAGGCATGTATTCATAAATCAGCAATTTCTCTTCATCCTGAATACAGCAACCGAGAAGCTTTACAAGATTACGATGCTGAAGTTTGGTTATCAGTATCACTTCATTTTTGAATTCATTCAGCCCTTGCCCAGAACTACTTGAAAGCTTCTTAGCAGCAATTTCTTGTCCATCATCAAGTATACCCTGCATAATAATGGCAACAAGATAGTAGAATTTCTGAATTACACAAGTGTTCCTTGTTTTCATAATTCTAAAATTAGCAAACTGGAAAGCTACCTTGTATACAGGTCCAAAACCTCCTTCTCCAAGCTTGTTCTTTATTGAAAAGTTATCCGTGGCACTAGCTACTCTTGATAGTTCAAGCAATGGAAGCTCCAGATCTTCCTTTTGTTCTTCATTTATGTGATTAATATTCACACCAAGCTTCTTATTTTCTAATACACGTTATTAAAACAAATGAAATTATGAATTATTCATCATAAAAATCATGTTAAAAATAGATGATATATCATCTTTACACATAGTGATTATCATAATCTTTTGACTTTGAATTTAAGAGAAACAAAATTCTGTAAGAAAAGCACGTCAATAGGAATTCCGAGAGTCATCATGATTCATGAGCAAATGTACCTGTAAAACTCTTCCTTCTTCTCTTGCACATGAAATAGAATACCAAGAGCATCCCAGAAATTATAGCAATAGTACTTCCAACTATTACTCCTACTATGGTTCTCTCATGCCCATGACTCCCCTCCTCGGTGGCTGATTTTGATATACCATAGCCAATGTAAAACAAATTTGCAGTTAACAAACCATAAAAGAAGCAATAGCAGGCAAAATAAATAAAATGACAAGGAAAGCAGATGAAGAAAAAGCAGTCATCACCAGCAATGCAGAATAATAACATAATCACAACAGGATTTAATTTCAACAACATATGTGCATACTTACTAGAGGTTAAGTACAGGAAGCAGAGCCCATACCTAAGTCTGAAGCAGGCATTCGTATATATAGATCCTGCCCACCTTCTGTTACCGCACTAACATCAAATAGATCGCCAAACAACAATGTGCAGCCCATCCCTGCTCGTCTGATGTCTGAGTTCTTGTAACCCACACAAGAACAGTTGCTTAAGCATCTTGTTCTGCAATCATTCTCTGTCAAGCTTTGATTTAACCAAGAATATGCACTATTGGGCACTTTGGACACAGTATATTTGATAAACCCATCAGTCCTGCAGTCCAGTAGTTTATTACGAACACATCCTTGTGTATAGTCCATCAATTCCCAGCCATTGGCTGACTTGGGTTTGAATCCATTCAAACATACACAAGCTGGTGCCTTATTAAGGTCACAATTTCCATTGGGGCCACAAACCCCATGATTGTCACAGTAGCTATCAGTGTTCATCCCTGAACTGTTGTTTCCCCCATTTTGGTTCTTTTCTACTGTAATCTGCCATAGACAATTTTCTGGGTTTTCATCATTTTGTTCTCTAAGTACAAGTTTTCCAGAATCCATGAGTTGCAAGACTGGATTCTGGGCTTTTCTTCTTGGGGATATTGACCAAACAACAGTGTTATTCCCACTCAAAAGAACTACCTTATTATTCTCTACACTGTTTATCCTCAAGACGCCAGAGAAATCCTTGATGGGTTTCTGTTTATTTGCAGACCAAACAACAGTTTTAAGGGTCATATTCTTATACCAAATCCCCAAGTAACGGTCTCGGAGTTTACCTGGACTAAAGAAACCCAATTCAAAGCTTCCATTTTTTGAAATTAAGGTGTTGCCATCACTGAGAGACTGGAATTTAGTGATGGAATCAGCTGCAGCTGAGACTCTGAAGAAAGGAAAGAGAATGTGAAGGCTAATTAACACAAAAGAAAGAAGAGAACCCATCTATTGCTAGCTTTCCTCTTTGCCTATGCGTTCATCCGTTCAAGCTGTGTGGAGGACGGACAAATTTTTCAAAGTGAATAGACTTTACTCCAAACGGCATTGACGTCAATGCTAATCAATGATGACCTGTCTTTGTACAATTTTTTTTATTAATTTCTACTTCTCGAGGCTCTAGCCACATCATCTCCCCCAAAACACTATCAACCACTCCATAAAGGGCCTACCTTCAGAAAGTATTGATATTAATTGAGTATCTCCAATCCCTTAAAGGACTACAAATAGTGATATCTGCTTTGGATTTCTGATGGCGATTTCTAGCCCACCAAAGGTGAACGATAATACTCTTCAGAAATTTCTTGGGCTGAAGTCATCTTTGAAGAATTTATGTTATGCTTTTTTAGGTTGAATGATGATTATCTCCAAAGCTGGTAGTTTTTACAGTGGTTGATCAAGCTGGCCAATTTTTCTACTGCCACTACTGAACCATATGTTTCGCAACTTGCTTCAATTAAAAGACTTCAGATTTTATTCCCAAAGTCTTCTCCTTTTCTGGTTTATTTCCGAAGTTAAGCACTTTGGAAAAATGTTACGGACATAATCTAAGCAATGTTGCACGCAAACATTCTATTCAAACACAATGCTGAAAATCACTGCAACTCTGTCATTGATTCTAATGCTGCAAAAATCTATTATGATTGGGAGATAGAACCGTTTTATATTGAAAGTTAAGAAAGCTTGATTATTGTAAAAAATTATGTGTTATTTTATCTTACAAATTCTGCCAGCTGAGCCAAAGAGACCATTACATAACCTGCATGCTAGAGCATGTCAGCATAAATAATACTCTGGCCACATTCCGCAAGAAAACATTTAGTGCAAGCTTTGGGCTGCTTAGGTTTGGCAATTCTTATTGAGCTATGCCAGCACTGTAATGTTCAAAGCATTGGTACATGACGAAGAATCTCCACCATTTGAAGGTTCTCCAACAAAGAAACTAGGAAATTTGGGTTGAGGCAAGGCTATCTCACTGCCTAACATCAGAACCACAGATGAAATGTTTGGCCTGTCCTAAGGATGCTGTTGCACACATAGGAGACTAATATGGATACAACGCAGCACTTGAGGCACAGTGCAAGACTCCCTTAGGCATTCATCAATCAACTCTAAAGGCCTTCCTTGTTTCCATAAATTCCATGTCTGTAATTAACATGTTAAGAACATGTTCTTGACTTGCTTTGGTTTAGCAAACAAATACGAGAAACTAATTTGTTGTACTTATATGACCAATTAGGTTAATATTGTCATTTGGACAAAAAACCTCCTTTTTTCTTTCCACTTACCACCTCAAGCAACGGAATCTCAAAGTTGAAAACATTAGACTTCATTAAAAATATCTATTAACAACATACTCTAGAACCATGTATCCACAGTCAAATTTACATAACAACATAAGAGTTGATTATTAACCATTTTTGGTAAATGAATTAAAAAAAATTAAATATCAAAGAAAAGCATATTTACAAAGTTCCAACTACTCTCTTTGTATGTTATTGTTCAGTGGACTAAAGAGGATGGACAACTTTTGTGGCAGAGAATACGCTTTAATACAGCAGCATTTGACTGGCCTTGCTATATATTAAAAGTGCCACCCTTGACGTCAATGCTGATTAATGATAAGTGCTATCTTCATAGGCAAAATTGTTGAATTCCACTAGTTGATGACTCGCACTATCTTCCACTAAACACTAACAACCGTACCATAATGGCCAACCAAGTGAACAATAACGCACTGTAAATTCTTGAACGAGGCTAAAGTCATCTTTGAAATTTTTATTTTGTATTTTTTGCGGCTAAATGCTAATTGTCAAAGCTGGTATCTTTTTTCAGTGGTTGATCATTACTCATAAACTCACCATTTTCCTACTGGATCACATGTAAGGCAACTTGCTTTTATCTTATCCCCATTGTCTTGCCCCGTGGAAAAATATGCCATGCGAGTGGCAGGCCAATTTACATTCAACGGAAGCATCTAATGCTAAAGTTAATTGAAATTTGAAATATTTAAGTAATATTGCTAAAAAGAATAACACTATTTACACAATTCTTATGTTTATAATTGTGTATAATTATATAAGTAGCTTCATTTTCAAAAGATATATATATATATATATATATATATATATATATGTAAGTGTGTCACATAATTAATAGTCGTTGGCACAAAAAAATTGCGTAGGTAACATTGTTACCACAGCTTTTGTTGTTTGGACGATGACAATTTCCTTATCTATAACTATTATATTTTAAGTTGCTACAAATTTAAGAAAAACGGAGATAATATATAGCACTTTCGCTACGTCGTTGTATTATCTTGATGAACTTCATCAAGCTCGTGCTAGAGCCTGGATAAAGTACACAAATAGTTCTAGCTAGTATAACTTTTCCACTGTAATACAGACACAAGTACCAGCTGGAGGAAGTCCTACATGGATCATATATGCTTGATTACATTTTACATAACTCGCCACATCTTCTATGGAATACTATAGACTAGGTTGGTTAATTAGCCATCTTTCAAGACTTAATTAGGAACCCAGATAAGAGTATCAGTAGCAAGAAAATGGCAAACAGGAACAGTTCCTGGCTTCACTTTGAGCACCATAAAAGCTAGATGTTTGTGATTCCATAACACAGTATCAGTGTGGCAGACAGCTAGAGCTTTGGTTTTTGACCCATCAGCAGCCACCAAGGGAACTGTAAAGGCCCTTGCAGCATGACCTTCATGGCAATAAAACACAGCATAAGGGTAATTCAGCTTATGACACACCACTGCTCTGTCTCCAGCTTTCTGCACTCCCTCAGCAATTGTGTATTGCTGCTTCTTCTGGGTTTCCTTTTCCAACTCAGTTGATGGTACCTGAATGCTCTTTCCAAGCTTTGAAACAGCAAAATCAAGTAACGATTTCATTGATGTAACACAGTACTTTTCTTCTCCCTTAATGCCAGGATTCTCACAAATCTCAAGTGTATATTTTATTGTCTCTGCTTCTGCTGATTTAGCTTCTATCCCAAAACGGTTCAGAATTTCTAGGAGCTTCTTAGAGGAACATGGGAAGGGTCTTGCAACTCTCAGGTAAAAAAGTGAACTCATTTGAAAGCTTAATGAACTCTAAGTTGAGTTTCTTGCCTCGATGAACGTCATGTTCAAAGACGTAGGTTGTCATGGTCAACGTGTCTTTCAGTTCTCTGGGGCCATTGATCTCACCTCCTCCGCCACCATAGGAGTCAACGTCTATCTTCTTGTTGCCCACCTTGGCACCAGAGCTTTTCCTTTCCATCCATAATCCTATTTATAATGTGTTAAATCATACAAAAATATATACATGCTACTGCTAGTATCCCCTCAAAAGAAAATCAGTGTTACATAAAAAATTAAAAATAAAAAAAAATCCCAGTGCTAGTAAGAATATAAAATTAGACCAAAATGCTAGATCGATGTCTCGAAAACATTATTGAAAATCTTTTATAAATTTACTTTTCCTCCTACATGAATGAGCAAGATCATCTTAACTTTGTTTATAAAAATCAAATGGAGCAAAGTGAGGCTACTGTTTTAGTTTTTTTTTAAAACATGTAACTGAAACAACCACATAAAAAGGAAACACCAAATCAAACAAGAACCAGAGATATGGGAGGGTACGGAAGGAGAAGAAGGTGGATTAATAATCTATTATGGATACAAATTCACCCATCGCCTTTAAAAATTTTGGGCTAAAACTGCAAAAATAAAACTCGTGAAGAACTTATTAGGGTAGCATAATGTTGCCTGAGATTGGAAACAAAGACAAGTTAGGGTCCTGTTTCATTGTTTTGTTTTATCGTTTCGTTTTCTACACCTACAAAATAAAACAAATATCTGATTAGATCTATCAATGGCCAGTTTGTCCCAAGCCTCACTCAACGATTCTCCATCTTGTTGGCGAAATGAGATAATCTCTGTCCTCAACCTTGCTGATTTGGAAGGAGGGAAATACCGAGCGAGAAACTTATTCATCAAATCTGACCAAGTGGTGATCCCACCTGATTGGGATTTACCTTTTGAACTTATGTGTGATGCTAGTGATATAGCTGTAGGTGCTGTTTTGGGGCAGAGAAAAAACAAGTTATTGCATGTCATATACTATGCAAGTCATGTACTAGATTCTGCTCAACTTAACTATGCCACTATTGAAAAAGAGTTGTTAGCTATTATTTTTGCATTTGATAAATTCCGCTCTTATTTAGTAGGTGTCAAGGTTATTGTATATACTGATCATGCAGCTCTTAGGTATCTCTTTGCTAAACAGGATTCCAAGTGTAGACTCATCCGCTGGATCTTGCTGTTGCAAGAATTTGATCTTGAGATCAAGGACAAGAAAGGCATGGACAATGTGGTAGCTGATCACCTGTCTAGGATTGAGCAACAAGAGAAGAACCAAGCTCCACCTCTTCCTATTAATGAGGAATTCCCAGACGAGCAGCTCTTTGCAGTGCACAGCTTGCCATGGTATGCTGATTTTGCAAACTTTAAAGCTGCTAAGGTCTTACCTGTGGATCTAAACTCCCAAAGTTAAAGAGATTCCTTCATGAGACTAAGTTCTATGTCTGGGACGAGCATTATTTGCTGCGAAAATGTGTTGATGGGCTCTTGAGGAGATGTGTCCCACAAGAAGAGGTGAAGGATATATTGTGACATTGCCATGCTTCAGACTATGGTGGCCATTTCAGTGGAGATCGGACAGCTGCCAAAGTTCTCCAATCAGGGTTTTACTGGCCAACAATCTTCAAAGACGCCTATGACTATGTGAAGATGTGTGACCGCTGCCAAAGGTCTGGCAACATCTCAAAAAGGGATGAAATGCCTCTGAATTCAGTACTCGAAGTTGAATTGTTTGATGTTTGGGGAATAGATTTCATGGGTCCTTTCCCATCATCATACTCTAATGAGTATATTCTGGTCGCAGTCGATTACGTGTCTAAATGGGTTGAAGCAACTGCCACCAGAACCGATGATGCTTAGGTAGTTATGAGTTTCCTCAAGAAGAATATATTTTCAAGATTTGGAGTTCCAAGAGCTTTGATCAGTGATGAGGGCACTCATTTCTGCAACAAGCGAATGGACGCTTTACTGAGCAAGTATGCAGTGAGGCACCGCATAGCAACTCCATATCATCCACAAATCAGTGGTCAAGTTGAAGTGTCAAACAGAGAGTTGAAGAGGATTCTTGAGAAGACTGTCAGCGCCTCTAGAAAGGATTGGGCCCTGAAGCTCGATGATGCTCTTTGGGCATACTGCACTGCATTGAATACACCTCTTGGCATGTCCCCGTACCAATTAGTGTATGGCAAGGCTTGTCATTTGCCTGTGGAACTGGAGCACAAAGCATGGTGGGCCACTAAGATCCTTAATTTTGACCTGGCAAAAGCAAAGGAAAAAAAGGTCCTTCAACTTT
Organism: Cercis canadensis; assembly: GCA_003255065.1. Lineage (NCBI taxonomy): Eukaryota > Viridiplantae > Streptophyta > Magnoliopsida > Fabales > Fabaceae > Cercis > Cercis canadensis. The sequence continues at coordinate 20,135 of QAOA01002813.1, forward strand.
ACGAATTGGATGAATTCAGATATAAAGCTTATGAGAGTTCCGAGCTTTACAAAGAGAAGACAAAGCGATGACATGATAAGAGAATCATCCAAATGATTTTTGAACCAGGACAACAAGTCTTGCTATACAATTCAAGACTGAGACTCTTCCCGGGAAGACTGAAATCAAGGTGGTCAGGACCATTTATGGTCAAGACAGTATATGCCTATGGAGCTATTGAGGTGGCTGACATGGAAACGAGAAGGAGTTTCAATGTTAATGGGCAACGACTTAAGCATTATTGGGGAGATGGGGTTAAACACCATATTTCTTCAATGGTCCTCACTGCACCAGCATAATCTCCGAGATAGTCCGACTGAGGACTTTAAATTAAGCGCTTCTTGGGAGGCAACCCAAGTTTTTAACCCTTTGTCTTTATTTACTTTTAGTTATTTTCCTTATGTCTTCGTTTTTCATATTCATTTTTGTCATTTTTGTTCATTAAGTTTTGCTTTTGGCATATTAGGAGAGAACACGGCCAGTGACATGCCCGTGTCATGAACCGTGTGAAGAAGGCAGAGAGCTCAGGAAGACTACACGGTCTGGAACACGCCCGTGTCATGACCCGTGTTCACCATACAGAGAGCTCAGAGGAGATACACGGGCACACATGGTCATGGCAATGAGCGTGCAACTCTCACAGGAATCCAACAGGCAGACACGGTTTCTGACACGCCTGTGTTCATCCCCGTGTCACTTACCCAGAATTAATTGTCAATAGACACGCCCATGTGTTGTCTCAGGTAAGTATTTAATTTTGCCATATCACGAACACGGTCACTAACACGGCCGTGTTGTGACCGTGTCACTTAATTGAAATATTCTCACTTTGGACACGGTCGGAGACATGGGGAGGTCACCCCCGTGTCACTCAAACATCACCCCCGTGTCACTTAAACACCCCACGTGTTCTCCCCATGTCTCTCCCTTAAAGCACGACACGCCCACAGAACATGGTCGTGTTTCGGGCGTGTCAATCAGAAACTTTAAAAAGCTCAGTTCGCAGGCTACTCAATCGCTTCAGAAATCCCTCTTCTTCTCATTCTCTCTCAAATCCCTAGCTATTCTAAGCATTCCACACCCATTTCCGGCCAATCCCTCTCCTCAAAACCCCAGTTTCTTGCTTGAATCAAGTTTCCACACCACCCCTCACCAGCATTCTCTGTTATTTTTTGAAGTTCTCACAATTTCAATTTCTGCTCATTCCTTGCTTCACCCCACAGGTATGTATTCATTCTTCATGTTTAGTTTATCATTTTTGCAAAACATTCAATGCTTCACCCCACAGGTATGATTGAGGAGTATTGTTGAGCTTTACCTGTTTTGATTAAAATGCTGCTGCTGCATTTGATTTTAGGGCATGTTGGGTGTTTTGGAATTGGTTTATCTTTTTGCAATTAGTGTTCCTTAGCATTGCTATTGATTGCTATTGCTTTTGGGAATCTGCTGATGTTGAGAAATTTGTAGACAATATTGTTATCTGCAATTCTCATTACTGTCACCACTGCGATTGTATGCTGTCAATTCTGTTAATTTATTGCAAGTGGTTTGTTGTGGGCATTAGCTCATTTATTTTACAAATTCCTCACTGTAGCCACTGTCATGGATATTGTCCTGTGGAATTTGTCAATTCACTGGAAAATGAATGTATGGATTATGTCTCTTTCTCTGGTAATGATCATTGCTGTGGAAATTGATTCAGGAATTTATGGATTATCTGATTTTCTTGTCAAGCACTATAGGAATTGAGGTTGAATTATATTGTACTATGACCAGAGAATAAATCTTTGTTGAGGACCTGATTTTGTTTAATTGTTAGTGTGGGAATTGATGGTGATGACTTGGTTAAATATTTGTTGTTAGGAACTGGAAGTTTGATGGTTCACTAGGATGGGAGAGCTAATGTTAGGCATTACACTTACTGTTTTATTGGGATGTTTGTGATAAAATACCATTGAAGAATTGGTTTTACTCAAATTCTCATTACTATGATGTTGCTATGACCTCATTTATGTGGGAATTGATTTTCTGATGTTGATGAATTGAGTACAGTTGCAATTCTGCATAAACTCTTGCTTTCATACTTGTTAATACCTGTGGCAAGTTGTGTTGTTTTTGTTATTGTTAGTGTTGTAAAGCAGTGTCACTTTTGACATATTGCTGTCACAACCGTTATTGGGATACTTTGCAGGTAGTAATTGGTATTTAAAATTGCTCAATTTTTAGTAAGGGATATTTGATATTGTTGAAGAGTCTGTTCATTCTTCAAGCATTTTAGGAACTGATTTCCTATTATCTTTGTTGAGGGATTGGACTTATTATAACTGGAAGTGTGAGGATTTCTTGTAATATGGTTGTCTACTATACTGTTACTGTTAGTGAAATTATTGCATGATGCATGAATCTCCTGTATTTGTGGTGTCAAATCTGTTTTACATAGTTTCCATGCTTTGGGATTCATTTTTGGTTAACTTTCTTTTGCAGGAAACAAACATGACAAAGCGCTCTGATGATGCTCAACCACGCCGGGAGAAGTTGAAGACGAGGAAGAACCGTCCAAACCCCCCCAGAGTCACCTTCTCCACCTATTAAGAAGAAAAGATCAGGAGCCATAGACACTTCAGTTCATCCATTTCTCAGATTCCAAGGGGCTGAGCACCAGGAGCGGCTAGCCAAGCTCTCAACAAAGTCATTTGAACCTAGGCGATACCCAGTATGGCTAATGTTGCAAGAGCTAGGAATTGACGAGGAGATTCGCCAACTCCTCAGTCCAGGACAGTGGGCAAATGTCTTCGAGCTCCAGGAACCAGCATACAGAGAACTCACCCTGGAGTTTCTCGCAACTGTAGAGATCAACACCACCTTCACAGCTACCAACACGACGTGGTATGAGCCAGACTCTATCAGGTTCCGTCTCGGCTCGTTCATGCATAGTATGAACCTGGAGGAGTTCACTGAGGCGGCAGGGTTAGCTGGACAGCCGTCTACAGCAATCAGACCAGAGAACACATTCTTGCTGGACTGGTCCTTTACCACCAAAGACCCGGCAGAATGCTGGCTAGAAGTGAGCACTGAAGCCACTTACGAAGCCAAACGGTCCAAGGCATCCACCCTCCGGTCACAGCACTCAGATACATCCACAAGTTGCTGGTGCACTCATTGAACGCCAGACAGGAAAGCACATGCGTGGTGAGTAAGAGGGACCTCTTCTACCTCCAATGCATCAAGGAGAAGGGACATTGCCACCTGGGATATGCCTTCATCCAGTTAATCAAGGGCTATTTCCAGCGAGGCAACTTCGGAGCCATAGGCGGAGGTTCAATCATTACCCGCATCGCTCGCCACCTGGATGTGTTGGGTGACGAGTCCACCCTCACGGTCGCCTGTCGACCGTTGCCGCTGGGCATGGACACCCTCAGAGCCATGGGGATGGTGGAGCGCCGCACAGACGGCCAGGGCACGTATTTTGCTTTAGCCGGTGCTCCACCACGAGCGGTACCTAGCAATCCACCAATTGAGGAGCCAGCAATGGAGGCCCCGGTGAGTGATGCACCACCACTATCTGAAGAATCACCGGCAGCGGGGCCAAGCACATCCGCACCTTCTCCGCCACAACCATCTCCGCCACAACCATCTCCTACTATCCCGTCCACCGAAGCTGACGAGGAAGATAGGAAACCAATAGCCCTCGAGAAGCAATTGGCTCGGATCGAAGTTGAAGTAGATGGCACCAGAACCTGAGTCAACCGTCTGATCCTGGACAACCGGCGAGAGAGACATCATAGGCATTAGTGGATGTCCTATGAGCTGGCACATCACCAGTGGGTGCAATCCACTCTACAGATGATGTGTCAGTCCTTGGGACTCCAGCCTCCACCTTCACCTCGTCCGCCCACCTTTCAGGATCCAGCGGACGATGCCGACATCACACCAGCAGTGGAGCAGATTCGACCGCCGCGCACCTCATCCCGACCTCCATGGTCCGACTCTCCACCATCCACCGACCAACCTTCTGAAGCACCCTCCAGGGAGTAGTTTAAACTATTTTCTCATTTTCTTTTCATTCATTTATATTTCAATGCCTGTTTGATTCTGTTTCTGCATTCACCATTTATTTGTGTGTCATTCATTGTGGATAATGCATGATTTAAGTGTGGGGGGGGTAGAATTTTTTAAGTATATACATGTGAGTCCTCTGGCATGCAGAACGAGAATAATGTACCTATGGAATCTCCTGGATAACTGGTTTTGAAGTGTATTTAAGTTTTTATGCTTAGTAGTCTACTTTGAGGCTTGCTGCATTAGGAAGTAACTATTGAAGTGTAATAGACTTAGGAGTGCTAGAAATTAGTTTATACTTGCTAAACTTAAAGTTTGTAATTAGAATACCCTGTGTTGAATACTGGTTTTTCTTTGCTTATTAATGCTATTAAAAAAAAATATCATTATTTGATTTCGAGTGGTGATCTATTATGAGCATAGTGGGGCTCTGCTCATCTACCTTCTGTGCCTGAAACTGGAGAAGGATATGAATATGCCAATGAAGCATAACTAGTTGAATATGGGTCGCAGGCAATGACCGGACACCACATCCTAAGACCCCTAACTATGCAAGAAAAGAAAAAAAAAAAAAAAGAGAAAAGAATAATACTTGAGTTCTTAGCTTTGAGTATTGTTATTTTTTTTCCTATTATTAGAATATAGTAATAAGCACAGGGTAATTCTTTCTAGATACTGAGAGTGTAGCTAAGGCAAACTGTTAAGCGATGACTGAGTCCATAAACTGAAATAGAAACTGAATAATGCAGCTGCTCATTGTAGGGTGCCTTGCATAATTTTTTGTAGAAATGGAATTGTCTGTCCAGGGAGAGCACCTAAGGCACATGTTCTAGTTTTCATTGCTTGAGGACAAACAAATGTCTAAGTGTGGGGGAATTTGATACTTGTCTTTTAAGACTATAAAATTCATGCTTTAATACTGAATTCTTACTTGTATTGTGAGCAAATCCTCTCTAAACATGGTGTTATTGGCTTTGACAGGTATAAAGATGGGTAATCAGGAAATGAGAAGAATCTGGAAGCAATCCATGGAGAAAATGGCAAGGAAAGCAGCCTTACACCAAGTTTTTAGGTAGACACGAGCAGGAACACGGCCGTGTGTACCCCGTGTCTAACATCCAGAGGCTGCTGCTCAAGCTTATGGACAAACACGACCTCAGACAAGAACAGACACGGCCGTGTTCAAGGCCGTGTTGATCAAGCAGAATGTCAAAGAGAACAAAGACTAAGTCTAAGGGCAAACACGATCAAGGCAAGAGAAGAACACGGCCGTGTTGAACAGGCAGAGACTACAAAGAAAGGACACGCTCAGACCAGAAAAGAGCACAGGCCATGTCTCAGCGACACGACCAAGACCAGAAAAGAACACGGCCGTGTATGAGCCCGTGTTCAATGACCAGAAATGCAACATAAGTGACACGCCCATGTTCAGAAAAGGAACACGGCCGTGTCAGAGCCATGTTCAAGCTATTTTTAACCAAATGACCTAATTCTGCACAAGTATAAAAGGAAATCTGATGCATGTGTCAAAAGAGGCCGTACTTGGGAAGAAAAGGAGCAGAAGAACTAGAGGAGGAAGGGGAGCAATTGCGACTGGATCGTCATAGAGTTCCTTCTTCTTCTTCTTCTTTTCATCTCATGTCGAACTTTACCTATTTGCTTTTATTGAATTCAAGTATGAGTAGCTAAATTCTTAGTGTTAGAGGTTTGATGTAATTCAATTGTAATGAGGTTTCAAGATTGAATAAACTTGTTTTAGTACAACTCCTTTTGTTGAATGGAATTTACTGTTATTAATGCCTTTAAATGCTTAGCTACCATTTGAATGGTTAAAAGATTCGTTTCAATACTAGGAATAGTAAGATCCGAATGTGCTCTGTAAATTCTGTCCTAAATTGAGTTAATCTAGGAATAGATAACTTTGTTTAGGTGATATTAGATTAATTTCCTAGAACCAAATCACCTAGATTAATTAGTTGTGTCAAGGAATTGGACAAGTAATTGGTATAGGGAGGATTGTTTCACCAAGGAATTGGGTTCAATCACATTAAGGAAATAAACCAACAATAAATGAATTGTAACTGAAATAAGTAGTTCAGTATTGTTTCTGATATTACCTTGTCTATGAGGTAATCGAATTTGCAAGTGAATGAAATCAACCCCTAACATTTCTCCTTCTTATTATCAATTTCACATTTAGATTGTTTCTTAAAGATTGTTACGATATTGCTCGAGTTTTGTTACTTAGTTTGTTACTTAGTTAATTGCAGCTGCTCATTCTTGGGCTGCATTCAATCCAAACCATTTATCTTTCCAAATAGAATATTTATTGGTGAAATTGGTAGTTGCTAGCTTTAATCCTCGTGGGAACGATACTCTACTCACTATTATATTACTTGTGTGACCCGGTATACTTGCCGGAAAAAGTCTCATCAGTCCTGTTTCATTGTTTTGTTTTATCGTTTCATTTTCTACACCTACAAAATAAAACAAATATCTGATTAGATCTATCAATGGCCAGTTTGTCCCATTTTGCATAGCTTGATGAAATTAGTTTCCTTCCTTACGCCTTTTCCATAGCTTTTTCTCCCCTTTCTTTTTTTGCTTTTATGTCAAAGATTTCCTATTTCTTACTTCTAGTAAAAAAAAAATCAATAAAATAAATGAAATGTTATTGATAAGTCGGTTTTATACCGTTTATCTTGTATTTCTCTACCTTGTTAATTATTTGTTCTAGGGTATTTTAGGTTTAATTCTATGAATTAATGTTTCTTTTATATATGTTTTCACTTTAGAAGTCTTTGAAAGTCATTTTGATATTTTTCGGTGTCAAAAAGAGCAAATTTTGGTAAATTTGAGATAGAGGCGGCAACTTGGGCGTTGCAGCCTCCGTAATTCAACAAAAGTCAAGATCATGCAACAGCTTGGGCACCGCAACCTCCAGTTTGGGCACCACAACCCCTGTCCTCAACTAAAATGCACTATTCGAGCAGAAACTCCAAGGCCACAGTGCTCAATTCATAGGCCGCAACCCCCGACGATCAACTCAGGATTTGACTTCCAAATATCCTATTTTCATTAGTATTCCTATTTTATTTTAATTCCTTTTTGTTTTAAACTTCTTAGGACCTATAAATAAGACTTTTAAAGACTAAATTAGAGTTCCACACGTTTTTGCACAAGAGGCAAGAAGAGAAAGAATATCAAGCTCCAAGATTCGGATTTCGTCATTGATTCTCAACTTCTAAGAGTTTTTCTCATATTTTTCTCTTGTTCTTATGTCTAATTTCTGTGTAATCATGTTCTTATCTACTGTCATGAACTAAATTCAGGTTATGATGTAACCTAGCTAGGAAAATTTGTGATTTTATATTTCTTTAATTCAAGAACTCCTTTATTAATTGTCTTCTTATTCTCAAGTCTTCATGCTTCTAATTATTTGATCACCAATTAGTTAATTAGATAATTACAATGAGACCAAGAGGTAATTTGTAATTTAAGATCATAGGGATTAAGAATATAGATTTCATAAGGGATAGGAATATATTTTTATGGTTTATGTAGCTATTTAAAAAGAATTATAGAATTGAATGAATTTCTAAGTTATGCGTAATTCACAAAGGAATATAGTGGATTCATAACTTAAAGATATTTTTGTTTGACCTTAGAAATGACTAATAAATAGTTTAGGATTCTTGACTAGCAATAAAGAAGATTGTTTTTGGTTAATAAATTAGGAATAGCAAATCAGAATAGCTATAGTAAAATCAAAAGTCCTAGATATTTCTCATTCATCTTTTTACCTAATTTAATATTCTTGCCTTTAAATTATTGCTTGATTTTAAATCTTGATTTGTCTAGATAAAATTAAAATACACCTAATTTTGGTACTTATTAACCACAGTCTCTATGGGACGATACTCTATTCATCACTTTATTACTTGAAAATAATAACGTGGACTTGCGTTAGAGTCTATTAATATCAATACTAAGATACTCTAATTTTAGTCTAAATCTTTATTTTTTCTATTTTACGCTTGTGCTCTTTTTCTATTTTAGTCTACATCTTCTTCCATCAGTGACTACGTCGTATTCTAAGCTTCTTTCATTTTGTCAAATCAATCTTATTCATGTAAGAAGAAAGTGAAACATTAAAGTGTTTAGTGCTAGTATTTGCTGGAATTCTTGCCTGATCCTCATGCATGGGCGCTGTCATGAGAGAGAGATTATCTGAAACTAGCTAGCTATATGACTATGGATATTGGCATGGCTATAAGCTTTCATGATGTTTTCCTTGACAAATTGATTTGTGAATACCAAAAATAATATAGACTTATATCTATCATTTAACATAGTATATATGTACATTCATGCACCTAAGAAAACGGTGGAACTCTGGGTCAATTATATAAGCCAGAACAAATTATTGTGCTGGAATTTAGTGAGATGTGTCGGAGATGCATGTACAGGGTTCCATCAAATTATCTCCAAATGTTGGTTTTCGATTTGATATCTATTTTGTTTCCTCCAGAAAGGAAAGAAAAAAGATATCCCGAACACACCAGCTAGTGGAAACTGGTACGCAACGTAAATAAAAAAGCTTCTAGTATCATTCTGTTCATAGTCTACATATGACGAAAGATATATGAGGTATATATACTGGACATTTCCAACCCTTTCGTCACGGTACTGCTACTCTGATTCAATTTCTAGGGGACATGTGCCTCTCTCCACTAAATTATTTATAAAGTGATATTATTTTACATGATTTAATGTTATATTGTGTCACATTAATATCATTGGTACAATTAATTACATAACTAGTACTACAGGCCAATGAAGGACTTGACTGCTCCATGTCATGCATAGCACATAATGACAATGCAAAAATGTGACATTACAAGATCTAAGTTGTCTTCTACCTTTATTTGGCCATATACATGTAGTCATAGGATCCAAAAGAGCATTATTATGAATGCAGCTTTCTCATAAATAATGGCCAAATCAGAAAATGACTAGTAAACCGAGGGACAAGAATATGATATATTAAAAAAATTTAGAAGTAATGATCAAAGCTATTTTAATTTGTTTCACAAAAAATCAACAGGCTTGGGCTACCTAGATTACTTGAATCTTATTGCAACTGGTTGTAATTCAGATGCCAATTTCCCATCTACAGCCATTACCTTATAAGTTCATCCAGAACTAGGAAAAAGGAAGATATTATTTAAGAGACCATTTTTAGTGCATTATTTTTACAAACTTCATCAAGCACATTACTAGAGCCTGAGCCTGGATAGGTTACAGTCACACAAACAGTTCTAGCTGGCTTAGGTTTTCCACTATATATAATACAGACATAGATAGATACCAGCCAAAGGGCTACAATACATAGCTGATACTCAAAACATAATAGTCTACCCAGTTAATTGGGAACCCAGAGAAGGGTATCAGTGGCAAGAAAATGGCAAACAGGAACAGTTCCTGGCTTGACTTTGAGGACTTCAAAGGCCTGATTTTTCTTTTGCCATTGTGCAGTATCAGTGTGGCAAACAGCTAATGCTTTGGCTTTGCTTCCATCAGCAGCCACCAATGGAACTGTATAAGCCCTTGTAGCATGCACTTCATGGCAATAAAACACAGCATATGGGTAATTCAGTTTATGACACACCACTGCTCTGTCTCCAGCTTTCTGCACTCCCTCAGCAATTCTATATGGTTGCTTCTTTGGGGTTTCCTTCTCCAATTCAGTTGAAACTACCCGAATGCCCTTTCCGAGCTTTGAAACCGTGAAATCAATTAACGATTCCAAGGATGTAGCGCAGTACTTTTCTTCTCCTCTGATGCCAGGTTTCTCACACACCTCAAGTGTGAATTTTAGTGTCTCTGCCTCTGCTGATTTAGCTTCTATACCAAAATGGTTCAGAAGTTCTAAGTACTTGCTACTGGAAAAGGGAATTGATTTTGCAACCGCATGAGGTAAAAAGGTAAACTCATCAGAACGCTTGGTGAAGTGCAAGTTCATTACTTTTCCTTGATGAAGGTCATGCTCTAAGAAGAAATCTGTTTGGAACAGCTTATCATTACTGTTTCTGCCTATTTTACTGGAAGCTGCATTATACACATCTACGTCTAACTTCTTGTTGCCAACCTTAGCATGTGTGCTTTTACCTTCTACCCATACTCCTATTTATAATTCCTCGTTAGACTTTAATCATATATATATATGTACAGAACAAACAAAAAAATTTGCACTTCAATTTATTGAGGGAAAATTCTTTCATCATAATAAAGGATAAGTAGCCAAATATCAAAAAATGTTAAAATGAACTGCATAGGTGGAATAGCATCTGGATTTGGAATATTCTTGCTACTTACCAGGCTGTGCAAGATCCTGCAGAGCTTTGGGAAACGGTGTGTTTGGCTTAATGAATTTCCAATTCCATCCTTTAAATTCCCAGGCATGGCTTCCTATGAGGAACAGCTGCCACAATATTCAAACAATCAAAAAAGTAAACCAAAAAAAAATTTATATCGCTGTATTATTGACATTCATCATTCCATCTTGGGGTGTAACCTTAAGGATTTTGCAATACTCTGCTGTAATGGTATGTATGCAAGCATTTCTAGAAGAGTAAAATTAACTTTTGAAGCTCATAAAAATGGAGAAAAGGTCTAAGATAACTAAATATGGGAATCAAAGGCTTCATTCAGTATTAGTAATTTATTCTACTCTAGAGAGCAAATGAAAGCTTACACAGAATAGAGCAGAAATGGCAAGGTAATGAAACCCCATTTAGGCTGTGAAGTAGAAGTAGAGAAGAAAGTAGAAGCAAATTGTGAGAGTGAATGGTTGCAGTAAGGCTCCTAATATATAGTGATTTCCAAGTTCCACCACTGTTCTTAGTCCCCAATAGAGGACCCCATAACTTTATCTTTGTTCTCTTTGTGACTCTTTCTTTATTTAATTACACGTGGTACTATTTTCTTCTCATTTTCCTCTCCTCAAATAACAGACACTGCTGAAAGCAATAATGATGCCCTATCGCTATCAGCATTATAACACAAATGAATCACTTAGCTCCACTAAATGTATGTGGACTTTGTATGTATCAGTAATTTCTTGCATAAAATTGTAAATAATTAGACAAAGAAAGTGGAAAGATGGAAAGAGCGAGGATAAAAATTATTTATGTGTGCTTAATGTGAAAGTAAACAGAAGTAGTGGAACAAATGAGTGGAATTGAGTGTCACTCCACACTATGGAATCATACAGGGAGTAAAATATAGGAGTTGGTAATAAGAGGTCTTTTCACTGATAATAAATATAGAATTTCTTCTCAAAAAAGTAAGGAAGAAAATGGTATCAATGTTGTCATGTTACAAAGTCACTAAGCAAAACTTCCAAAAAGAAAACGCCACTAATTAAATATTATCTGTTACGAAGTCATTAATTATGTGTATGGTAGTAAACAATCTTTTTCTGCAGGATCAATGGCCACTTGCATATATCAAATAGCGGTGGAAATTTTTGGTAACTTATACACATTCCAAGAATAGCCATTGCATTAATTAGTTAGTTGGTGTTCACCTAAGAAGCACGGAATTACAATAAATTTTAGAATGAGGTAGGTTAGAACTCAATTATATAATGGGGCCTTTAAATTTGACACATAGCATAAGAAATAGTGGTGATTATGTCACTTAGAATGGGGTTATATAACCCCATTTTTTGCCTAGGGTAAATTAAAGGCCCCATGCAAAAATGGGGTTAAACCACCCTATCTAGGTGGACCGCTTAAGATGTAATAAGTGTGTTAAAAGTGGGACTCACATTTTACTCAATTTGCTATAGCCATTAGGATATTTAATACAACTTTTGACAGCAAAATTTTCACTTATTCCAAATCAGCCATTGATGTTAAAAAAATAATTAAAACAAGTCCTAACTCAATTCCATAAAATTAAAAATTCTGCTATTTAAATTTATATAATTATTTTTCATTGAGCAATATTAGTATCAAATAAAAAAATCTCCAATATCTAAGAGAGTATGGGCATAGCTTCAATAATTTTTTTCATGATGCAAAATCGAAATTTTAATTGGCTACTATCCTTCAACTTACAAAATACCTCATGTCTAAAGATAATGTATGAGAACCATCTTATTCTAAAAATTAAAACCTCAATTAATATGACACTACACTAACAAAGTGACATAATGTAGTGTTACTACACTAACAAAGTGACATAATGTAGTGTTATATAATTTCATATCATTTGAACTTAATTATTGTCAAATTAAAAAAAGAAAGTGACCACCCAAAACTAAAAGCTTCTCCTTTCTCCTCCATATTTTATGTCTCAGAGGCTCACCATTTCATACTCTTATAACCTTAGATTCTTACTGCTCTTAACATCACGTTCCCATTCTCTCTTCTTTGAATATAACACTCAAATTTGAAATCTTTTCCTTCTGAAAGGAATTGACAAATTTGAAATCTTTTCTTAATTGACAAATCCATAATCATTCAATGGCTGTCAAAGGATTTGTTGAAGGTGGGATTGCCTCCATTGTGGCTGGCTACAGCACACACCCACTGGATTTAATCAAGGTCTGAATGCAGCTTCAGGGTGAGAAACTCCCAATGAACCCTCAACCAGTTCACAATCTGCGTCCAACTTTTGCCTTCCATTCTCACGCTCCAACAATGGTGGCTCCTACCACACTTGCAATTCCAACTCCACCTCAAGCTCGTGCTGGACCCATCTTAATTGGGTTAAAAATTGTCCAATCTGAAGGTGTCGGTGTACTTTTATTTAAATTAGTGCTTGTAATTTTTTGATAAATGATATATTGTTAATGGTTAAAAGAGAATACCACATTTACATGCAAAAATGTCTCCAAAATTATTTGGATTGCCAAAACTAGAAAACTTAGTTTTTTCCATGTCAAAAGGAGTTATTACACAATTATTCTCACTTTAGGCAATGAAATAGGTAATGTATAGTTCAATAATTAATTTAATATGCATCATTCACCACCAAAGAGAGTTCTACACATATATCATTGCTAATCATGTGAAAATCATACACAAAAAATTTCAGTCCAAAATTTTGAGAGTACAATATTATTTTAATGGTGTAAAGTTTGAAAATTTTGAGAAAAAATAATTTTGGACATCCAAAAATTCTCAAAAAAAATTCAGAATGTAAAATAGGAAGAGTGAAGAAGAACTGGGCAAGTTTGAATAAAAAAAACTCCCAGCATGTGGGCTCCACGTGCACTCTCCTGACACACGAGTAGACTTCGCTTGAAAATACTATTTGTCATCTTCTACCTCTATTTGGGTTTGCAACTGGGTCACCCGACCCGGTTGTGGAATTGGTTCTGCCTAAAACTAGTTATTCAACATTTCTAACCTCTTTCAACACAATTTTCACACCATTAAACTCAAAATTTGATGATCTATGAAACCCACATGAATATTTTATCAAAAAGTCGTAGAACTTTGAAATTCAAAGCTAGGATTTATCCCATTTTCATGTAAAAATCCACCATTCAAATCTTACTTGCAAATATGAAGAGTAAGGGAGAGACTTCAATTTTGACTTGTTTTTTACACTATTGTTCTTCACTCATCTTAATCTATCTATTAATGTATATTTTTAAATCTATCATGCTTAAAATTTTATTTTAAATTGTTAATCTTTACGTATAAATTTGAATATAAGTCTTTTAAAAAAAATTCATAAATTTGTTTGTAAAAAATATATTAATGGAGAAGAATATCATACTTTGTGTACTCTCAACTTAAACATAATTTAATTACTAAAAAAAAGCTTTAAAATAAATTTTTATTTTAAGTAGGGTGCTAACATAATTTTAGTTAAATTAGTGAGTAACATTAATATTGACACACAAATTGAGAAATGACCAATTGAACAGATAACCAAAAATAAATATTCACTACTAAATTTGGCACATAGAACAAGAAACGGTGGTGATTGTGCCACCTATAATGGGGTTATATAACCCCATTTTTTACCTGGGATAAATTAAAGGCCCCAATTATATAAAGATTAATTATAATTATGAGGAATTTTTTTTGTAAATGATCATAGAAGAATTTAAGTTTATGGGCTTTTCAGAAACAGATCCGTTTAAAGTTTAAACAAAGGAGTGAGCAGCACATTCACTAACTAGACCCAACTATTTCAGACCAATAAAAAGAGGACCCAACTAAAGAAATTATTGAAACGCATCGTATAGCAGTAAAGGGTTTTTTATCCTTTCTTTTCGATTGTTTTCGAAGATGATTAGCGTACCGAAGTTGACTTGACTTGCTTGCATGCTTACTATTACCTCAGTCTTATTTCTGAGTGGGAAGAGTCGCAGCCCTTACATGTAAAGTCATACAACCTTTGTCCTTCAAAAACACAGGTTAGATTTCTTTGATTGATCCCACAATAGGAAAAGAAAATTCGAACTGAAAGATGATTTTTTAATGCATCATTTCATGTATACCATGCATCCTTTTCAATTTTTATTTATTTTCAAAATGTTGATCCATGACTCAAGTAATTACGTGAAAACCTTTGTCTATTTCCTTTTACTTTCAAAATTTTGACCCATGACTCAGGAAACACCAAAATGAACTGTCAAAGTTATGACAGCTATCCGAACTCAACATTATCGTACATTTGCTTTCAAAGACTGCAATTAAGATTCCATCTGCACGAGTTACCAGAGTAGCAAGTCATGTTATGCGTGAGCATTGTGAAAGCAACTGCTCACCTAATGAACCATAAATATGATTATGACACAGAAGAAGAGTTCCTGTTGTCTTGGTCAACCTTCTTCATAAATTATTAACCATTAACTTCTTTCCAGCATGATTTGCAAAATACTACTTAATGAAAATTTCTTCACCAAACATCACTTTTTGCAGTGCAACATGGAGACTCTTAACAGCGCGGTGTTCAAGGCACCTCGCCATCTCTTAGGAACCAAGGGTTTAATGTCAGGGGTTTGATTTTCTTCTACTTTCTTTCTCCTTCCTCATGAGCACATTGAGATATTTATACTTAAAAACAAAATCAAGACTGATTTATACATGTTTGGATGAAAAACAAGTCCTGCTAGATCAGGCTAAACGTATTTCCTTCACCACAGCATTAATCTTTGTAGGTAAGACTTGAAGTTCAATGTTGTTAAATGAGAAACCATTAGTTGCATAAGATGTTGCAGCAAGCCCAGAGAAAGGAAGCTCCAGGTCTTCTTTCAGGCCTCACCATTGCTAACGAAAGGCTTATCATTAAAGGCATAATCTTATGCCATTTAACCAGTTATGACGAAACCCCAGTAAATCAGAAAAGAATATATATATATATATATATATATATATATATATATTTGAAACTGCTATTTGAAAAAGGTCAAAGGACTGTAAATTGTACAAGTTATAATGTGAAATAGAAGGACAAGGATGTCACCTGATCTGTAAAATTTGTTCAGAAAGTATATTTACTTTACCTACTTATTGCTTTTTGTTGTTATATACTTGCAACCTAGAAAAAGTTGTCACATACTTGATTATAGAGTATAGTTTGACTCAAATATTTCATCGGGCTGGCTGGGATTAGTTTTATTAAAGAGAAATGAGTGAATGACAATCTTGGTGTGTCATTTGAATGGATTAAAAAAACCAGTTACTAGAACAACTACAGGAATATACTTAATTTAAAGTTGCTATACAATGTATAGATGTAGTAACAATTAAGTAAATTAGTCCTCTATCTGGAAGAAAGCTCCGTCAAACTCATTTCATTGATTGAAGAAAATGTATTCTTGCTAGAAGATGATTCTGCTGATACCTTTTCCATTAAGAAACCAGGCTCCTTCGGCAGAGACAATATTGCAGTAGAACTGCTCAACATCACAACCACAGATGCCATGCTTGGCCTATCATCAGGATGCTGTTGCAGACATAGAAGACCGATATGGATACAGCGCAATACTTCTGATACAATAAATGAGTCCCTCAAACAATCATCAATCAATTCAAATGCCCTTCCCTCCTTCCACAACCTCCATGCCTACAACAATTCAAAACATGTATCATCTATAGTCGATCAGTTCAAATAGATGTAAAAAATGAAGTTAAGTTCTTTGTTACTCACATGGCTAATAAGATTAAGGTTCTGGTTTGAATTGTAAACCACTCTATTTTTTCTTCCAGTTACTATCTCCAACAATAATATACCAAAACTAAATACATCAGATTTTGTTGAGAATACACCATCAATAGCATATTCAGGTGCCATGTAACCACTGCAAAAAGTCATAGATGAGTTAGTCATATTTAACAATATGTAGAAATTAATACACTTTAGCATCCTAAAAGATACTTACCGAGTACCAGCCACTTTACTTGTATTCCCTTCAACCTGATCTCCTCCAAACATTTTGGCCAAGCCAAAATCCGAAATTTTAGGGTTCAAGTAATTGTCCAGTAAAATATTACTTGCTTTTAGATCTCTATGTATAATTCTCAATCTAGAATCTTGATGAAGATAAAGAAGTCCTCGAGCAATTCCACATAAGATTTCAAAGCGCTTAGTCCAATCTAAAAGTTTACTTTTAGTAGAATCTGTCAAAATTCTTAAATGTGTTAATTTTTTCTTCCCAAATGAATTAGAAGAAACAAATCAAAATTTCATTTACTATCAATTAGAACTTTAAAGAGATACAAACCAAAAAGACAGTAATCTAAACTTTTGTTAGGCATGTATTCATAGATAAGCATTTTCTCCTCTCCTCGAATGCAACAACCAAGAATCTTAACAAGATTTCGGTGTTGAAGTTTGGAACACAGTATAACTTCATTCTTAAATTCTTTTGTTCCTTGTATAGAACTCCTTGAAAGCCTCTTGACAGCGACCTCTTGTCCATCTGTTAGTGTTCCCTAATACAACATATTTGTATAAAAACAAAGAAAAAAAGAATATTGAATAACAAGATTCATGTTTTATATTTTGTTCCTATTAAGAAATGTTGCATATTTACCCTGTATACAGGCCCAAAACCACCTTCGCCAAGCTTCTTGGTAAAGCCATTGGTGGCATTAGCTATTGTAACAAAATCAAAGAAAGGAAGGTCCATATCTTCTTCTGTGCTTTCATCTTCCTTTTCTGTTGACAAGGTTATCTCAATGTGAGGTAAACAGCTCAATATCAAATGACACGCAATGCAAAACTTGTTGTTTTTAATAATCCCAGTTATAAATATAACAAAAATATGTTATTTGCAGCTTCTTAATGGCCTTTCACAAACAAATAAAATATCTGTAAAAATTTCAGTCATATAGTGGAGTAAAAAAACAAGTTACATTTTCTAGATGGCTAACAAATATATGAAAGCTCCCGCACATGAAAGGAAACATCTTGACATGATGCTTCCCACTGTTGGCTACTGATATTAAACACTTTTAAGTGTCATGTCAATATGAGCAAAACTTCAAATTAAGAGCTTGCAGTGACAAGTTTGAAAGGAGGTCTACAACAAGCAAGCTGCACCTTTTGAATATAACTTGGCTAAAGTTATTGTGGGATTGATCTTGTGCACTTAAATAATGCTGTAAGTAACTAAGCAACGAAAGAAGACCATCTAATGCCTTAGCCATCAACCCAAATCAAAATGAACAGTAGTTATTATTTTCTTTAATCTAATGCCTTAGCCGCCATTCCAAACATATATAAGCTGCGAAATGCAATTAAAAAAAACAAAACCACAACGCAAAAAACAAAACAAACCATTGAGAAGGCTTTCAGATTAAGACATTTACCTCTGAACTTTCTTCTGGATATGTAGATGTATGAGAAAGTGAAAAGGATCAAGAGAACCGATGGAACAGTAATTGCTACCACAACCACCATTTTCCCATGCCCATGTTTTGCTTCTTCTGGGACAGGTTGACAGAAATAAACCAACAGGGAACACACATAATCACAGACAAACAAAGTAATGGAGCACCAATGCATTTTAAAATATCATATAAGTCAGATGAGCATATCTCAAGTTGTAATGGAAAGTAGGATCAAGTAAAGGTTTCAAACTTGAAACAAATATGAACAGAAAAAGAAAAAGGAACTACCAGTACCTGACGCAGCCATTCGAATATATAGATCTTGAGCAGGAGTTGGAATCTTCTTCAAATCAATTAGATCATCAAACCAAATGACACAACCACTACCAGCTCCCGTGAAATTTGAGTTTGCATAAGCAGTACAAGAACAGCTTTCCAAGCATTTGGCCCTGCATGCCTCCAGTGTCATACTTGCATCAATCCAAGTTTTATTTGTATCTGGCAATAGTAACCCACTAAATTTAACAAATCCATCTTTATTTTTCTCCTTGCAGCTCCATGGTTCACTGCGCACACATCCTTGAGTCCAATTCAAATTGACTGATTCCTCGGGTGATTTCAGCTTGAATCCCTTCAAGCACTGGCAAATAGGAGACTCACCCACGACACAATTTCCATAAGGACCACAAAGATTATAGCTTCTGTCACAGTTATCTTTTGGCACAATTGTATAAGTTCCCCAAGTTTTATCTTTTTCAATCCATGTCAAGCGCTGACGAGTACCTTCCGCTTGCGATTGGTTTAAAACCCATCTTGAAATCATTGACTTATCCTTGAGTTCATATGTGTAGTATACCTCGTCCTTGTTTGACACAAACTTGAATTCGTAAGTTGGATTAAGCTTCTGTTGTGCTGGTATGCCAATGAAATTATTGCCATTCCAGGGGCCAGTTCTACAGTACTCTTTCTCATCCTTCCAGATTACTAATTCAGGGTAACTGTTACGTACTATCCCCGTTTTGAAATCTCCTGTAGAAGGGTCATCCCAATTCTTCCATGACGATAGGCGCCGGTCAAGGCCAGTTTTGCGGTCCCATCCCAGCTTCATTTCCGGTAACAAAGTGTCACTAGGATAGTCGAAGCTCTGCCACGAGTAACTTTGAGGATCATTGGCGTTCTGGTCTCTTAGAATTAAGTTTCCAGAATCTAAAAGCTGCACAATGGGATTCGAGGCCTTTCTTGTTGAGATTGCTGACCAAACAACGTTATTGTTCTGGGCAAGAAGTACAAGGTTTCCCTCTCTGGTTATGCTCAATATGCCCAAGTGGTCTTTGATTGGGTTGTCACGGTTGGCAACCCAAACATAAACTTTAACAGGGATTTTATGGTACGAAATTCCGAGGTAGCGGTTTGAAGAATTACCTGGACTGAAGAAACCCAGTTCAAAGGTTTTATCTTTGGACACCAACGTGTTGCCATCTGTAAGATTCTGATGCTGGGTAATGGTATCGGTTGCTAAGGAAAATCGAGGGAAGAGCAGTTCGGTGACAACAAGGATAAATGGAAGAAGGATGGCCATTACTCTAGCCTCTAGGTAATTTGTGCTACGGTTCACATGTTATAAGATATACTCCAATGATGTTGGTGTAAGCGTATAACCCCATTTTAAGTAACACAGTTATCATAATTTTTTGTGTTGTGTCAAATTTAGTGGTAGATATTTAATTTTAGTTATTTATTTAGTTGGTCATTTCTCAATTTGTATGACAATATTAATATGACCCCCTAATTTAACTAAAATTATGTTAACACCCTACTTAAAATAACAATTTATGTTAAAGTTTTCTTTTTAGTAATTAAATTATGTTAAAGTTGAAAGTACACAAAGTAAGATATTCCTATCCCTTTACATATTTTCACAAACAAATTTATGAAATTTTTTTTGAAATAATTATATTTAAATTTGTACATAAATATTCACGATTTAAAATAAAATTTTAAGCATAATAAAATTTAAAAAATACATTAATATATAGATTAAGATGAGTGAAGAAAAATAATATAAAATATAAGTCAAAAATTGAAGAGAGTAAATCTCACATTCTCTCTTACTCTTCATATTTGCAAGTAGGATTTGAATGGTGAATTTTTGCATGAAATTGGAATGAATCCTAACTTTGAATTTCAAAGTTTTGCGATTTTTTGATAAAATATTCATGTGGGTTTAATAGATAATCAAATTATGAGTTTAATAGTATGAAAATTGTGTTGAAAGATATTAAAAATGTTGAAGAACTGGTTGAGGGTAGAACTAGATTCGCAACTAGGGCGAGTGACCTAGTTGCAGACCCAGATAGAGGTAGAAGATGATGAATAGTATTCTCAAACGAAGCCCACTCGCGTGTCAGGAGAGTGACGGCATGTGGGCCTACACGTTGGGGGGTTTTTTTTTTTTTTTTTTTTGAAACTTGCTCAGTTCTTCTTCATTCTCCTAATTCTACTTTTTGAAATTTTTTTTGAGAATTTTTGGATGTCCAAAATTATTTTTTTCTCAACTTTTCAAAACTTTACACCATTAAAATGATATTGTACTCTCAGACTTCTGTGCTAAAATTTTTTGTGTATGATTTTCACATGATTAACAATTATATATGTGTGGTACTCTCTCTTGTGGTAAATGATACGTATTAAATTAATTGGTAAACTATATATTACCTATTTAATTGCCTAAAGTGAGAGTAATTATGTAATAACTTATTTTGACATGGAAAAAATTGAATTTCTAGTTTTGGCAATCCAAATAATTTTGGAGATATTTTTGCATGTGAATGTGATATTCTCTTTTTACCATTAACAATATATCATTATTCAAAAATTACAAGCACTAATTTTAAATAAAAGTACCATAAATATTTAAATAATTTTTTGTTAGTAAGAAGCTTCTTCCTTTTTTTTTTTTTTTTAGGAAGGCAACTATTTTCTCATTTTATACACTTAAAATTTTCTTCATATAGGTAAAAAATAAAAATTTAAAGGTTTTCCCATGATAAATACTTGTTGCTCAGTTCTTCTTCATTCTCCTAATTCTACTTTTTGAAATTTTTTTGAGAATTTTTGGATGTCCAAAATTATTTTTTTCTCAACTTTTCAAAACTTTACACCATTAAAATGATATTGTACTCTCAGACTTCTGTGCTAAAATTTTTTGTGTATGATTTTCACATGATTAACAATTATATATGTGTGGTACTCTCTCTTGTGGTAAATGATACGTATTAAATTAATTGGTAAACTATATATTACCTATTTAATTGCCTAAAGTGAGAGTAATTATGTAATAACTTATTTTGACATGGAAAAAATTGAATTTCTAGTTTTGGCAATCCAAATAATTTTGGAGATATTTCTGCATGTGAATGTGATATTCTCTTTTTACCATTAACAATATATCATTATTCAAAAATTACAAGCACTAATTTTAAATAAAAGTACCATAAATATTTAAATAATTTTTTGTTAGTAAGAAGCTTCTTCCTTTTTTTTTTTTTTGTAGGAAGGCAACTATTTTCTCATTTTATACACTTAAAATTTTCTTCATATAGGTAAAAAATAAAAATTTAAAGGTTTTCCCATGATAAATACTTGTTGCTCAGTTCTTCTTCATTCTCCTAATTCTACTTTTTGAAATTTTTTTGAGAATTTTTGGATGTCCAAAATTATTTTTTTCTCAACTTTTCAAAACTTTACACCATTAAAATGATATTGTACTCTCAGACTTCTGCGCTAAAATTTTTTGTGTATGATTTTCACATGATTAGCAATTATATATGTGTGGTACTCACTCTTGTGGTAAATGATATGTATTAAATTAATTAGTAAACTATATATTACCTATTTAATTGCCTAAAGTGAGAGTAATTATGTAATAACTTATTTTGACATGGAAAAAACTGAATTTTCTAGTTTTGGCAATCCAAATAATTTTGGAGATATTTCTGCATGTGAATGTGATATTCTCTTTTTACCATTAACAATATATCATTATTCAAAAATTACAAGCACTAATTTTAAATAAAAGTACCATAAATATTTAAATAATTTTTTGTTAGTAAGAAGCTTCTTCTTTTTTTTTTTTTTCTGTAGGAAGGCAACTATTTTCTCATTTTATACACTTAAAATTTTCTTCATATAGGTAAAAAATAAAAATTTAAAGGTTTTCCCATGATAAATACTTGTTGTTTTGCTTATATTTAAAACATTGACTTCTTACACTAATAATTAGTGAAGTTTTAAAGTTTATCTTCAATCTCTAATTTTGTATGACCATTTCTTTTAATAAGCATTAAATATAAGATAATATGCCATTTTCTAAGTTTATATTAATTAATTTTAATTAAAACAAATGTTTTAACTTTAAGTATTTAACATATTTGAGATGTATATATAAACAAAAAAATCGTATCAAAATTAATTAGTAATGACTTCTAATAAAAATGATCTAAGTAGGATTAGGTTGTCATAATCTATAGAAAGATGATCCTTAAGTGGTTTGATTTTAGGGCTCCATTGACTTGCAAATTCTCACAATTATGATTAGTTAAAGTAGAATAATATACAATAAACATAAAACTAAAGATGATTACATGTTATATTAAATGAATATTCCACAATAATTTTATCATCTCAATAACTAAGGTAATAAGATATGAAGTCCCTAATTAATTAGTATCAATATTTATGTAAATGTTAGGATATTTTTAAGCTTTATCTTTCTTCTACCGTATGCAAACATTTTACGTATTATTTTTCATGTTGAACTCAAAATCACCTAAAAGGTTGGTTGGCATTACCAATACTTTTATAAGTTATTTTCTTTATAACATAAGATAGGAATTATACAAATTTTTGTAGTATTTAAGTTACATAGTGACTAAATTATGGTACTAAGGTATAAAAATCCCTTTAGACAATACTTCTAACTTCATAAGAATTCTTCTAAACAAAAAATTTCTCCAAAATTTAGAGGCTTTGCTTGGAAACTTATGCTAATAAATTTTAAAATATTACAAATTGTATAGTTCATAATCAACATAACTAATGTAGATTTAGTTAAGCTATTAAATTAGTAAGTGTGACATTTGTCAATATATGAGGCTTTTGATGATTTATCAAATTGACATGAAAATTTTGTCAAAAAATTACAAAATTTTGAAATTCAAAGTTAGAGTTTATCACATTTTTATAGAGACATAAGACTAAGAAAACAGACTAAAAGAAAGATTCATTTGTATATATATTTTAAAACTTACAGAAGCTTCATCTTAGTGGGTGTAGAAATAGAGATGGAGGGGAAACAAAAAGGAGAAAAAGAAAAATGAGGAAGGATGAAAAAATAGATCTTTTAAAAAAATTGAAGCTAATTTGTAATAAATAAAAATATTATTTCTAAAATTTATATTAATTATTTTAATATTTATAACAAGATAAGTAAATGTCTACTGTAAATATATTTTTCATAATTTTAGTGGTGATGAGTTGTTTAACCCCGTGAGTTCAATTAAAGCCCCTCTGAGTTGTTTAACCCCGTGTAGTCAATTCACGTAATTTTCTGCCAGTTATTTGTGTGGTACAGAATTTAGTTCCATAAAGAAACTAATCTAGGCTCTTGTTGGGCATAGTTTCATGAACCACTATTTTTTTCCTCCCCTTGAATGCAACCACCGACAAATATCTGCGTTGAAGTTTCGGTCACAATTACAAGAAATTTGTCCCAATTCCGAAACCAATCAAATCTCCAAGCAAGTTGGCGCCGCCACTATTTCCACCCTTGACATCTGAATTAGCATATGCAGTAAAGGAATAGTCTACCAAACAATAAATCATTTTTAGCTTACATTTTTGAGTAATTTTTGTAAATATTGTATTTTTACAAACTAAATATACAAATAAAGTATATTTTAAATTATTTTTACAACTACAGCATTTTTTTTTTACTTTTTCTCTTTAGTGTCAAATTTTTATATCATGCAGAATGTCGAATTTTGGCTGAATCTTCCTTTAAGTGTCGCATTATAGCAGTGAAATTTTTTTTTTTTTTTTAAGTGGCATAAGGGTGTCGCATTTTGAACCTAGTGGAGAGCCGAATTTTGGCATACACCTTCTATTAAATGCCGCATTTTAGCATAGAAATTTTTTTTTTTATTTTTAAAATAAGGCTTAAGGATGTTGAATTATAGATAATGAAAAGAGTCGAATTTTGGCTCATGGCTCCTTTAGGTGCCGAATTTTGGCATAGTTTTTGTTTTTTTTTATTTTTTTAAATTTTGCTTCAAATGTCCACTTTTGAGTGAAAGGGGAGTGTCGAACACTTAAAAAGTATCCAAGCATAGAGCCAGTTAGATAGAGATACTGTTGGGAATTCCTCTTGCTGTCAATCCAACTTCACTGCTAAGATAAAGGAGTGTATGGCATATTAACTGGCCCAAACCTGTTTCTCAATTTCTCATCCTTGTTCCTGTTTATGAGTTTTTCCTCAATTTCGGACAGTTTCTTGCCAAACTTCTTGAATGCCTCTAATGGCTGTGTATCAGATGTCCAATTAGGATTGTCTCTTTCCCCAAGATAGTACTCATCAGAAGTGTGCCTTGACAAGATTTCTATAGTTGAAAGATCAGTAAGAGCCACCTCCTTTGGTGTAATTGTCTTCAAGAAAGCTCTCTTGAGGATCCTTCACTAGCTCATCATACTCTGGAGTTCCTTCTTCAGGCATGAATCTTCTGCTGAGTGTTGGCCTGTTTAGGATGTAACGTCCATAAGGATACTGTCCAAAATTGACAGCTGCATGCAGGGCTGAAGAAACCCATATGACAATGGAGCAAGATTCAACAAGCTCGTCACGAGTTTGCATCTTGAACCACCATGCCTCATTTTTCTTGTCACCATGACCAACCTCTACTAGTTCTTTCCACCAAGCTTGGAGTTCTGAGTCTTTTCTGAGTGTGTCATCATTCTTGTAGTAGAAGTAGACATAGTCATGAACCCATGTCTTAATAGCATCCCATATCTCTAACCCATCAGCAGCAAAAGGGTAATCTTCTATCACAAGGCGAACGCCATAAGGGGATGATGGATACGATTTTTTGATGGCAAAATTCGGCACTATAAGGGAGGCAAAAACCAAAATTCGACACTCCCCTTTCACTCAAAAGTCGACATTTGAAGAGAAATTTGAAAAAAAAAAAAAAAAAAAAAAAAACTATGCCANAAAAAATAAAAAACAAAAACTATGCCAAAATTCGGCACCTTAAAGGAGCCAAGAGCTAAAGTTCGTCTCCCTTCATTACCCATAATTCGACACCCTTAAGCCTTTTTTTTAAAAAAAAAAAAAATTCTATGCCAAAATGTGACACTTAATAGAAGGTGTATGCCAAAATTCGGCTCTCCACTGGGTTCAAATTGCGACACTCTTATGCCATTTCAAAAAAAAAAAAAATTTCACTGTTACAATGCGGCACTTGAAGGAAAATTCAGCCAAAATTCGACACTCTGTATGATTTGAAAATTCGACACTGAAAAAAAAAAGTAAAAAAAAAAAAAACTGTCGTAATTGTGAAAATAGTTTGAAATATGTCTTATTTGTGTATTTAGTTTGTAGAAGTACAATATCTACAAGAATTACTATGCATTTCTCGAGTGTCATACTTGCATTTACCCAAGAAAGTGTTGTATCAGGCAATTTAAGCCCAGCAAAATCTCTAAAAAATAAAAATGTTAAAATGAACTGAATGGGTGGAATAGCATCTGGATCTGGAGTATTCATGCTACTTACCACTTACCAGGCTGTGCAAGATCCTGCAGAGCTTTGGGAAACGGTGTGATTGGCTTAATGAATTTCCAATTCCATCCTTCAAATTTCCAGGCATGGCTTCCTATGAGGAACAGCTGCCACAATATTAAAACAAACAAAAAAAAGAAAACAAAAAAAAATTATATCATTGTATTATTGACATTTCTCATTCTATCTGGGGGTGTAATTTTAAGGCTCTATTTAAGAGTTTGAAATAAAGGAAAGGATATGAGAGAAGAGGAAAGAGATAAAAAGGAAAAGAAAAGAAAATGAGGAGTTTTCTTCTCTTTTGTATGAATGATTAAAATAAGTAAAATGAGAGAAAAAGAAAATAAAAAAAAAGTTTATTATAAAATATTTTTACTAAATTATCATTTATTATTAAAATAGATAACTTTAATATAAAATTAAATAATATAATACACTTATTTGTGTAGGTTATAGGTGAATAATTTTTTAAAAGTTAAAAGAGTATAATAGTCATTTTAACATATTTTCTCTCTAAACTTCCAATTTGAAAAAATACGAAAATAGATAAAAAAAAAAAAAAAAAAAGAATGTGGGGGTTACATCTTATTCACATGTCTCTTGTTCTTTTTTAAGATAAATCTTCAAAACGAAAGAGATAAAAATTTTATTCCTCTCATCTCCTTTCTTTTTTCCTCTAAAGTAACTCCCAAACAAACAAACTTTAAAGATTTTGTAATAATCTGTTGTAATGGAATTTTGCAAGCATTTCNAAAATTTTATTCCTCTCATCTCCTTTCTTTTTTCCTCTAAAGTAACTCCCAAACAAACAAACTTTAAAGATTTTGTAATAATCTGTTGTAATGGAATTTTGCAAGCATTTCTAGAAGAGTAAAATTAACTTTTGAAGCTCATAAAAACTGAGAAAAGGGCCTAAGATAACTAAATATGGGAATCAAAGGCTTCATTCAGTATTAGTAATTTATTCTACTCTAGAGAGCAAATGAAAGCCTACACAGAATAGAGCAGAAATGGCAAGGTAATGAAACCCCATTTAGGCTGTGAATTAGAAGTAGAGAAGAAAGTAGAAGCAAATTGTGAGAGTGAATGGTTGCAGCAAGGCTCCCAATATATAGTGATTTCCAAGTTCTACCACTGTTCTTAGTCCCTAATAGAGGATCCCTAACTTTATCTTTGTTCTCTTTGTGACTCTTTCTTTATTTAACTATACGTGGTTCTATTTCTTCTCATTTTCCTCTCCTCAAATAACAGACACTGCTGAAAGCAATAATGAATCCCCTATTGCTATCAGCATTATAACACAAATGAATCACTTAGCTACACTACATGTATGAGGAATGTAGACTTTGTATGTATCAGTGATTTCTTGAATAAAATTGTAAATATATAGACAAAGTGGAAAGAAAGAAAGAGTGAGGATAAAAATTATTTATCTGTGCTTAATGTGAAAGTAAACAGATCCTGTGGAACATGAGTGGAATTGAGTGTCACTCCATACTGCGAGTCAGGGAGTAAAATATAGGAGTTGGTAATAACAGGTTTTTTCACTGATAATAAATATAGAATTTGTTCTCAAAAGTAAGGAAGAAAATGGTAATAGCCGGTGAAGTGTTTGGAAGTGGGGATGTGAAAAAAATTCAAATTCAAAGGATCACGTGGTCTTTACTCTTTACGGGGATATAAAGCAAATTCGTGAACATTGTATAGTGGGTGTATCATGTATGGTAAATTTTTTAAGTGGAGGAAATTAAGAAAAAAAAAAAGTGAGGAATTTGAAAGAGAAATTTCAAGAAAAGAGGAAGGGTAAGCTGATAAAATTAAAAAAATAAAATAAAGAAATAAGATAAAAGTGGATAGACACGTGTGGAAAGTGTTTAGAGGGGATAATAGGATTACTCGGTCGCGAAGTAGATAGATGTTCACACAGATGGCGCGAGTTTCCTGGAGAGACTCTTTCTTTTCTCTCTCTCTCTCTTTTCTTGAAGCATGAGGGATTTGGGGCTTTTGAGTTGTGATATGGGAAGGGAATGGGTTCTAGAAGTGGCCACGTGGAGCTCTGCCAAAGGGAACATGGCGTGTGGGGGTCATCTCAGCCATTGTCACGGACGTGTTTGACTGCTGACTTGGCACAGACACCTATCCACGGCTCTCTCATATTGAGACAACACCCTTACTGCCACGTCAGTGTACCTGTACCATCCTGTTCTAGTCTTACACGTTGCTATGATAATAATGTAATAATAATGTAGTAACACACCATAACAGTGATAATAATCATGGGCCAAAAATGCACAAATGGAAAAAAAAGTGTATACCTTATCCTTATTGACAAGTTTAACTGAGTAGTAAGAGCATTTTAGTTAATTCAAGTGTATACCTTACTGCCACATCGAAAACAATTTTTTCTGTAGGATCAATGGCCACTTGCTTATATTAGAGAACGGTGGAAATTTTTGGTAACTTATACACCTTCCAAGAATAGCCATTGCATTAATTAGTTAATTGGTGTTCACCTAAGAAGCACGGAATTACAATAAATTTTAGAATGAGGTAGGTTAGAAGTTAGAACTCAATTATATAAAGATTAATTACAATTATGAGGAATTTTATTTGTAAATGATCATAGAAGAATTTAAGTTTATGGGCTTTTCAGAAACAGATCCGTTTAAACAAAAGAGTGATCAGCACCATCACTAACTAGACCCAACTATTTCAGACCAATAAAAAGAGGACCCAACTAAAGAAATTATTGAAACGCTTCGTATAGCAGTAAAGGGTCTTTTATCCTTTCTTTTCGATTGTTTTCGAAGATGATTAGCGTACCGAGGTTGACTTGACTTGCTTGCATGCTTACTATTACCTCAGTCTTATTTCTGAGTGGGAAGAGTCGCAGCCCTTACATGTAAAGTCATACAACCTTTGTCCTTCAAAAACACAGGTTAGATTTCTTTGATTGATCCCACAATAGGAAAAGAAAATTCGAACTGAAAGATGATTTTTTAATGCATCATTTCATGTAAACCATGCATCCTTTTCAATTTTTATTTATTTTCAAAATGTTGATCCATGACTCAAGTAATTACGTGAAAACCTTTGTCTATTTCCTTTTATTTTCAAAATTTTGACCCATGACTCAGGAAACACCAAAATGAACTGTCAAAGTTATGACAGCTATCCGAACTCAACATTATCGTGCATTTGCTTTCAAAGACTGCAATTAAGATTCCATCTGCATGAGTTACCAGAGTAGAAAGTCATGTTATGCGTGAGCATTGTGAAAGTAACTGCTCACCCAATGAAGCATAATTCCATAAATAAGATTATGACACACAAGAAGACTTCCTGTTGTCTTGGTCAACCTTCTTCATAAATTATTAACCATTAACTTCTCTCCAGCATGATTTTCAAATTACTACTTAATGAAAATTTCTTCACCAAACATCACTTTTTGCAGTGCAACATGGAGACTCTTAACAGCGTAGTGTTCAAGGCACCTCGCCATCTCTTAGGAACCAAGGGTTTAATGTCAGGGGTTTGATTTTCTTCTACTTTCTTTCTCCTTCCTCATGAGCACAGTGTGATATTTATACTTAAAAACAAAATCAAGACTGATTTATACGTGTTTGGATGAAAAACAAGTCCTGCTAGATCAGGCTAAACGTATTTCCTTCACCACAGCATTAATCTTTGTAGGTAAGGCTTGAAGTTCAACGTTGTTAAATGAGAAACCATCAGTTGCATAAGATGTTGCAGCAAGCTCAGAGAAAGGAAGCTCCAGGTCTTCTTTCAGGCCTCATCATTGCTAACGAAAGGCTTATCATTAAAGGCATAATATTATGACATTTAACCAGTTATGATGAAACCCCAGTAACTGCTATTTGAAAAAGGTCAAAGGACTGTAAATTTTACAAGTTATACTGTGAATTAGAAGGACAAGGACGTCACCTGATCTGTAAAATTTGATCAGAAAGTATATTTACTTTACCTACTTATTGCTTTTTGTTGTTATATACTTGCAACCTAGAAAAAGTTGTCACATACTTGATTATAGAGTATAGTTTGACTCAAATATTTTATCGGGCTGGCTGGATTATGTTTATTAAAGAGAAATGAGTGAATGACAATCTTGGTGTGTCATTTGATTGGATTAAAGAAACCAGAGTTACTAGAACAACTACAGGAATATACTGAATTTAAAGTTGCTATACAATGTATAGATGTAGTAATATTAAGTAAATTAGTCCTCTATCTGGAAGAAAGCTCCGTCAAACTCATTTCATTGATTGAAGAAAATGTATGCTTGCTAGAATATGATTCTGATGATACCTTTTCCATTAAGAAACCAGGCTCCTTCGGCAGAGACAATATTGCAGTAGAACTGCTCAACATCACAACCACAGATGCCATGCTTGGCCTATCATCAGGATGCTGTTGCAAACATAGAAGACCGATATGGATACAGCGCAATACTTCTGATACAATAAATGAGTCCCTCAAACAATCATCAATCAATTCAAATACCCTTCCCTCCTTCCACAACCTCCATGCCTACAACAATTCAAAACATGTATCATCTATAGTCGATCAGTTCAAATAGATGTAAAAAATGAAGTTAAGTTCTTTGTTACTCACATGGCTAATAAGATTAAGGTTCTGGTTTGAATTGTAAACCACTCTATTTTTTCTTCCAGTTACTATCTCCAGTAATAATATACCAAAGCTAAATACATCAGATTTTGTTGAGAATACGCCATCAATAGCATATTCAGGTGCCATGTAGCCACTGCAAAAAGTCATAGATGAGTTAATCATATTTAACAATATGAAAAAATTAATACACTTTAGCATCCTGAAAGATAGTTACCGAGTACCAGCCACTTTACTTGTATTCCCTTCGACCTGATCTCCTCCAAACATTTTAGCCAAGCCAAAATCCGAAATTTTAGGGTTCAAGTAATTGTCCAGTAAAATATTACTTGCTTTTAGATCTCTATGTATAATTCTCAATCTAGAATCTTGATGAAGATAGAGAAGTCCTCGAGCAATTCCACATAAGATGTCAAAACGCTTAGTCCAATCTAATAGTTTCCTTTTAGTAGAATCTGTCAAAATTCTTAAATGTGTTAATTTTTTCTTCCCAAATGAATTAGAAGAAACAAATCAAAATTTCATTTACTATCAATTAGAACTTTAAAGAGATACAAACCAAAAAGAAAGTAATCTAAGCTTTTGTTAGGCATGTATTCATAGATAAGCATTTTCTCCTCTCCTCGAATGCAGCAACCAAGAATCTTAACCAGATTTCGGTGTTGAAGTTTGGAACACAGTATAACTTCATTCTTAAATTCTTTCGTTCCTTGTATAGAACTCCTTGAAAGCCTCTTGACAGCAATCTCTTGTCCATCTGCTAGTGTTCCCTAATACAACATATTTGTATAAAAACAAAGAAAAATGAATATTGAACAAAAAGATCATGCTTTATATTTTGTTCCTATAAAGGCATGTTGCATATTTACCCTGTATACAGGCCCAAAACCACCTTCGCCAAGCTTCTTGGTAAAGCCATTGGTGGCATTAGCTATTGTAACAAAATCAAAGAAAGGAAGGTCCATATCTTCTTCTGTGCTTTCATCTTCCTTTTCTGTTGACAAGGTTATCTCAATGTGAGGTAAACAGCTCAATATCAAATGACACGCAATGCAAAACTTGTTGTTTTTAATAATCCCAGTTATAAATATAACAAAAATATGTTATTTGCAGCTTCTTAATGGCCTTTCACAAACAAATAAAATATCTGTAAAAATTTCAGTCATATAGTGGAGTAAAAAAACAAGTTACATTTTCTAGATGGCTAACAAATATATGAAAGCTCCCGCACATGAAAGGAAACATCTTGACATGATGCTTCCCACTGTTGGCTACTGATATTAAACACTTTTAAGTGTCATGTCAATATGAGTCAAACTTCAAATTAAGAGTTTGTAGTGACAAGTTTGAAGGGAGGCCTACAACAAGCAAGCTGCACCTTATGAAAATAACTTGGCTAAAGTTATTGTGGGATTGATCTTGTCACTTAAATAATGCTGTAAGTAACTAAGCAACGAAAGAAGACCATCTAATTAATGCCTTAGCGGTCAACCCAAATCAAAATGAACAGTAGTTATTATGTTCTTTAATCTAATGCCTTAGCCACCATTCCAAACATATATAAGCTGCTAAATGCAATAATAATAATAATAATAATAATAAAAAAAAACACAAAACAAAACAAACTCGTGAGAGGGCTGTCAGATTAAGACATTTACCTCTAAACTTTCTTCTGTTTATGTAGATGTATGAGAAAATGAAAAGGATCAAAAGAACCAATGGAACAGTAATTGCCACCACAACCACCATTTTCATATGCCCTGCTTCTGCTGGGACAGGTTGACAGAAATAAACCAACAGGGAACACACATAATCACAGACAAACAAAGTAATGGAGCACTAGCGCATTTTAAAATATCATATAAGTGACATGTGCATATCTAGAGTTGTAAGGGAAAGCAGGATCAAGTAAAGGTTTCAAACTTGAAACGAATATGAACCAAAAAGGAAAAAGGAACTACCAGTACCTGACTCAGCCATTCGAATATATAGATCTTGAACAGGGATTGTAATCTTCTTCAAATCAATTAGATCATCAAACCAAATGACACAACCACTACCAGCTCCGAAATTTGAGTTTGCATAAGCAGTACAAGAACAGCTTTCCAAGCATTTGGCCCTGCATGCCTCCAGTGTCATACTTGCATCAATCCAAGTTTTATTTGTATCTGGCAATAGTAACCCACTAAATTGAACAAATCCATCTTTATTTTTCTCCTTGCAGCTCCATGGTTCACTGCGCGCACATCCTTGAGTCCAATTCAAATTGGCTGATTCCTCGGGTGATTTCATCTTGAATCCCTTCAAGCACTGGCAAATAGGCGACTCATCCTGGACACAATTGCCATAAGGACCACAAAGATTATACTTTTTGTCACAGTTACCATATGGTACAGTTGTATAAGGTCTCCAAATTTGATCTTTTTCAATCCATGTCAAGCGCTGACGAGTACCTCCATCTTGCGATTGGTTTAAAACCCATCTTGAAATCATTGACTTATCCTTCAGTTCGTATGTGTAGTATGCCTCGTCCTTGTTGGACACAAACTTGAATTCGTAAGTTGGATTAAGCTTCTGTTGTGCTGGTATACCAATGAAATTATTGCCATTCCAGGGGCCAGTTCTACTGTACTCTGTCTCATCCTTCCAGATTACTAATTCAGGGTAACTGTTACGGTCTATCCCCGTTTTGAAATCTCCTGTAGAAGGGTCATCCCAATTCTTCCATGAAGATAGACGCCGGTCAAGGCCAGTTTTGCGGTCCCATCCCAGCTTCATTTCCGGTAACAAAGTGTCACAAGGATAGTCGAAGCTCTGCCACGAGTAACTTTGATTATCATTGGCGTTCTGGTCTCTTAGAATTAAGTTTCCAGAATCTAAAAGCTGCACAATGGGATTCGAGGCCTTTCTTGTTGAGTTTGCTGACCAAACAACGTTATTGTTCTGGGCAAGAAGTACAAGGTTTCCCTCTCTGTTTATGCTCAACATGCCCGAGTGATCTTTGATTGGGTTGTCACGGTTGGCAACCCAAACATAAGCTCTAACAGGGATTTTATGGTACCAAATTCCGAGGTAGCGGTTTGAAGAATTACCTGGACTGAAGAAACCCAGTTCAAAGGTTTTATCTTTGGACACCAAGGTGTTGTCACCTGTAAGATTCTGATGCTGGGCAATGGTATCGGTTGCTAAGGAAAATGGAGGAAAGAGCAGTTCGGTGACTAGAAGCATAAATGGAAGAAGGATGGCCATTACTCTAGGTGATTTGTGCTACGGTTCACATGTTGTAAGATATACTTCCATGATGTTGGACTAAGAGGCGTGGACCCTGACTTGTAGTTACAGGTCTTTCACGTAATTTGTGATACAGAATTTAGTTCCATAAATAAATGAATCTAGGCTCTTGTTAACCAATCAAATATTCTCCAAGCCAGTTGGCGCCGTCACTATTTCCACCCTTGACATCTGAATTAGCATATGCAGTAAAGGAATAGATAAATCATTTTTAGCCTTACATTTCTCAAGTGTCGTACGTACTTGCATTTACCCAAGAAAGTGTAGTATCAGGCAATTTAAGCTCAGTAAATCTTTTAAAAATCTTTAGTTTTCTCCTTGCAGCTCCTTTGTTGAGTAAAATTTAGAGTATGCAACTCTAAACTTACTAATATTGGACCCAAACAAGTAAACAAATTACTTGTATTATACCCACAGTAAAAGACACTACAACACTTTGCAAGGACCACTCACAATTGAAGAGAAATATGACACTCAAAAGAAAGCTCACAACTCAAGACACCACTCTCATGTAAAGAGATGCCTCACTTTCTCTTACACACAAAACAAGCTTAGCTACTCCTATTTATAGGTGATGGAGGAGGTGGGAACTACTAGCCTAGACACATGTAGAATAAGCTACAAAGTTCTAGAATAAACTACAACATATCTCAAGGTTTCTAGAACCTTCTAGACAGCTCCAGAGTCTTCTAGGATTGTCTAGTTCCTTCATCCAGGTTCTAGGATGCTCTGGAATCTTCTAGAAGCTTCTTCATCCTTCCAGCACCTTCTAGGATGTTCTAGAATTTTCCAGCACCTTCTAGCTCATGCTAGTTTACTCTAGAACATTCTAGAGTCTTCTAGTCTACTCTAGCTATCTCTAAAATTTTCTAGAAGGGAGAAGACAATGCTGCATACCTTCTTTAACATGCTTCACTGCGTACACATCTTTAGCATCAGGCAATTTGAGTTGCTATGTTACACCCCTTGAAAATGGGGGGTTGTCATAAATAAACTACTACTTGATTGATCGGCTGGTTATAGATTTTATTAGTTATAAAGTGAAACACAATTTTTTAAAATTTACAAGTTAACCAACCCATCAAAACATGACGTTTTACCAGCTGCCCATTTAATCAAAACGACGTGGCTTTACATAATTCCCAATTCCTACCCTAACATCTGTAAACATGGCGGGAACTTGGAAATTAGAAGTTGGAACCAGAGCTATATTAATATTATTTGCATATTATTTTTTATTGTGTTCATGTGATACATTTAAGTTTAAATTTAACTGGCTTTCAAATTTCTTTAATCTTAATTTTAATTAAACTCTCTTAATTTTTTTTTTCTATGGTTGAACCAGAATACCTTTTTAAGGAGTTACATACTTTTATTTCTAATAAGTAAAATAAGAGTTATTAATTTATTTTGAATTTAATTTTGATCCACTAATTTAATGCAATCATTTTTTTTATAGGATTTAAGATTTAGAATTTAAGAAAAAGAAAAAGGTCCACCAAGATATTGAACCCCTAAGTACCATAGTGTCTGGCCATGATTTAGTCACAGTTGAACCAAAGTCTTTGGTCTAATTTAATGCAGTCAATAACCATATATTATCACATGTTAAAAAAACTATTAAAAATTGATGTGATATTTTTTTTTATTTGATTATAATGTATAAAATTTTTAGAATTAAATTTGTTTTTTTTTTTATTGTTTTTACATTAAAATACTTCACATATTTTATACTTATAAACTTGACAACATTAATCAAATTTGGTTGACGTTGGTCAAAAAAAAAAATTTGGAGGTTTATTAAATTTTACAAGTTTTTACTAAAAAAAAAATAATTTCACATTTCACATTAAGTACATGTTATTAAACACACACTAATAGTGTGTAAGGACAAGATGTCAATGATATTTGGGTCTAACAATATGTTTTTTTGGTCATAAGAGAATCGTATAATTGATGTCAAGGGTTATATTTTTGTTGTGCATTTCCCTCCTATTTTTTTTTGGTGAACTTTATCTTACCTCACCCAACAGAAAAAAAAAAAAAAANAAAAAAAAAAAAAAAAAATGATTGAAAGAATATCTTTGTTAAAAGAATGACTTGATAAGTCGACTAGTAGTATACATGCAGGTTGCCGACAAGGCTTAGCGGACACCAAAAATGAATTGACATTTGACACTCCCCCCTTTCCTTCTTTCCCTTTTCTGTGTTGTTTCCCTTAATTTTGTATACTTGTTATGGTGGATACGTGACCCAGCTACCTAGGATTTTGATTAATTGTTGAAGTTAATTGCTTTTGATAAAGGTGAACCATAACTTGATTGAATTCTTAATTTGTAAAAAGTTTTAATTTATTTATTGCTGTTGTGAAAATAACAAAATTGTAAAGTATAGGATAGAAATATATATATATATATATATATATAACATACTAAGCAAGTTAGGTACATATCTTTCTCCTCATTTTCAATATTGTTTTGACAAATCTTTAATCAATAACTATTTTGACCATAAATATCAATGCTCTTCAAAAGGAGGTATTCTCATCCTTTAAGTTCTTCTAGAAAGGATATGAAGAAACAAGCAATCAAATGATACAGCCTCTTCTACAGCATTAAGCACAAGTTTCATTTCACTAAAACTTTTTAGAGCCCTCAAAGAAAACTCCGTTAGAGTTTAGAGCACAAAATAACAAGAAGCAAGCACGTATGAAATTTTTGTTTACAGTTATTAATTACACTGGTTATCTGGTGCATGTGTTCACTAAGGCATTTCTCTTCATTGGATACAAGCATGCTATTGTTCTTTGCATTTGCCATTTAGCTTCACCTGATAATTTTAATTTTAGTTCCTCGTGGAAAGCCCATATTAAGTTTTTCTTTTTTGAAACGAAGCCCATAATACAAGCTGCTTTACATAAAGCCCATTGGGTGTCAATGGAGACAAAAGCCCATTAGCAATGAGTATCTTTACATAAAGTGCATTTTTTTAAAAAAATTAATTTTGAATTTGAACACAAAACTCATAAATTTTGAGGACAATTTCAGTATTACTCAACTACAAACTGTTTAGTTGCAACTTTTTTTTAAAGATAATAAAATAATCGTCTAAGATTTATAGGAACAAAACATACCACTAAACAAATGTCAATATAAGTTCTCAACTATATCCTTTTGTTTTAACCAAAAAAAAAAAAAAACCATGAAGGATGATTCATGTGTATTATTAATTTGAGAGCATTTGCAGTTGCACCCCTTTTTTTTAAAAAAAATAAAATTAAAATGAGTAAACCTACATTTGAATCCTCGAAAGATTGGACTTTCAACAAAATCGTCTCTCAAAGATAGAAAACAACAAATTAGTCCTTAAAAGATAGGACATCTATAACAAAATGGTCCGTTGTCAGTTAGGGCTGGTAACAGGTAACATAATAGAAGTTACATAATTAACAAGAGTTTATCTCCTCCCATTATTACACCCTATTTGATTCAATAAAATTTGAACACATAAATGCTTACAAGTGAAAAGCTAAATACTTAATTAGTGGGGTTCAAGGCACCTCGCCATCTCTTAGGAACCAAGGGTTTAATGTCAGGGGTTTGATTTTCTTCTACTTTCTTTCTCCTTCCTCATGAGCACATTGTGATATTTATACTTAACAACAAAATCAAGACTGATTTATACATGTTTTGATGAAAAAAAAAAATCCTTCAACGTTGTTAAATGAGAAACCATTAGTTGCATAAGATGTTGCAGCAAATATTTCATCGGTCTGGCTGGGATTACGTTTATTAAAGAGAAATGAATGAATGACAATCTTGGTGTATCATTTGATTGGATTAAAAAAACCAGAGTTACTAGAACAACTACAAAAATATACTGAATTTAAAGTTGCTATACAATGTATAGATGTAGAAATAATTAAGTAAATTAGTCCTCTATCTGGAAGAAAGCTCCGTCAAACTCATTTCATTGATTGAAGAAAATGTATTCTTGCTAGAAGATGATTCCGATGATACCTTTTCCATTAAGAAACCAGGCTCCTTCGGCAGAGACAATATTGCACTAGAACTGCTCAACATCACAACCACAGATGCCATGTTTGGCCTATCATCAGGATGCTGTTGCAGACATAGAAGACCGATATGGATACAGCGCAATACTTCTGATACAATAAATGAGTCCCTCAAACAATCATCAATCAATTCAAATGCCCTTCCCTCCTTCCACAACCTCCATGCCTACAAAAATTCAAAACATGTATCATCTATAGTCGATCAGTTCCAATAGATGTAAAAAATGAAGTTAAGTTCTTTGTTACTCACATGGCTAATAAGATTAAGGTTCTGATTTGAATTGTAAACCACTCTATTTTTTCTTCCAGTTACTATCTCCAACAATAATATACCAAAGCTAAATATATCAGATTTTGTTGAAAATACGCCATCAATAGCATATTCAGGTGCCATGTAACCACTACAAAAAGTCATAGATGGATTAGTCATATTTAACAATATGAAGAAATTAATACACTTTAGCATCCTAAAAGATAGTTACCGAGTACCAGCCACTTTACTTGTATTCCCTTCGACCTGATCTCCTCCAAACATTTTAGCCAAGCCAAAATCCGAAATTTTAGGGTTCAAGTAATTGTCCAGTAAAATATTACTTGCTTTTAGATCTCTATGTATAATTCTCAATCTAGAATCTTGATGAAGATAGAGAAGTCCTCGAGCAATTCCACATAAGATGTCAAAGCGCTTAGTCCAATCTAAAAGTTTCTTTTTAGTAGAATCTGTCAAAATTCTTAAATGTGTTAATTTTTCTTCCCAAATGAATTAGAAGAGACAAATCAAAATTTCATTTACTGTCAATTAGAACTTTAAAGAGATACAAACCAAAAAGAAGGTAATCTAAGCTTTTGTTAGGCATGTATTCATAGATAAGCATTTTCTCCTCTCCTCGAATGCAACAACCAAGAATCTTAACAAGGTTTCGGTGTTGAAGTTTGGAACACAGTATAACTTCATTCTTAAATTCTTTCGTTCCTTGTATAGAACTCCTTGAAAGCCTCTTGACAGCAATCTCTTGTCCATCTGCTAGTGTTCCCTAATACAACATATTTGTATAAAAACAAAGAAAAAATGAATATTGAATAACAAGATTCTTGCTTTATATTTTGTTCCTATTAAGACATGTTGCATATTTACCCTGTATACAGGCCCAAAACCACCTTCGCCAAGCTTCGTGGTAAAGCCATTGGTGGCATTAGCTATAGTAAAAAAATCAAAGAAAGGAAGGTCCATATCTTCTTCTGTGCTTTCATCTTCCTTTTCTGTTGACAAGGTTATCTCAATTTGAGGTAAATAACTCAATATCAAATTAATGACACGCAATGCAAAACTTGTTTGTAATATATATCCCAGTTATAAATATAATAAAAAGATGTTATTTGCAGCTTCTTAATGGCTTTTCACAAACAATTAAAATATTGGGAAAAGTCTTAAAAACCCCCTTCAACTATGCTCTTGTTGCACTTTACCCCACATGCTTTAAAAACGTAGGAAAGACCTCATTGAACTTTCAAAATATACACTTTACCCCCCGACCCTGACGTCCGTCTATTAATGTGCACATAATGTGATTAATATGGGCCATAGTGTAATTTTATAGGGGTATAAATGAAAATAAATTTATAAAAAAGTAGGATTAAAAAGTAATATTCAGAGAGTTTTGAGGTCAAATTATAATTTTTAAATCCCTTCTTCCGTCCATTAATTGACGGACGTTAGGGTCATGGGGTAAAGTGCACATTTTGAAAGTTCAAGGAGGTGTTTCCTATGTTTTTGAAGCATGAGGGATAAAGTGGAATAAGAACATAGTTCAAGGGAGTTTTTAGGACTTTTTCCTGAAATATTTGTAAAAATTTCAGTCATGTAGTGGAGTAAAAAAAACAGGTTACATTTTCTAGATGGCTAACAAATATATGAAAGCTCCCGCACATGAAAGGAAACATCTTGACATGATGCTTCCCACTGCTGGCTACTGATAATAAAAAATTTAAGTGTCATGTCAATATGAGCAAAACATCAAATTAAGAGCTTGCAGTGACAAGTTTGAAATGAGGTCTACAACAAGCAAGGTGCACCTTATGAATATAACTTGGCTAAAGTTATTGTGGGATTGATCTTGTGCACTTCAATAATGCTGTAAGTAACTAAGCAACGAAAGAAGACCATCTAATTAATGCCTTAGCCATCAACCCAAATCAAAATGAACAGTATTTATTATGTTCTTTAATCTAATGCCTTAGCCACTATTCCAAACATGTATAAGCTGCTAAATGCAATAATAAAAAAACGAAACAAAAAAACAAAAAAGACAAAACAAAACAAACTCGTGAGAGGGCTGTCAGATTAAGACATTTACCTCTAAACTTTCTTCTGGTTATGTAGATGTATGAGAAAGTGAAAAGGATCAAAAGAACCGATGGAACAGTAATCACAACCACCATTTTCCTATGCCCATGTTTTGCTTCTTCTGGGACAGGTTGACAGAAATAAACCAACAGGGAACACACATAATCACAGACAAACAAAGTAATGGAGCACCAGCGCATTTTAAAATATCATATAAGTCACGTGTGCATATCTAGAGTTGTAAGGGAAAGCAGGATAAAGTAAAGGTTTCAAACTTGAAACGAATATGAACCAAAAGGGAAAAAGGAACTACCAGTACCTGACTCAGCCATTCGAATATATAGATCTTGAACAGGGATTGGAATCTTCTTCAAATCAATTAGATCACCAAACCAAATGACACAGCCACTACCACCTCCCGTGAAATTTGAGTTTGCATAAGCAGTACAAGAACAGTCTTCCCAGCATTTGGCCTTGCATGCCTCCAGTGTCATACTTGCATCAATCCAAGTTTTATTTGTATCTGGCAGTAGTAACCCACTAAATTGAACAAATCCATCTTTATTTTTCTCCTTGCAGCTCCATGGTTCACTGCGCACACATCCTTGAGTCCAATTCAAATTGGCTGATTCCTCGGGTGATTTCATCTTGAATCCCTTCAAGCACTGGCAAATAGGCGACTCATCCTGGACACAATTGCCATAAGGACCACAAAGATTATACTTTTTGTCACAGTTACCATATGGTACAGTTGTATAAGGTCTCCAAGTTTGATCTTTTTCAATCCATGTCAAGCGCTGACGAGTACCTCCATCTTGCGATTGGTTTAAAACCCATATTGAAATCATTGACTTATCCTTCAGTTCGTATGTGTAGTATGCCTCGTCCTTGTTGGACACAAACTTGAATTCGTAAGTTGGATTAAGCTTCTGTTGTGCTGGTATACCAATGAAATTATTGCCATTCCAGGGGCCAGTTCTACTGTACTCTGTCTCATCCTTCCAGATTACTAATTCAGGGTAACTGTTACGGTCTATCCCCGTTTTGAAATCTCCTGTAGAAGGGTCATCCCAATTCTTCCATGAAGATAGACGCCGGTCAAGGCCAGTTTTGCGGTCCCATCCCAGCTTCATTTCCGGTAACAAAGTGTCACTGGGATAGTCGAAGCTCTGCCACGAGTAACTTTGATTACCATTGGCGTTCTGATCTCTTAGAATTAAGTTGCCAGAATCTAAAAGCTGCACAATGGGATTCGAGGCCTTTCCTGTTGAGTTTGCTGACCAAACAACGTTATTGTTCTGGGCAAGAAGTTCAAGGTTTCCCTCTCTGGTTATGCTCAACATGCCCGATTGATCTTTGATTGGGTTGTCACGGTTGGCAACCCAAACATAAGTTCTAACAGGGATTTTATGGTACCAAATTCCGAGGTAGCGGTTTGAAGAAGTACCTGGACTGAAGAAACCCAGTTCGAAGGTTTTATCTTTGGACACCAAGGTGTTGTCATCTGTAAGATTCTGATGCTGGGCAATGGTATCGGTTGCTAAGGAAAATGGAGGAAAGAGCAGTTCGGTGACTAGAAGCAAAAATGGAAGAAGGATGGCCATTACTCTAGGTGATTTGTGCTACGGTTCACATGTTGTAAGATATACTTCCATGATGTTGGACTAAGAGGCGTGGACCCTGACTTGTAGTTACAGGTCTTTCACGTAATTTGTGATACAGAATTTAGTTCCATAAATAAATGAATCTAGGCTCTTGTTAACCAATCAAATATTCTCCAAGCCAGTTGGCGCCGTCACTATTTCCACCCTTGACATCTGAATTAGCATATGCAGTAAAGGAATAGATAAATCATTTTTAGCCTTACATTTCTCAAGTGTCGTACGTACTTGCATTTACCCAAGAAAGTGTAGTATCAGGCAATTTAAGCTCAGT
This sequence comes from Cercis canadensis, assembly GCA_003255065.1. Lineage (NCBI taxonomy): Eukaryota > Viridiplantae > Streptophyta > Magnoliopsida > Fabales > Fabaceae > Cercis > Cercis canadensis. The sequence continues at coordinate 62,227 of QAOA01002813.1, forward strand.
AAATCTTTTAAAAATCTTTAGTTTTCTCCTTGCAGCTCCATGCTTCACTGCGTGCGTACACATCTTTAGTATCAGGCAATTTGAGTTTCTATGTTACACCCCTTGAAAATGGGGGGTTGTCATAAATAAACTACTACTTGATTGATCGGCTGGTTATAGATTTTATTAGTTATAAAGTGAAACACAATTTTTTAAAATTTACAAGTTAACCAACCCATCAAAACATGACGTTTTACCAGCTGCCCATTTAATCAAAACGACGTGGCTTTACATAATTCCCAATTCCTACCCTAACATCTGTAAACATGGCGGGAACTTGGAAATTAGAAGTTGGAACCAGAGCTATATTAATATTATTTGCATATTATTTTTTATTGTGTTCATGTGATACATTTAAGTTTAAATTTAACTGGCTTTCAAATTTCTTTAATCTTAATTTTAATTAAACTCTCTTAATTTTTTTTTTCTATGGTTGAACCAGAATACCTTTTTAAGGAGTTACATACTTTTATTTCTAATAAGTAAAATAAGAGTTATTAATTTATTTTGAATTTAATTTTGATCCACTAATTTAATGCAATCATTTTTTTTATAGGATTTAAGATTTAGAATTTAAGAAAAAGAAAAAGGTCCACCAAGATATTGAACCCCTAAGTACCATAGTGTCTGGCCATGATTTAGTCACAGTTGAACCAAAGTCTTTGGTCTAATTTAATGCAGTCAATAACCATATATTATCACATGTTAAAAAAACTATTAAAAATTGATGTGATATTTTTTTTTATTTGATTATAATGTATAAAATTTTTAGAATTAAATTTGTTTTTTTTTTTATTGTTTTTACATTAAAATACTTCACATATTTTATACTTATAAACTTGACAACATTAATCAAATTTGGTTGACGTTGGTCAAAAAAAAAAATTTGGAGGTTTATTAAATTTTACAAGTTTTTACTAAAAAAAAAATAATTTCACATTTCACATTAAGTACATGTTATTAAACACACACTAATAGTGTGTAAGGACAAGATGTCAATGATATTTGGGTCTAACAATATGTTTTTTTGGTCATAAGAGAATCGTATAATTGATGTCAAGGGTTATATTTTTGTTGTGCATTTCCCTCCTATTTTTTTTTGGTGAACTTTATCTTACCTCACCCAAAAAAAAAAAAAAAAATGATTGAAAGAATATCTTTGTTAAAAGAATGACTTGATAAGTCGACTAGTAGTATACATGCAGGTTGCCGACAAGGCTTAGCGGACACCAAAAATGAATTGACATTTGACACTCCCCCCTTTCCTTCTTTCCCTTTTCTGTGTTGTTTCCCTTAATTTTGTATACTTGTTATGGTGGATACGTGACCCAGCTACCTAGGATTTTGATTAATTGTTGAAGTTAATTGCTTTTGATAAAGGTGAACCAGAACTTGATTGAATTCTTAATTTGTAAAAAGTTTTAATTTATTTATTGCTGTCGGAAGACCATTTGCTTTGACTAGTAATTTCTTTACTTTTCCTTTTCTTTTTTCTCCATGAGATAAGATCAGTGGACCATTCTCTTTCTAAACTTCTGAAAGTGAGAGGAATCGATTTATATAATGGAAGTAAATTAAAGAAAGTATATAAAGTGAAAATAAAAAAATTGTAAAATATAGGATAGAAATATATATATATATATATATATATATATATATATATATATATATACACACTNACAAGTTAATTAGGTACATATCTTTCTCCTCATTTCCAATATTGTTTTGAAAAATCTTTAATCAATAACTATTTTGACCATAAATATCAATGCTCTTCAAAAGGAGGTATCCTCATCCTTTAAGTTCTTTTAGAAAGGATATGAAGAAACAAGCAATCAAATGATACAGCCTCTTCTACAGCATTAAGCACAAGTTTCTTTTCACTAAAACTTTTTAGAGCCCTCAAAGAAAACTCCGTTAGAGTTTAGAGCACAAAATAACAAGAAGCAAGCACGTATGAAAATTTTCTTTACAGTTATTAATTACACTGGTTATCCGGTGCATGTGTTCCCTAAGGCATTTCTCTTCATTGGATACAAGCATGCTATTGTTCTTTACATTTGCCATTTAGCTTCATTTGATAATTTTAATTTTAGTTCCTCGTGGAAAGCCCATATTAACTTTTTCTTTTTTGAAACGAAGCCCATAATACTCAATTGACAATGAGGGAAGACAGGCTGTTTTACATAAAGCCCATTGGGTGTCAATTGAGACAAAAGCCCATTAGCAATGAGTATCTTTACATAAAGTGCATTTTTTTTTAAAAAAAAATTAATTTTAAATTTGAACACAAAACTCATAAATTTTGAGGATAATTTAGTATCACTCAACTACAAACCATTTAGTTGTAATTGTTTTTTAAAGATAATAAAATAATCATCAAAGATTTATAGGAGCAAAACATCCCACGAAACAAAGGTCAATATAAGTGCTCAACTATATCCTTTCGTTTTAACAAAAAAAAGTCATCAGCGATGATTCATTTGTATTAATTTGCGGGCATTTGTAGTTGCACCATTTTTTTTTTTAAAAAAAAATCAAATTAAAATCTTTTTTTTTTTTTTCCTAATAGAGGTTACATAATTAACAAGAGAGTTTATCTCCTCCATTATTACACCTTATGTGATTCAATAAAATTCGAACACATAAGTGCTTACAAGTGAAAAGCTAAATACTTAATTAGTGGGGTATCCCTTTGGGACTGTTTTGTTGGATAGTAATAAAATCAGCTTTTATTGTGAAGTTTACAACTTAAAGAAGAAAAACCATCATGTATTTGACTACAACCCAAAATGTATGCTTAAGATTCAATTTGCTTTGTTTTAGACTTTAGTAACCATGAAGTTGATTATTTCTTTCATTACAAAATCATAAATAATTCACTCTACATACTAAGCAGATGATAAAAAAAATATTATATGCTTTCTTTATTTTTTGGTGAAATATGTTATATGCTTTCTTGTCAAAATGAATTTTTTTAAAATGGGCAACTGGTAAAACGCCACGTTTTGATGGGTTGGTTAACGTAAATTTTAAAAAGTTGTGTTCCACTTTATAATTAATAAAACATGTAACCACCCAATCAACCAAATAGTAGTTTATTTATAAAACTTGCAAAAAGCTTAATAAACACATATATGTCATTTTCATGGGGTGTAGCATAGTACCCCAACTCCCCCTCTCCCCAGAGTTTTCATCTTGAGAAACCTAGTTGCAGCCATAGCCCATAGAGGTAAGTGACTGAAACAGTTGCAGAGGAAAATTGAGAGGAGAGATAAAGTAGTTTGGTAATAACAAGCATAAAAGGAAGAATCGTCATGGCTCCCTTTCCAGATGTTCCATCCTTCGTTAGAAGGCAGGCAAGGCAGCTCTTGCGGTAACAAGTCCTGCATAAAATAAGTTTAAATGGAAAACAAATATGGGGAAAGGAAATTAAAAAGAATCATACCTGTTTAAACTTTAAAATGTCAAAAAAGAAAAATGCTTTTATTTGTTTTTTTTTAAAAAATGTTAGAATTGTTTGCTTTAGTCATTTTTTATTTTTATTTTTATTTTTAATGAAAACAAAAATTAGATTAAAAAATGTGTTTGATTCAATAAATAATAATTATTTTTATTGAAAATATTAGATATAAAATTATTCATGACCTTCACCTAAAACTTAAGTTTTTAAATTAAATCAATTTTTGACATGGTNCTTAAGTTTTTAAATTGAATCAATTTTTGACATGGTATCAGAGCTTCTTTGATCAAGCGGTCAGGAGATCGAATCTTTCTATCTCTATTTTTTCAATTAAATTGAAATTTCAATACACAACATAAGTGGACATGTGCTTTGTTTACACTTCAAGTCCAAAAGACTTTTAGGTTGAATCAAATAGAAAACATTTCTTAAAATACAATGTAAACTGAAAACATAAAAAAAAAAAAAAAAAAANAAGACGTTTCCAGTGTTTTTGTATAATTCTATTAACTTTTTTTTTTTCAACAAGACTCGCCCTCTCTCTCTCTTTCTCCCGCATCCCAATTTCTGAAGTTTGCAGCTTCTGATTCTCATTCTCAGTCATATTCATGTGCCCTAAACCTCCCCCAATTCGATTTCCATCCTATAATCACAATCAATTCACTCTTTGAAATTGTAATCAGTCCTCAATTTTAAAAATTCTCAATCGATTTTGGGCAAAAAGCACCCAACTTTTTATTTTCAAAGAAGACGATGTGGGCAGCTTCTTGCCTTGTATCATGTTGCGCAGCTTGCGCATGTGATGCGTGTTGGACAGTGGTGTTAGGAATGAGAAACAAGTGGGAGCAAAACAGTATCCTGTGTAAGCGAAAAAGAAACTGGGATAGGAGGGCATGTGAGAGAGTAAGGGAGGGGACAGTGATTCCAGTGTGTAATCTAATTGTAAAGGGAAGGGAGAAAGCAAGAGTAAGAAGAAATGGAAGAATCATTAACTGTTGACACATGAGTTGTGAGGGAGCATGTGCCGTGACGATGGCGAAGCCAACAGTCACTGTTGATTGGTCAATGTCTCCACTGCCAAAAGCCCCACATCGACTTTTTATAGTAACAGCCAAAGCACACAGTTCCAGCGTTCTGCAAGTATTTTATACTGTGGCCTGTTTGCACTTAGCAAGAAAAAAGAAGCATAAACGGAGTAATGTAAAGAACAATAATGGCAGCAAACCATTCAAGGCGTTCTTGATAGTTCAAACCAGTCAATTTTCAAAATGTTTGGTGTGGCCCTGCAATTGGGCTTTAGATGTTGTTGCCTCAATCGATTGTGGTGAGGAGAAGATTGATGTGAAGAAGATAAACCACATGATGTGGTTTGNTGGCAGCAAACCATTCAAGGCGTTCTTGATGGTTCAAACCAGTCAATTTTCAAAATGTTTGGTGTGGCCCTGCAATTGGGCTTTAGATGTTGTTGCCTCAATCGATTGTGGTGAGGAGAAGATTGATGTGAAGAAGATAAACCACATGATGTGGTTTGAGAATGGAAATAGAAAAATATCAGTAAACATATTTTTTAAAAATGAAAATGTGAAAATAAAAATATATTTTAAGAAATAAAAAATAGAAAATGAAAACATTGAAAACTTTTTTTAAAGTAAACAGGCCCTTACTCTTTCTGTTTCAAACTCACATTCTCTCTGTGGGCACAGTTAAATTTGAGTCATTCATTAAAAAAAAATCAAGTTGATACAATTTTACCTATAAAGTATAAATTTAATTTAAAACTCATACTAAAAACAAATTGTGAGAAAAGAGTGAAAATAACACCGCCCATTAAAAAAAAAAAACTTTTGAATACAATTATTTTTACATAAATCCAATTTGCATGACCGATGACAATAAAAAGTGTTGCTTAATTGTTAACTCTAAACACATAATTGCTTATGCATCTTGTAAAAAAAATGCTTAAAGTGTAAACTTTTAAAGAAAATTCTACAGTACCCAAACTCACCTATTATCAAAAGCCTGAATATCAAAATATGATTGTTTTCTATTTGTACTAACAGATGACTGTGATTGACTGCTCTCTATTTGTATATGCAGCAGGATTCAATTCATACGTTTCAATTTTCATGTATTATGAAAAATTGTAACAGGGTGTAGAATTTCAAGTTGTTAAAACATAGAATATGTCTACTTTCACCATAAGAATTATGAAGAATATAGTCTTTTATCTAGGCTCTAGCTGAGTCAAAGTTACATCATTATTTGAACAAGAGATGGGCTTGCGAGAAGAAGTTCCTGCTTCAACTGAAGTCTTCTCCAACAGGAAACCAGGCTCCTTAGGCTGAGGCAAAGCACCATCACTGCTCAACATCACAACCACATATGCCATGTTTGGCCTATCGTCAGGATGTTGCTGCGCACATAAGAGACCAATATGGATGCAGCGCAATGCTTCTGTTACATTACACGAGTCCCCCAAACAAGGATCAATCAATTCCATTGGCATGCCCTCCTTCCACATTCTCCATACCTACGACAATTCAAAAACAAATGTGATCTACCATCGTACTAGTTCTTTACAGGTGAAAATGGAGTTAAGCTCTTTATCTCTCACATGTCCAATAAGATTACGAGTGTGGCTTGCATGGGAAAGGCGTCTGTTTTTCTTTCCAGTTGCTATCTCCAGTAGTAATATGCCAAAGCTAAATACATCAGATTTGACGGAAAATAACCCATCAATAGCATATTCAGGTGCCATATAACCACTAAAAAAAATTAAAAATAAGTTAGTCATGTTTAACAATGAGCACAAATACACTTGAGCATCTTAAGAGATACTTACTATGTACCAACTACTCTACTTGTATTTCCTTCAATTTGATCTTCTCTTAAAATTCGTGCCATGCCAAAATCTGAAATTTTTGGATTCAATTCACTATCTAACAAAATATTACTTGCTTTAAGATTTCCGTGGATAATCCTCAATCTAGAATCTTGGTGCAGATAAAGAAGTCCTCGAGCAATTCCACATATGATTTGAAAGCGCTTAGACCAATTTAAAAGTTTGCTCAAAACTAAATCTGTCAAGTTTTTCAATGTTAATTTTTTTTATCCCACGTACATAAACTTTATGAAACAAATGAATATTAAATTATTTCACTCAGCTAACTAGTAACTTTTGCTGAAACACATACCAAAAAGAATTGAATCTAGGCTCTTGTTGGGCATGTATTCATAGATAAGCATTTTCTCCTCTTTTTCAATGCAACAACCAAGAACCTTGACAAGATTTCGATGCTGAAGTTTAGCACACAATATAACTTCATTCTTAAATTCATTCGATCCTTGTCCAGAACTTTGCGAAAGCCGCTTGACAGCAATCTCTTCTCCACCTTCTAGGGTACCCTGAAATTTCACATTTGTAGGAACTTGTGAATCTATTATAGACTGAATAAGAAGCGCAATGCTTTGTTTTGCGTCTGTCAACAAAGCATATTCTATATTACCCTGTATACAGGCCCAAAACCACCTTGGCCAAGTTTGTTGTCACTTGAAAAGTCATTAGTGGCATTTGCTATTGTAGCTAGGTCATATATAGGAAGCTCCAAATCCTCTTCTTGACCTTCCCCAAGAGAAGCATTCTGTTCTCTAGGCATAGTTTTGTCTGTTTACTCTCAAGTAAACTAAATGAGCTTAATATCATTTATGAGAATTAAGGAAAGGAAATTAACAATGTCCAATTCAAGACTTCTTCTAAAGGAAATTGCAATAAGAAAATTTACCTCTAGACTTTATTTTTCTGTTGTACATGTAAAAGAAAATGAAAAGTATCCCAAGAACCAATAGAACGATAATATTCACCACTGCCACCTTTATTTTTTTCCGGTATGATTTTTCATAGTCAGCTTGACCTAAATAAACAAGCAGTCAATAAATTGATAAATCAAGTAAAGAAGCAACCGTATCAGCCAAAATAAAAAGGGTGAAGCAGCAACCAAGAAAGTAACATAGACATTAAAACATAATAAGAATCAAGCAACACCATACATAAAACAAATTTAATTTAGTCAATAACTTGTGAGTCTATCAGTCTAACGACAAGTAGGTGTTTAAAGTCACGTATTCAATTCTTTTTGCTTATTTGTGTCAAAAGAAAAAGAAAATTTTAAAGCCTATACCTGTAGCAGCCAATCGAATATATAGATCTTGCCCATCACCTGAAATTTGTCTCATATCAACTAGATCATCGAACCAGATGGCACAACCTCCACCCCTGACATCTAAATTAGCATAAGCAGTACATGAACAGTTTTCCCAACATTTGACCTTGCACTCCTCAAGTGTCATATTTCCATCAACCCAAGAATGTGTAGTATCTGGCAATTTGATCCCACTAAATTTAAGAAAACCGTCTTTATCTTTCTCCCTGCAGCTCCATGGTTCACTGCGCACACATCCCTGAGACCAATCCGTGAGATCCCAGGTTTGTGGCAATTTTGGCTTGAATCCTCTTAAGCACTGGCACACTGGTGACTCAGTTATGATACAAATTCCAAAAGGGCCACAAACATTATATATATCACAGTTATCTCTTGGCACAGAACTATAAAGTCTCCAACTTTGATTTCCTCCAATCCAATTATAGCGCCTACTAGACTGCAAGGTTTGGTTCATGACAATTCTTGAAATCACTGACTCATTATTGAGGTTGTATGCGTAATACGCCTCATTGTTATTGTTGACAAACTCCAACTCGAAAAAGGGATTGCTTTTCAATTCTGGGAGACCACTGAATCGAATGCCATTCCAGGGGCCACTCCTGGAAATCTCTTTCGAGCCCTGCCACATAACTCCTTCTGGGTTAATATGATGTTCAAGCCCCCAAGTAAAGTCACCTGGAGAAGGATCATCCCAGTTCTTCCATGCAGATAAACGCCGATTAATGCCACTTTTCCGGTCCCATCCAAGCTTCATTCCTGGTAACAATGTATCAGATGGATAATCGAAGCTTTGCCACAAGTAATTTTCTGGCTTCTCGTCCTTCTCATCTCTGAGTACTAAATTTCCAGAGCCCAAAAGCTGCGCAATGGGATTCAAGGCCTTTGCTTTTGGCTTAGCTGACGACCAAATAACACTCTCGTTCTGGGTGACAAGCACAAGATTTTGCTCTCGGTTTATGCTTAACGCGCAGGAGTTGTGTTTGATCGGGTTCTTACGATTTGCAACCCAAACAACAGTTCTAACTGGGATGCTTTTGTACCAAATTCCAAGGTAGTGTTTTTTCGATTTACCTGGACGGAAGAAACCGAGTTCAAAGCTTCCATCTTGAGAAGCCAAGGTGCTGCCATAAGTAAGGGACTGAAACTGGGTAATGGTATCGATTGCAGAGCAAAATTGAGAAAAGAAGAAAAGTAGTTTGGTGATAACAAGCAGAAAAGGAAGAATGGTCATTGTTTCCATTATTTGGATTTTGGAGTGCGCAGTTTGAATATGTATTTACCCATTTTACGTTACGTTGAAGATCGCGGGTTGACTTGCTTGTTGCTCCCCATGTGTAGCATATCACTTCGTAAGGAGACAGGGAAGGAAGCTCTTACGTGTAACAATGTCCTTAAAGCCACTATCGCTGGTTTCTTTTGAATTAAAAGGCCAAATAAGTTGATGCTTAAATGGGGAACAACTTTAGCAAAAAGGAAATTAAAAAGGAATCTAGATATAAAGCATTTATTTGTTAAACAAATGCTAATAAATACAATTATGATATTTTTTGATATATATATATTATGGGAGATATTTTTTGATATTTCTGACTAGGAATAGAATTCTGATATTTGATTGTACTTTTTAAAACATATTTTAAGTCAAAAGTTCCGTTCTCATATTTCTTAATAATTGTACACTTAACAATTAAACCATATTCAGATTTACTTAGATTGACTAAAACCATACAGAATCTCACGATAACTTTTAATTTAACAACCTCAATTAAGTTAAAAAAAATTATTTTTTTAAATAGTACAGAGCCATTAAAACTTTTAATTATTTTTTTTGATAACTAACTAAACTTAGCATGATATTATCTTTTGAATAGAGTCAAACTTATTAAATTTGAAGTAAATCATATTTGTTTCAAAGATTTCGCTGTCTATCTAATTAACTATTAAATTAAATTTATACCTTCTATAACTTTTTTAAAAAGTGTAGTTATCATTTTTCTTTTTAAAATGTCAAAATTTGAGCATATGAACCTCTAGTTTATATGGAATCCAAAATTGCATAATAGGTAAGAACGAAAATTGTTTTTTTTTTTTAATTATTAAACCCAAACACAAAATTGAAAGATTTCCCAACTCTTAGTTAAAAGTACTAAAAATATTTATTGAGACCCAATTATAAGAATTTAAAACCCAACCACACTGCAAAATAATAATAATATATTTGAGCACTAATTTATTAATTTAGTCAAAAAAAAAAAGGAAAAATAATAATTCTATAAGAAAAACTGGACTTTTCTTTAACAGACGATTGTTACTGGCCGTGCTCTATGTGTGTGCAGCATGATTCATGACATGCCAACCTGTTCATCCATTTCAATTTTCATTCATTGTTAAAAATTGAACCATGATTAATTCAAGCAGTTGCATGAACAATTATTTGCTACTAATCTACAACGATGAATCTACAATGAAAGAATTGGTCCTTTTTCACTCCTTCGTTGTTGTATTCTCCACCAGTGGCAGTGACAAAAATTGTTGAAGGTAGAACACATGCTATTTTGACAAACCTGCCATCTAGTGAGCTCTGCTTAAGCTCTGAAGGTCTATTTCAGCATTTCCCGCAAATGGACTATTTGCAGCACTTAAGCAAACAGAGAGAAAAATAATATATAAAATACAATTTGAGAAGTGAGAAGTGAACTCCCTAATGAGTTGAAATCAAGCACCCAAGAGAGTTGAAATCTTTTGTCAAGTTAATCTTGTTTTCATACGGTTAATCATATACATTCTCAAATTGTTGAAAATCAATGAGACACTGAAACACTACACCAGAGATTAAGAAATGTTTCGAAGTAGAGTAAGTGGATGAAAAAGCAATGTGCACAAGCTTCCACCACAGTTCAATTAAGCAGGGTAGGAAGTCAGATGAATGATCCTCTACCTGGGCTCTAACATTGTAAAACTTATTTCATTTGTTGAAGAAAATTGATGCTTGGTATAAGAATCTACTTCAAGTAGAGTCTTTTCTATAAGGAAACCAGGCTCCTTCGGTTGAGGCAAGGTACTTTCACTGCTCAACATCACAACCACAGTTGACATGCTTGGCCTATCCTCATGGTGCTCCTGTACACATAGAAGACTGACATGGATGCAACGCAATGCCTCTGATAGATTACACGAGGCCTCTAGGCATGAATCAATCAAATCTAAAGGCCTGCCTTCTTTCCAAAATCTCCATGCCTAAAAAAAATAAAAATCTTAGTCATCAAGGTTTTTGTAACAGAGGAAAAATTAAGTCCTTTTCACACTCACATATCCAATAAGGTTAATGCATTGATTTGAACGAGAAAATCCTCTGTTTTTCTTTCCACTTATTATCTCCAGCAACAACACACCAAAGCTGAACACATCGGACTTGACTGAGAAGAGCCCATGAATGGCATATTCAGGTGCCATATAACCACTAAAAAACATCATATAAAAGAAATGGTTAAAATCATCTTAAGAGGTGGGTGTGCATTATAAAACATATTATTAATACTTACTATGTTCCAACCACCCTATTTGTCTTTCCTTCACTTTGATCTCCTCCAAAAGTTCTAGCCATGCCAAAATCTGAGATTTTTGGGTTCAAATCATTGTCAAGTAAGACATTACTTGCTTTGAGATCTCTATGTATGATTCTCAATCTAGAATCTTGATGAAGATATAACAGCCCCCGAGCAATTCCACAAATAATGTTGAAGCGCTTAGACCAGTCCAAGAGTTTGACTTTTGTATGATCTGGTAGAGTATCAATATTATAAATTCATTCCCAGCAAGCAACAGTTTAATAAAAAAAAAGTAATGGGGGAGGAAGGGAAGGAGAGCGAGAGGGAGAGGGAGGAAATAAAAATTTCTTAGAAACTGAAAAGATAAATTTTAATAGATATTTAGAGATCCAAACCAAAGAGAAAAGAGTCTAGGCTTTTGTTGGGCATGTATTCATAGATAAGCATCTTCTCCTCTCCTTGAATGCAACAACCAAGAAGCTTTACGAGATTTCGATGCTGAAGTTTGGCAATCAAAATGACTTCATTCTTAAATTCATTTAACCCTTGTCCAGAACACTGTGAAAGCCTCTTAACAGCAATTTCTTGTCCATCTACCAATGTGCCCTGAAATTTCACATTTGTATACAAAATACATATATTAAGACAAAGTGTCCATTTTTATATTTATCAAACCAGTTTGTTGCATAATTACCCTGTATACAACTCCAAAACCACCTTCTCCAAGCTTCTTGTAAGTTGAGAAGTCATCAGTTGCATTAGCAATCGTAGCAACGTCAAAGAAAGGAAGCTCCAGGTCTTCTTTCTGGCTTTCATGATTACTCTCCACCAGCAAGCTGTTCTCTGTTTCCTCTGATGTAAAGGACATGAGCTTTATATTAACAACAAAACTGGCAAGTTGATTTTTGAATACATAGTTGTATGCCATTCAACTTTGGCTAATGTACATCTTGTTCTTTATTTTGCATCAAACACCAATAATTCGGGAAAGAACAGTGTGGAAGACACAGAAACGGCTTTGGTCACATTGTGTGAGTGAAAATTTGCAGGTCATGTTGTTAATCAGAAAGATAGGTGCATTATGAAGAATCTCAAAAACAACACTCATTTGGTTTCAGTCATTTCAAAGAATTCAGACTGTATGGGTCTTTCTCAGTCTGGGAGCATTAATTACAAAAAACTGTTCATATCAACAGCTTAAATTACTAGTTTGCAGCCCCATTTTGCAACCACAAAAGAAAAACAAAATAAAAAAGTTGAAATTTTACTAAAAACAATGCCCTAAATGAATTAAGGTGAAATGTGGCATGTAATAGTTTCAGCATCCCCCAACTCCCAAATAATAAAAAAAGAAAAAGAGAAGTAAATCCACTGAACTGAGATTGAGATTGACTAATATTCTTGTTCAATATGTCAGTGGCAATTCCTTAAAATGTATTATAGAAAAAGAAAATTTACCTCTGAACCTTTTCAGCCTCTTGCAAACGTAGGAGAGAATCAGAATCATCACAATAACTGAAGCAACACTGATGATTATCGTTACCACCTTTATCTTATGTACATCTTTCCTAGCTTCATGATTTAGTGGCACAGAAATACACAAAGTTATGAATCATCAAAGTATGTCAAAAGAAGTGGCGGAGGCAGAACAAATACAGTATAAGAAAAATCATTTAGTTTACTTGATGAATAAATACAATATCAAGGACTAGAGAGAAATTGAGACTGACCAATTTCAGAATTTTCCATTCGAATATATAGATCCCGGCCATCACCAGTGAACTGTCTGAGATCCACGAGATCACCAAACCACATGATACAGCCACTACCTCCTCCTCTGATATCTGTGTTTGCATAAGCTGTACAAGAACAGTTTGCCAAGCATTTGTCCATGCAGTCCTTAAGATTCATACTCTCATTTACCCAAGAATGTGTAGAATCTGGATATTTCAGCCCACTAAATTTCAAAAATCCATCATTGTTCTTATCCTGGCAGCTCAATTGTTTACTGTGTTTACATCCTTGAGTCCAGTCCATCAAGTCCCATCTTGCTGGTGATTTTGGCTTGAACCCTGTTAAACACTGGCACATTGGTGACTCTCCAATAATACAATTTCCATAAGGACCACAAGTATTATAGGAGTCGCAGTAGTCTCTTGGCACTGATGCATAAAGCCTCCAAATTTTAGCTTCTTCAATCCATATGTAGCGTTGTCGAGAATTCGTGGTTTGGTTCATAACAACTCTTGAAATCATTGACATATTCTTGAGGTTGTATGTGTAATACACCTCATCCTTATTTGAGACAAACTTGAACTCAAAAAGTGGATTAGTCTTCAACTCTGGTGCACCACTGAATCTAAGGCCATTCCAAGGGCCACTTCGATAGTAGTCTGCCGAGCCCTTCCACATCTTTACTTCAGGGTAACCTTGAAGTACAAGACCCCAAATAAAATCTCCTGGAGATGGGTCATCCCAGTTCTTCCAAGCAGATACACGCCGGTTAAGACCAGTCTTTAGGTTCCATCCCAGCTTCATTCCTGGTAATAATGTATCAGAAGGATAGTCAAAGCTTTGCCACAAGTAATTTTCTGGATTCTCGTCTTTGTCATCTCTCAGTACTAAATTTCCAGAATCCAAAAGCTGAACAATTGGATTCAAGACCTTCTTTGTGGAGTTTCCTGACCAAACAACAGTCTTATTCTGGCTGAGAAGCACAAGATTTCCCTCTCTGTCTATACTCAACATACCAGAATTGCCTTTGATTGGGTTTCCTCTGTTGGCAACCCAGACAACAGTTCTACCTGGGATATTCTTATACCACATTCCCAAGTAACTGTTTGCAGAACTACCTGGACTGAAGAAACCCAATTCAAAGCTTCCGTCTTTAGAAACTAAGGTCTTGCCCTCAGAAATTGACTGAAATTGAGAAATGGAGTCAGCGGCAATAGAAGTTTGACAGAAGAAAAATAGTAACTTCGTAATGACAAACATAGAAGAAAGATGCGTCAGCGTTTGCCATTCTCGATGCTCCATGCTTACAAGTTAATCATAGGTTCCTTCTGAAGGAGGAACTAGACAGAGCATTACACCATGAAACTCAGACTCTTTGGACTTGTTTGTACGTGTCACATCACTCAAAGGAAAGTAGGAAACAAATGTCGCTGCCTATATCGACAACAACATCACGCAACCTTCATAAAATAAGACTGGCAGCAAAAAATTTCCACATTATCTTGTGAAAACAAGAGTTCTCATAAAAGTTGTTGTCGGCCCACATGTTTTATGAAAGGGTAATCTGTGTTAGGCTCACAAATTTGGCCATGAATTTCAAAGGGCATGATAAAGTAAGTGGACTCTTTCTCCAGCTGAAATGAAACGGCATCATACTGATATGACAGCAACTATAGAAATTAGAAATATAACAATGTGTAACACTATAGGTTTTATCTTAGTTTGTCACTTTATGTATTACATATCCTAATCATATTTCTATGTTATAGGCAACGTGAAGCATGACCACACTGACTTGGTATAGTTCCAACTTCCAAGTATGGCCTGCCTTAGACTACGGTTTGGAACTGGAATTATTAGTTTAGAAGCAAAAAGGATGCCAGGTAGAAACTATGTGCCAATGTACCAAAATATCAATATAAAAGAATTAAGTTCACACCAAAGAGGTCAATAAAGAGAGTGTATAAGCGACCAGAGTTCAAAGCTAGGCCTAGCAGTTTTCCAATCCTTCAGCTTTTAGAAAGCAACAGCCCACCTAATGACCCATAAAAGACGAGTAATGACTCAAGAAAGACTTGGTTTTTTCCTTCTGGCCTACTTTTCTTATACTTCATTAGCTTTTCTTCGCCAATTGAGCTAAGACTGTAGTGGCCGCTAATTTGGACTGAAAGTCTGAATCATAACAGGTCAGATTTAAAGCCGAAGTTTCAACCTCTAAAGAATTGAACCAGAATTGCACCAAATCATCAAATTATTAATCAAAACGATTAACTTGAAGTAATTGAACAAATTTAGAATCTTGAAGTACAAATCTACAATTGGGCATAGCCATTAAAATGATGATATACACGGAAATGTCAATTGAATTACTTTTTCCATTACTCTTGTTTCACTTTTCTCACAAGTATATGGAAATTTTGCCAAAGATGACAAATTAATCAAGGAAAAAAAAAATCAGAAAGAATCTTTGAGTTCTTGTTCAAGAGCTTCCTCTAACCACAATTTTGACCCCTCCATAAGCTCAGGGCTCAATCTGAACATCAAGACGCAGAACTCCATCTGGTTGAGAGCTCCATCACCGTCAAAATCACCTTCTCTTAACATAGATTGAAGATCCTCATCGCTCAAGCCTTGTAGCCCCAGTAAAGCCGAATTCCTCTTGAGACTGTCGAAAGTGATGACCCTTTTTTCAGAATCCATCAATAGATTAAACCCATTGCAGATCTCGTCTATTAGGCCATCCCCACCAAGCTTGTTGGCCATAAGAGGCAAGTAATCTTCGAATTGGGTTTGTGAGTTTTGTGCCGCCATAGCAGATAAAATGCAGAGATAGAGATAATACTCAGACAAAAATGGGATAGAAAGTGATGATGGTAGATGGGTTGGAGAGAATTGAGAAGGAAATATATAAAGAGGAAAAGAAAGAGGGATTGGGTTTTCCAAGAAGGAGAGGCCATAGAAGACAACTAAGGTACAGATCAGGAAGAAGGTCGGTCTTCTTTGGAGTTGCTCGTGGCTTTCGCAGAAGGTCGCCAAGGGTAAAACCGTCCATTACGAAGCGCGGGTTCTTGGAGTACAGCTTGGTCGCATCGCATTGGAAGTTTCTCACTTATTACAGGGTTAGAATTGACTATTAAATGACTGTGAACATAAGCTTAAAATTCTCCAATTATTTATTAATTTATTTTAATTATTGTGTTCCCATGAGTCTCCTCAGAACGGGACAGAATTGACGAGGAGAGTAAACGCCAGACGGCGAGGTAGAAAGAAGCAACGCCTCTGTCTTGACTCTTGTTGCAATGTAAACAGACTCCAAAATCCAAACAAACAATGCGAGCCAGCTACTAACTTTCCATTGTGTCAGTGATGACATCATCAAACGCTTTTTCGTTTCTCAAAATTTTGCTGACTTTCCGTCCTTCAAACTTGAAACTATGACATTGTATTTGCCTTGCAATATAGATTTCAACTGTCTTATGTAGACTTGTCAAATTTGTATTGGTAAATAAACAAATTACAACCACAAATTAGATAAAGCAAGGTTATTGACTTGTTATCTTTTTCAAAACAATAAAGCTTTACTTTTGTGCCTTTTTTCTTCTTTGTTTTGTTCAAATTTTCTTTTTAATTTCTTCCACATATTTTGCTTCAATTGGAATAAATTATTTTTTATTTTTTTGCTCCAATTAATACTATTCCTCTACCTGATTGATGTGGCTCATATGATAGCCCATTACCAGTAAGCCTCTGGGCCGAAGTTTGGGGATAAAAATATATTGTGAAGGCCCGAAGGTTTGAGTATCTGTAATTTTAACACTGAGCCTTGGTCTTTCTCATTTGTTTTAAATGGGCTTGGCCCTCATTGATCTACTTGAAACACTAGACTAGACTACAGAACAGTTTCACAATGCGTTGCACAGAAGAAGCCACATAAAAGGTGAGCATTTATGAAAACAAGCTACAGCTCCGTGCAAGGCACGAGCAGCTAATAAAAATAGATAAAGTTGACTGTGAAGAAAGAGAAGATAAATAGAAAAAGCTAAAGATGGTACGAAACGAGTACACCGATTTTAAATAATCAAGAAAAAGATCTTCTATTAGTTAAATATAGTAATTTTTTGAGGTGTTTGCCTGAGAAAGAATCATGAATCAAGTCCAACTGAACCACAAGTATCAACTACTCATTTCACATCTTGTTTGCATATTTCGTATGGAAATACAAAACATTTGTGCATGTGAAGCGAATATGATCAATTCCCAGGCCTCAATCACATCCTTTTTTCTTTTGTTAATGTGTGTGTGAAGTCCTAACATTAATGAATCATAAATATGATTGCAGAAGTTGAAAAAGAAATATTTCAATTGGGGTGATGTGAACCATTGGATTTTCATTAGATTATTTAGCAGAATAAACAACTGCTAACTGCTGGAAATTGTACACTACTGCTGGAGGTTAGTCCAACCCATCTGTTAAGAAGTTTACTTTTTTTTTTTTTTTTTTTTTTTTTTTTTTNTTTTTTTTTTTTTTTCTGCCTATTCAGTTGCCTTGCCTTACATTAATTTAATGATTGTAATTATAAATATCCTTGTTAGGATTTTATTCATTTCATTCATCCCACCACTGTGGGGATTATACAGCTGTAACTGTGTATACATTCATTAGTTTCTAATACCTTCACATGCTTCATCCAAACTTAACAATCACATATAAATCCTGAAAAGCAAAAAATAAGATAGGAAGAAAATTATGCCTTTGGGACATTTCACAAGGCTATCATCTAAGGATTATATTGTTGTACTTGCCCAAATTATCATCAATCTGCCAATACTTACTGTTCTGTCATAGGCATTGGAAGGTAAAACTCCGGGTCTTCTTAATTTTGGTATTCTATCTTGCCTCTAACAGTGAGATGGAAACTTCATTCAGTGAACAACCTTCAACGTTTATTGAAGAAGAATCTACCTGGTTTGGATGATTCCTCCCTGTGTAGAACCCAGGCTGGCTCGGCTTAGGCAATAACTTTTCACCATTCAACATCAAAACCACAGACGCCATGTTAGGCCTATCCTCTGGCCTCTGTTGTACGCATAATAGACCCACATGAACACATCTTAATATTTCAGATGGTATGACTGAATCATCCAACAATTTATCCACCAATTCTATTGGTTTTTCTTCATTCCACAGTCTCCAAGCCTGAATTGACATGAAAGCCACAAATGAATAAGCCTGAATTGACATAAAGTTCATAACATATGCATGACAGCTTCTTTAGAGACACCCTAATGGTTGAATACTAAATACTGCTATTTGGAGATCTAAGGTTCAATTTTTGTTAGAAGTAGATAAGATGAAGGTTATGGAAGGAATCTGCTATAGCAAATTTATTTAATGAGTAACAAAATGGGCATGCATGATCAAGTATACTATTGAGATACGGTAGAGTTAATTTGATGACATGCAGTATGATATAGTTGAGGCGAGTCATTCTTTAGGCTTACATGTCCAAGAAGGTTAAGATGATGATCTGGATCAGAAAATCCCCTGTTCTTCTTTCCACTAATTATCTCCAATATAATTACACCAAAGCTGAAGATGTCAGATTTGACTGAAAATGATCCATGTACTGCATATTCAGGAGGCATGTAACCGCTGCAAAGCAATATACAAGTTAAAAGGAGTTACAACAAAAAGGAACTAAAACAAGGCTGAAAATTCTTACTGTGTTCCCATCACTCTATTTGTATTGGCCTCTTCCTCTTCTTGGTCTCCCCCAAAAGTCTTAGCCAAACCAAAATCAGATATTTTAGGGTTCATATTATTATCAAGAAGAATATTGCTAGTTTTAAGATCTCTATGGATGATTCTTAGTCTAGAGTCTTGATGAAGATAGAGAAGGCCTCGAGCAATCCCACCAATAATTTCTAAACGCTTAGTCCAATCTAGTAGTTTACTTCTTGTTGAATCTGAAAAATTTCAGATTCAAGTTAGCATGGCCGCATTATTGTGAGAATGAAAAGAAGAACAATAGGTTTAGGTGGTGTGAAAGCTCAAACCAAAAACAAAGTAGTCTAAGCTTCTGTTGGGCATGAATTCATAGATCAACAACTTTTCTGATTGATGAATAGAGCAACCAAGAAGCTTTACAAGATTGCGGTGCTGAAGTTTTGCAATCAACAAGACTTCATTTTTGAATTCATCTGTTCCTTGTCTAGAAGTTTTGGAAAGCCTCTTGACAGCAATCTCTTGCCCATCTGCTAGCAAACCCTGACAATAATTTTGGAAACATTTTGAGCCTAAAGAAGAAGATGAAAATCTAGGTTAATTACAATTTTTTTACTACCTTGTATACTGGTCCAAAGCCACCTTGTCCCAATTTGTTCCTTTCTGAAAAGTGATTTGTGGCATTTGAGATGGTTGAGAAATCAAATATTGGTAAATCAATATCTTCCTTCTCCCTCTTATCCTTCCAGTAAATTAATTTTACAATCCCTGAAATGGTACAATATTGATTGTACATGATTAACAAAATAGTCAATATTCAACTGTATAAATGTAGAAAAAGAAAACATAATGTCATGTAAAACAATCAAAATTAAGAAGTGAAGGTTACCTTTTAACATTCCAATAATTATGCTCCCTTTATAAATTTATAGTAGATCTCTTATAGCATAAAGAGTGAAGATATATTCATGATAGGCTTACCTGGATGCGTAATTTTCTTCTTTTGAATGCATATGATCAATCCAAACACTATTGTTCCCATGATGAATATAGCAGAACCGACAACAATTCCTGCAAGCTTCTTCTTGTTGGAAGGCTGACTATTCTTGTTGGTAAGGTCTGAAAGATTAGGAGCAAAATCAATCAACCTAAGAATAGTATTTGAGCAATAAAAAGAGAAAGATACAAGGAAAGAAAAAGATAAATTTTGGACAGAACTTCGTGGAAACTGACTAATGAGGTGACCAGAACTCAATAAGAGTCAATACTTGCTAACAGAATACTGATAAAAATATAGCCATTTTGGCTAAAATCTTTAGGAAAAATAGGATAAATGAAGGGTGAAATATGAAAAGTAGAAAGGCCAACATACAACAAACACCATCTTCTAATATTTAAAGCATTAGCTCAAGCATGACAAAAATTGGAATGAAAAAGCAAGAGTTATAAGGAAAGATAGAATAAGAAATAGACAATACTTAGCTCCGAAGCTGTAAGCAATCGTAAATAGAAGTCTTGTCCTCCTTCAGCGAGTTTTCTCGTGTCCATTATGTTATCAAACCAATGCAAGCAGCCACTTCCACCACCACTGATATTGAGATTAGCATAGGCTGTACAAGAGCAGTTACTCAAGCATAATTTCTCACATTCCTGTAAGCTGATGGTCTTATCATACCAGGAAGAAGATGTATCTGGCAGTTTCATCGCCTCATACTTTTGAAATCTATCTCCCTTACTACAAACCAGCTGGGTTGTTCGAGCACACCCGCCAAACGAACCATCTGAATCTTGAGATTTGGCTGTGAATCCTGTCAAGCACTCACAAATTTTCGTGCTATGTGAATTGCAATTAGTATTTGCACCACACAAGCCATAAGTTGCACACTCATCCATAGGGCTGCCGGAGTAGTGATTTTCCCAGGTTTTTTTCTGATTTGACCATGTGAAACGAAATGGATAACCTTGTGGGATCAGCCTGCTTCTCATAAGAATTGAACTATTTAGGATTTCATTTTCATAGAAGACTTCTTCTTCATTAAGCAAAAAAAGAAATTTCATGAATGAGTAATTTGTTAGTCCAGGGGTTCCTGTAAAACTAAGCCCATTCCATGACCCTGCTCTGTAGAGTATACTCCCTCCCTTTCTGACAACAAGTTGAGGAAGCCCATGAGTGTCTATTCCCATAGAATATTCACCTGGACTAGGATCTTCCTGGTCTTTCCAAGATGTCAGAGCCAGAGACTGTCCTGTTTTAAAGTTGCTTCCAAGTTTCATCCCAGGGAGAAAAGTGTCACCAGGATGATCAAAGCTCTGCCACAAATTGCTCTCCAAGTTTTGTCCATCTTTCACAACAAGGTTTCCTGATTCTAACAGCTGCACAACTGGTTTTTCTGTTGTTTTTGATGCATTTGAAGACCAAATTCTAGCCCCTGTGCTGTCAATAATACTGAGACCATCACTGTTTACTTCGAAAACTCCCGAGGAGTCAGTGAGTGGGCTTTCTCTGTTGGCTACCCATACAACTGTTCTGGGAGAAATGTTCTTGTACCAAATTCCCACATAGTGGCTCTTCGAATTTGTGAAGCTGAAGAAACCTGCTTCAAAGGTTCCAGCTGCTGAAACCAGAGTTTCATTTCTGCCATCTCGGATGGGTTGGATTGGAGTAAGCATGTTCAGTGTGGAGGAGATGGTTATGAAGGATAATAGCAAGGAGTACACAGCAAGCCTTTTAAAGTTTTCCATTGATTTTCTTAATGGTTTATAGCTGCTAAGCGTTTCGGTGCTTTGTTTCAAAAAGAAAAGGTGAAAACCTGGTGAAGAAGGGGGGAAAAAAAACTCCAGGTATTTTGAGGATGAAGGAAACGTCTACATGGATAATTGCAGGGATTAAGAAACCAGAATTTTATGAATTTGTGTGAAGTTACCAGAATTTGATGAATTTGTGTGAAGTTGTGGTTTGGTCTTGACCTAGTATAAGCAAGGGAAGCTTAGTAGCATAATAAGTTACTAGCCACTTTGGCGACGACAGTTATGTTGAAAGTGAGTCTCATGACATGACATGTAAGTCTTATTGGAGTTTATTATTAAAAATAATTTTGACCTAGTATTTTGGGAAATTTCGGCATAATCCTGTGTTGATCAGCTGAAACATTAATAAGCTCATGCATGTAACCTCTGACCTCTCCATCCTTGTTTTTTTTTTTTTTTTTTTTTNTTTTTTTTTTTTTGATCATCCTACCTCTAGAAGAGCATGCACAAATGTGCACCGGCTTTGGTAGTTGTACATAGTGCAATAGCGAAACAGAGCGTGACTGTGTAAGAAAATGCCATGAGCTTTGGCATAACTCAGGTGTGGGAATTGAATGGTAATACAAGCTTATAAGGAATTTTTTATGGGAGAAGTTAGCTAGATTAGATACATAACAAAAGCAAGTAATGGTTGATTCTCGGCTATAGAAAATTATTTCCTGATAAGTGACAATTATCAGCATTACATATCTCAATTGTTGAAAACTAAAAGCAGATACATGCTTGCATCAAGTTAATTTCCTTACCGACCTGGTTTCTAGGACTTGGTCTTTCTTAACATTGACATGTCCATACGACTCTAAGGAATTTATGATTGACCCGCAACGTGATTGAGCCCCAACGTTAATGAATCATAAGTAAGCTTGAGATACCAATTCAAGAGTTCATCAAAATTGACCAACTTTAACGACCAACC
Source organism: Cercis canadensis (assembly GCA_003255065.1). Taxonomy (NCBI): domain Eukaryota; kingdom Viridiplantae; phylum Streptophyta; class Magnoliopsida; order Fabales; family Fabaceae; genus Cercis; species Cercis canadensis. The sequence continues at coordinate 84,680 of QAOA01002813.1, forward strand.
ATTATTATCCCAAAGTTGTATTCATCAAACTTCCAAGTTGCAAATGCCAGCCTGGGTTCAATAATGAGAAGAATTAAAACATGCAACATGAATGCCCCAGCAAACATGCTACTGTCAGACTTAGTTATTGAACCCTTGGTCTTTCTCAACTATTTTAAATGGGCTTGGCCATTTAGCTTGGGCCTCATTGATCTACTTCAAACACTAGACTATACTAGACTAGAGAACAATTTCACAATGCGTTGCACACAAGAAGTCACAGAAAAGGCTGAGAATTTATGAAAATTTTCTTTGGGGTTTGCCTGAGAAAGAATCATGGTTCAAGTTCAACTCATCACACGACAAGTACGGATTACTCATTTAACATCTTATTTGCATATTTCGTATGGAAATACAAAACACTTGTGCATGTGAAAAAGTAAATTTGCTCAGGTGTACAAATTATTGCATGCATGAACTCAAAGCATTGACTTATATAGCTTGCTCTGATATCATGCCGAAGCACTATATCCAATTCATTAATTTAAGACAGTAGTTTTATGAACTCAGTTCTTCACGGTCAAGTAAACAACATGGAAAATCTCTCTCAGGAAATTCATCGAACATAACACTTATATGACACAATGTGACACTGTATTTTTAAACAGGAATAATCAAAAGAATAATAATAATAAAAAAGAAACAGAAACAGAGAAGAAAGAGAAGTTCTTACCCCTAAAAAAAAGTTGCTCCTTCTGTGATTGTGCACTTGAAAAAGATTAACGGGTATATAGGGCTAAGTTTCCTTTATAGATAAGAGAAGGGGCATTCGATCAGGAAGGCCTACGTTGAGATGAAACCATAAGGCATTAAGTATTCATTTCACATCTTGATTGCGATGCCATATGGTCCACTTGCACGTTGGAAAATTCAGATTTTGAACTCAACCCCTCCTTAAGTATGAAGAAGATTCCATTTCCTATAGTTTTGAGCGTATACTTATACGAAATGAGGATAATGATTAGAAGCTAGATATAACTCTAAAAATCCGATTTTTACCATTCAAAAATATGTTGATCACTTGAAGCTGTTGGTATCACCGAAGTGCATTCTAGTGGTGGTAAGGTTATGGCAAGTGCATCATCATCATGTTTGCTGAAAAAGTAATGGTAACGCTGAGTAGCTAGAGAGTGGAATACGATGTTGCCGTCTCGCAACTTTGGAAAGTAAACCTTATTACTCATCCCCCTCACTGCGGTTAGCAAGAGTTGGGAGCATGACCCCCGAGGGCTCACATTGAGCGACATAACAGTTCAACCCGTCTCCAAACTATCTCGAAAACAAACTTACCCTTTGGTACTCGATAAACATGTACACTTGCATCCCAACGATGTTTTAGTGGACCAACTTCAGAAACTGCAAAGATATATCCATTGCGCTCCACAAGGTAAAGTTGCCTATTATCACATTCATGCAGACTTGTTCTTTTATCAGAATTTAAACGCATATAGCCTCAGTCTTGAACCTTGAATAGGATCAAACGCGGCCAAATGCCCCCTATGACCCAAGCAGTAGCATTGCCCTTGGAGCAGAATACACCCGAGGTTGACCAATACCAAGTTCAAGAATACGAATCCTCCATCGTTGTTCGCCAAGTCTGATAATGGAAAAACTAGATTCAGTTACTGATATTACCACAATGTAGCATTCTTACCTATTGCACATGTAGTTGTATGATATGACAATTGACAAAAACTGATCATAATGTGGAGACCGTACAATTTTATTTATACATTAACACCATGCAATAATGTGTTCTGCTATATACATTGAGAGGCAACCCCTTCTCATCTTGCATCTAACGATATGACAGAAATTTCATTGGTTGAATATAATTTATAGCTGCCTGATGAAGAATCGAATTGGTGCGGATAAAAGGCAGGTTGCTTTGACTTGGGCAATGGTTTATCACCATTTAGCATTAGAACTAATGATGACATGTCAGGCCTATCCTCTGGTCTGTCTTGTACGCATAAGAGCCCAATGTGAATACATCTTAATACATCAGCTTGAGTGATTGACTCACCTAGAGATTCATCTATCAGCTCCAGTGGCCTTTCTTCAGTCCACAGTCTCCACGCCTGTAGGACATGAAAAGTAAAATTATGAGTTCAAGTTCGCTCTTGAATGACTATACTAATCACACGGGAATGGTAAAACGCAATCCAATGTGAACTAACATGTGGATTACATCAGAGACTAGTAAAGAAACAGAGTCAGACAAATAGTTTTGCAGAATATTTTAGAATTTTGACAGAAAGTCACTCTTATCATTTTTAGCTTGTTGCTTACATGTCCAAGAAGGTTTAGACCATGATGAGGGTCAGAAAATTCTCTGATCTGTCTCCCACTTACAATTTCTATTACAATAACTCCAAAGCTGAAGACATCAGATTTCACAGAGAAATACCCACGCACCGCATACTCGGGAGGCATATAACCACTAGAAGAGAAAAGGATAAGCAAATAGAAAATTAAAAAAGAAGAACTATTTTGCAACAGAAATAATTTAGAGGAAGTTTAAGCTTGCTTACTAAGTTCCCATTACTCTTTTTGTTTTGGCCTCAGCTTGATCTTCCCCAAGTATCCTAGCCAAACCAAAGTCAGATATTTTTGGATTCATATTGTTATCAAGAAGAATATTGCTAGTTTTGAGATCTCGATGAATAATTTTTAGTCTAGAATCTTCATGAAGATAGAGAAGTCCTCTAGCAATCCCACTAATAATGTGGAAGCGTCGCATCCAATGCAATAAATTACTTCTAGCTTTATCTGACAAATGTACTTCATATGTTAACATGATGATGACTTACTGATCATTGTAAGAGAAAACCAAGTATTTAGAAAGGAGAAAAGCTCAAACCAAATATAAAGTAGTCCAAGCTTTTGTTGGGCATAAATTCATAGATCAAGAGTCTCTCTCTATATTGAATGCAACACCCAAGAAGTCTAACAAGGTTTCTGTGCTGAAGCTTGGCAATTAACACAGCTTCAGTTTTGAACTCCTCTGGTCCTTGTCCAGAATTCTTGGAAAGCTGCTTCACAGCAATCTCTTGCCCATTTTTGAGTGTACCCTGATGTTAATATAAAAAATTATGTAAAGCAGATGGAATCTTGGCAGGAAAATAATCTTATTACCTTGTAAACTGGTCCGAATCCACCTTCTCCCAATTTGTTACTGAGAGAGAAGTGATTAGTGGCATTAACTATGGTTGATAAATCAAATGTTGGTATGTCAAAGTCTTCCTTTTCTCTGTCTTGATCCTCCATATTATATATTTTATTCTTCCCTGAAATGGCAGGAGAATGATTGGGAATAATTGATAATGCCAGTACCAAACCTTAATGAAAAAAGTACTTCCAATTTGAAAATTTCTAATTCCGTTTATAATATAGTATAAGAAACAAATAAATCCAAAGACGAATTATTACAGTCCACCCGCTTCTTAAGTTTCTTCATCCGTAGACATATGGGCACTCCAAGTATGATCATGCCCATGACGAACGTAGCAGAACCTACCAGAATTCCTATAAGCTGCTTCTTGTTTAAGTGGCTGTTGTTCTCGTTCTGGTCTGACAGATTAAAAGCACTGTTAGTCAACATACAAGCAACTTTCAGCAGTTCCGGGTGCCAAAAATATAAAAATAAAAGAGTAAAAAGAAAAGGAAAAGGCATCTTTAAGCGCAATTTACTAAGGAAGATGTAAATAACTGCTTCAAAACATTGCACATTCATTTTTTACCTGCTTTTTGTGTCACAACTTCAAGCACAACTTTATTATGGACTCAAGTAAGTTTCTTCCTGTTTATATTTGCACACAATATGGGAATGAGGCATATTTTTATGTCAGCACCACCTTCTACAAGCCATATATTAAATTCGTAATATTTTTTCATGTTCTGTTTTCTATCTGCCATATGGATGATGTTTCAGGCATGTATCCCTAAAACTTTCTTCAATGTTCCAACATTATCTGCGTCTTCCCATCAAATAAAATTGCCTAAAGATTAAAGTTTACATGTTTCTATGTGAATTTATTTTTCAATCTATGTTTCAATGGAAAAGAAAAAGACAGAAGGTAATGGGAATATGAAATAAAAGTACGCAGCTCTGAAGCAGCTACTCGTATGTAGAGGTCTTGTCCTTCAGAAGTTTGTTTTTTGACATCCATGATGTTACCAAACCAAAGCAAGCAGCCACTTCCACCATCTCTGACATCTAAATTTGCATATGCTGTGCAAGAGCAGTTTTTCAAACATAATTTCTCACATTCCTCAAGGTTTATGTTCTTATCAAACCAGGAGGAAGACGTGTCTGGCAACTTCATTCCTGGGTACTTCAGAAAGCCATCTATATTATCACAATCCAAATTTACTCTCCGAACACACCCATCAGATGAAGTTGATGAGTTCCAATTTTCCTGAGATTTGGGTATGAAACCCCTCAAGCATTCACATATTGGAGACTTACTAATGTTACAGTAAGAATTTGCACCGCAGAAGGCATAGTTATCACACTGGTCCACAGGACCAATAGCAAAAAGCTCCCAACTCTGTGTCCGATCTGACCATATGAAACGTTGCACAAGGCCTGATGGATGGAGCATGTATCTTGTAACCATTGAACTGTCCAAGAGTCCATATTCATAATAAACTTCCAGCTCAGTTAACACAAAAGAGAAATTAAAGTATTTAGACAGTGTTTTCCAAGGAACCCCAGTGAAAAGAATACCATTCCATGAACCTTGTCTGTATAATAATGTTGCTCCCTTGGTCATAACTAGTTGAGGAAGACCACGAGTATCGATATGTGATGAAAACTCACCTGGAGTAGGATCATCTGTGTTTCTCCAAGATGTCAAAGACATATACATACCAGTTATTATACTACTTCGAAGTTTCATCCCTGGGAGTAAAGTGTCACAAGGATAATCAAAGCTCTGCCACAAAAGGTTCTCTGGGTTATTTCCATCTTTCACAACAAGGTTCCCAGAATCCATGAGCTGCGCAACTGGTTTTTCTGCAGTTGTTGATGCATTGGACGACCAAATTGGCGCTCCTTTGTCATCAAGAATAACAAGAATTCCTCCATCAGTGACTTGCAATACTCCTGATGAGTTTCTTAGCGGAACATCTCTGTTGGCTACCCATACAACTTCCCTAGAAGACATATTCTTGTACCATATACCCATGAATCGGCTCAGTGAATTTCTACCGCTGAAGAATCCCAGTTCAAAACTTCCATCTGCTGAAATAAGAGTCTCGTCATCTTTGATGGATTGTCCAGGAGCAATATTATCTATTGTGTTGAAGCTGGGTATGAAGTAAAATAACAAGGAGTACACAACTAGCACCTTACAGCTTTCATGCATTTTCAGGCAAAGTGCTTTTCAAAAGTTGGAGTCTTTGTAAGTAAAAGACAAGCAAAAATCATCAAATGTAACAGAGGAATCGCAACAGAATTGGATTCTGGTTGCAATTCTGTGCATAGAGTAGAGAATGAAAGGAAGTCCTATCTTTATCAGGAGAAGGGGTCAGCAATGCATTAAATCACATGAAAAAGTCAAATTCTTTTTATCATGGCATTGGAGAATTTGGAGGATACAACTGAAACATTTCTTGGTATAATCCAAGTTAAAAATTTCTCTATTCTTTTTCTTTAACGGATGAGGTACAAACCTTGGTTATTTTATCTTTTTTTTTTTTTTTTTTTTTTTTTTGGTTGTATGGGCTATTTATCTTTTTCAAAGCCAGTTTGAAGCGTAAATAATTTATCCTGATTTAGTTTCAACTTTTTTATATTAATTATTCAAATATTCTAAGGACTGCAATATTTAAGCGATAAATCAAAACTTAAACTTCTCATGATATTTTTAAAATACTTGTTCCGGAGAAACGGCATTGGGATTATTAAAATCAATTATTGAATGCTGGGTAGTAGAAATTTTCAGAACCTAATATAAAAATAATCTTATAATTAAATACAAAAAGTATGTAAGTTTTCCTTCGCAAGCAAGTAGTAACTGTAAGAAGACTTGTTCATTATAGAATTGTATTACCTTAATTAGTATATTTTGACAACTAACTTAAAATTAACGGAAGATATTCAACAATGCAAAAGACATATCCCGCTATTTATTCTTGTGTACAAATATGTGGTGAAAACTCATTCTGCTGTTGTATTCCTAATAAGCATCATCTGCAGGATTTGAAATGTACGATGTTAAGACTATCAAGTTATAATAATAAAATCAAACCAAAGTAAAAGCCTTTAATAATACAGTTTAAGTTGATATGCAAGCATCTAATTAATAAGGGGGACAAAATTAGAATCTTTTACATTAAAGTGGGTAGAAGCCTGTCAAATTGTCAATAGTAGATAGAAAAGCTTTTAGTAATTTCTTTCCAATGAGTACAATTAAATTATTTCTTTCCAACATAGCATTAGATTTAGTAAACCTAAGATTTTCTCTCCAAGCTTATGCAAAAGAAGATAATGACAAAGATTAAAATGAAATATTGGTAATAATGTCTAATGTACAAAAGTTTAATTTGAGTCAAACATTTAGATACAAAGGTTTGTATACTATATACATCACCTTGTTACAGTTGAATCTAGATACACAGAATAAAAAAAAGAAGAAGCTTTTTTGTCTTACCAAGAGAGTTCCATGTATTAAAGTTGATCCCTTGTTTTAGTTTTATAAACTAGAGAGGGAGAGAGAGAGAGAGATTTTAAGATGTTTTTGGTATAGGGGTCCTGAAATTTTTGGGAGAAGCATCAAATGTAAAGTATCGTAGTTTAAAAATCAATTCAAGCTGGAAGGAAAGGGACCTGGAAATAGAAACATTTGACTTTTTTATTTTTACATGTTTTATAATGGATCATGCGAACAAAACAATTCCTCTTATGTCCTTATGCCTTCACATTTATACATTGATGATTTGTATGAATAAATTATTTTCCCTTGTTTACATCTAATGTTTAAACTCTTATCTTAAGGCTTACGTGTTCAACTTGCAACTAGAAGCAATAAACACTATCAATTACAGGATATCTTCCTCTTATTGGATGACTTGTTGTTGACTGGGTTTTCTTGACTGGGAAACAGGGCCATTTTGTCAACCCCGCTGTTCTGTTTTCTTGGTTTATTATTGAACTCAATAAGGTCAAATTTTATGTTGAAAATAAAATTAAGTGCTAATTAACTAGCCCGTCTTTGTCTTCTCAATCAATGCATGAGTGGGAAGGTGAAGCAGCACAGTAATGTGAAACGAGATCACCAGCCTTTAGAAGATTACAACAAAAAGAATTTCGTATTCCATTCGATTGCTACAAAATAACCAACAGAGAAAGGTTCTTTGGCAGCTTTTGGAGGGAACAACGGAAGCATTGAAAACACTTGCTTATGAAATAAGAAATGACCACCTAAATAGTACGAGCTAAAAATAAAAGCAAATGTATAAAAGATTAACCAATGCAAAAGCAAGAGCAACAATCTTTAGAAGGAAAGAATAATTGTTCAATCATGTATACATTCATTTATTTACTCATACATATCCATAATACTTTAGTAAATTACATTGCAACCTAATTTGTAGAAATCCACATATTCTGTTTATCAAAATCTTTGCTTTATACCTCTCTGTTAAGACTGAGTCTACAATACCCATGGCTCAAAATGGGTATTGGTGCAAAGGGCACTAAATTTCCATTGGATCATCCACTTGGCCTAATCAATGGCTGTGATGGTTTGACCAGCTACTTGGTTATCAGGTCTTTCTAATAATGACATAGTAGCCTCAGCTTTTTGTTGAATTATAGATTGACCCCATTTATTTGGGTCATTTGTTTGGGCTTGATGAACATAAAGTGGGCCTTAATAAAAAAAAAATATTGGACTAAAATTGAAAGATGGACTGGCCCATATTTAGGCTGGTTTTTTCTTACAAATTCAATCAGTCCAAAATCAATTGTACATGGACCGGTGGTAAGAAGAACATATATTTGCTAACTGTTCCAGCAATTTCTCGGCAGACTCAGTCTCCCAGGCCCGGTGCATTGCTTTGAGCACCAAATTAAACGAAGCAGTGTTGGGTGTGATCTTAAAGTCCTCCATTTAAGCTACCACATTAAGCAAATACCACATTAAGCAAATCCCTAGAAGAAGCCCCAATCATGAAATTCGGTCTTAGATAATGATTAAACAAATTCACATAAGGTTTATTCGGCTTCCCATTCTTGTGGGACGAGCTCACCCAAGACTCGAACAAGAGCTTCACATCATCCCAGTGCTGCTCCCCCTGGCTTCTTCGTTGCCACAGAATGGGACAAATAGCCGAACTGTATTAATCTAAGATGAGGTACCAGAAGGGTGTCGTTTTGCTACCTGTATGAATTAAACGGTGAGGACGAGAATGCGAAGGTCTCTTCCTCATTTCTCTTATTCAGTTTGTCTGCCCTAAGATTATCTTTCTGAGGTCCATACCCATAACTCCTAGGTTGTCTTCCTCTTCTTGGTTTATTTCATGAATTCTCGGTGCATCAACTGCTATGGGTTGGACCTTACTGGCTTAGTTGTAGAGTAAAATATGGCTTATTTATGCAAGCTAGACTATTGATTCCATTTGTTCTGCAAAAGCTACACTATCGACCTTGCGGCTTTTTCTTTGTTTTGTAAGACTCCATTGCAGTTCATAGATGACATTTATACAAGGATTAAATGCTCTTCATATAGTTAGTATCATATTTTATTTTTGGTCAGATTTGATACATGGGTATGCACTCTTGTAATTAGATGCAAATTTGATACCTTATCACGATGCACAGTTCGAACTGGTTCATGTTTATCCTACAACACCCCCCTTCTATCTCTCTCTCTTTCAAGTTAACCATGAAATGTTAAGGGATAAGTACTGGAAATGACTTATGGATGAAGTGAAAAAAGTATATAAACCACATAACTATTATATAGTGAAAGAGAGTTTGTAGTAGATGTATTAGGGATTACATGCACCATTAATACCAAAAAGAAGTTCAAACTACCTCAGACCACCAAGAACTTATTCCAATTCAAAACATTAGCAGATTACATATATCATTAATACCAAAAGAAACTAGTTTAGTGGCTTCCATTTTCTTAACGTCGTCTCTTTGTTTTAGCTCCAGAAGCAGATGCATTAACAGCAGCTTCACTAGTCCTTGCCAAACTAGAGATGAGAATAACATCCTTCATTTTGTCCATGTGTAGGTTTTAGGCCTGCATCTCACATGCTATTCAATTGTGCAATATCAGACGGTGTCATCTTCCGGTGTGACCGTAGCAATGTGGTATAATTAACCCTAAGTAATTCATGACAATGCTCATCCACAAAAGAAGTTACAAACCACTTCCTTCTATCCCCATTCAGTTGCACACGTAGATTGGCTTTACACCCAAACCTAGTTAAGTATTTGTGCTGCCTCTTCCTATTTTCCTTTTTTATAAATTTCTCAGACCTATATCCTTCACAAGAACATACAAAACTACGCCAAATGCATTCTCCAGCTTTGTTCTTTCCAATATTACATTTTCGGACTCCAAAACCATGCATCATTGCATACTTTACATAAAAAGTATGAGCATCTTCCCAAGACAAAAATTCTAGCGCTTCCACTTCTTGGATGCTTAAATTTATAAACTGCTCATCAGTCAAATTCTGCCACTTGTTCATACTAACACCATCATATACCTCAGTTGCTGGAAGCTCCATNGTGTGACTTTAAACCCACATACAAGGTATCAAATTCTGGCCATTCATTTCGCTATGGGATCTCCTACCTCACCAACTAAATTTTGGCCTCACATTCTCCAAAGGGTCCATAAAGAACTCAAGTATTTAGCAAATCAATTCAAAAAATATGGAACTTTATTATGGTTTACAACAAGTTGATCAAAACCCTATATAAGAAATCTCCCTAATATGTTCCAACTAGGATAGGTCAGGACCAGTCCAAGCATAGGCTTCTTTAAGTACTTACGCTACGATTAACTATCCTCTAAGTATCCTCTACGTTTAACATTAAGCTTCCTATGAAATGTTAAACATTATGACAGAAATAGAGCTAATTTGATTGATTATTGCCTCTGCTGTACCCACTCAATGTGAAGTATAAGCCCTTAAGGCTACAGAAATGAAACACAAAAATACTCCAAATCAATTATCATAGCATGTTTTCATAAAAGGGAAATCTCATCATGCAACATAGAAAGCTACTTTAGACACTACAACAAGCAATTTTGAAGCACCATATATGCAAAATATCGTTCAAGCATTTCAACAAACACTTGGTGGGCACTCAACAAAACACACATTTTCTAAGCTAAACTAAGTATAACATACCTCCAAAATGGTCAACTTTCAGTCAATAGAACTTACACAATAGAAAAGGGTAAGAGAATTATCTTCCAAGTGCAAGAATTTAAAGACCCGTTTCTCAACCCAGTTCACTTGGTGTGTGCAACTATGACAATGGGTGTTCAATTTTTCAAAGCTAAAATAAGTATAACATACCTCGAAAATGGCCAACTTTCAGTCAATAGAACTTAGACAATAGAAAAAGGGTGAGGGAATTATCTTCCAAGTGCAAGAATTTAAAGACCCGTTTCTCAACCCAGTTCACTCGGTGTCTGCAACTTTGACAATGGGTGTTCAATTTGAAGAAAAAATGTAGACTGTGCTACTATAGAGGGGGCGGAATGGATAATGCAGATTAAGAGATGGGTTTAGGGTAAGAAAATGAAGAAGATGAAGAAGGGGCGTCGGAATGCTCGAGGAGAGGAGAAAACAAGTGTTTTGGTTAGTGGAGAACAAAAGTTAATACTTAAATTTTATGGGGCTAAAATACAATTAACCATTTACAGTCAAAATTCAGTCACTTCATCAGCAACATACACTTGGCTTCATCTCAACCATTAAAAAGCCTTTGCACCAATACCCATTTTGAGCCATGGGTATTGTAGACTTGGCCTTCTGTTAATCATATTTTGAATTTTTTTAGTTATTAGCATGGCCTCCTCTCACATTATGTCCACGTCCAAGTACTATAATCATTCATTAGCACATAGTTTTATGAATACACTAAAATACACTCTCAGGAAATTCAACAAACAGAACACATGCATGACACGACATGCCACTGTAAAGCATGACAAGAAGATTCAATTTGCACAGCCTATCTGCTCAAATAAACAACGCCCATTTTGGCAAATTCATATATTTATGATAAAAAAGAAAAAGAGAAGGGAATGAACAAACAGAACTATGTAAAGCATGAAATGAAAGACAGAAACTAGAGAAACGGGAGGTTCGTACCTAGAAACTGGTCTTTTACTGTGATTCTGAACCTTAAAATGGTTAATTACCAGCAATGCGTTTACTTTAGGCAACTTCCTTACATAGATGAGTCCACCTTCCTTCCAAGTTTCAACCTATTTATGCCCATGAACAAAAGAGGCAGAGCTGTAGCATTGGGCCAGCCAGGCCCATTTCCACTCATCCTAATTGGATAGTGCACACAGCTCATTGGAAACACCACGGTTTACTTTAGCCCATCCCCTCCATTAGGTAGGAGAATATCCTATTTAGCGCTTTAAACATGCTTTGTAAAAAAAAAAAAATTAAGTAAATTCAATTAAAATTTCATTTTATTGAATAGTGTTCACATTTTCGACAGATGAAATATCAACTTGGTTACATAATGTACCTTGTAAACTTTTTTAATTTCAACTTCTCCCATACTGTTACTGTTAGAAGATCAGAATGAAATATTACTATAATGTACAATCATAATTCGAGTTTAGTAGTAAACTAAGATGGTTTACATCTATAGATCTTGTAACAAGATATTCTTTTGACGTGATTGATCCTGTTACTGTCCTATGAAGAAAATTTCCTGTCTAAAAAAGTGATCCTTGTTTTAATTTTATAAACTTGACAGTTTGTTTAGTATTTACATAATAGACTTGTGACATTAAAGTTTCAAAATTTAATAACCATTAAATTGGAAGAGATGGGACCAGCAACTCAGCAAGAGAGATATTTTGACTGTCAAAAAATTTCATTAATCTTCTTGTGCCTTGGAACTTCTGCTTTACTAATCTATCATATTTTTAAAATTATTTATTTAAATATTATACTTTTTTTAAAAAAAAAAAAATAGACAGCGTGAAGCTCACTGNCTAAACATGTCGAATCTTATATGGTGTATCCTCATTGAACATGCCATGTGAGATATGACATGTCTAATTTTGTCGCCACATGGCATACAGTGGTAGGCTGACATAATGAGACAGGGATTAGACACGCCGTATCCCAAGTGATAGTGGAAACATGCTACGTGGAATTCGGCATATTCGGTGGGGTTCACGTTGTTTGTTTTTATTTTTTTTAGAAAAAAAATAATATTTAAGTAAATAATTTTAAAAGTGTGATAGATTAATAAATAAATTTGTAAATTGTAATATTGAGATAAAAAAAAAAAAAAAAAAAAAAAACAAAACCTTCACACTTATATAATAAATCTATACAAAGAAAAGAAGAGGTATTACTTTGTTAAAAAGTGGATTATATTTTCTTTACAACTAATTTAAATGTCAAGGCTTATTGCAATCTACAACAATTTGCAACATTCTTCTTCTTCTTTTTACAATGTGCCTAACATTCTTCTTTGGCACAAGAGGTAAATTTTGTGGATAGGCACCTCAAAGGCTGACACCTCTTTGAGTTTTATCTATATATAAATCTTTCCTTATTCTGAAACTTGCAACTTCAAGCAACAAGCGCTACCAGTACAAGATATCTCCCTTTTATAGGAGGACTTGTTATTGGTTTTCTTGACTGGGAAACAAGACCAAATTAAAAATCTCTTCTAGGAAATTCATTCAAAATACATCACTATATGTATAAGAAAAAGATCAGTTTGAACTTTGAACATTGAATCAACTTAATCATCAAGATATTTACCAAAAAGAAAAAATCATCAAGAAATATTTTGGCACTCTGGGTACGCAAAAGCAAGAAGTCAAAGAGAAAAAGTCAGACAGAAAGGAAAGTTTGTTAAAAAAAGAAAAGGAATCCTTCTACTATTTGTTCTTATTGTCACATTTAGAAAGTCACCACCTTCACATCTGTATTGAAGTCTAGATTTACTATCTGGCTGATAACATGGAGATGGAAACTTCATTTGTGGAAAACAGTTCAAATTGATCTGATGAAGAACCTTCTTCGTGTGGATAAAACCCGGGCTCCCTTGGCTTCACCAATGGTTTCTCACCATTCAGCATTAAAACTACGGAGGACATGTCAGGCCTATCCTCTGGTCTCTCTTGTACACATAAGAGACCTATATGAATACATCTTATTACTTCGGCTGGAATGACCGAGTCGCCTATTGATTCATCTATAAGCTCCAATGGTCTACCCTTACTCCATAGTCTCCATGCCTGGAAGACAAAAATAAAAAGATGTATGATGAGTGATGACTAAAATCCACTAAAAACAAACTTGGGCTTTAAATCAGATTTAGGTAGAGAAACAAAGTCAGAATATAGTTGTGCAATTGAAGGGGATCTTTTTAAGTTGTGACAAAATCACTCTCTACTCAAGCTTACATGTCCAATAAGGTTAACATGATGACGTGAGTCATAAAATTTTCTATTCTTTCTCCCACTGATTATCTCTAGCACAATAACACCAAAGCTGAAGACATCCTATTTCACTAAAAATGACCCATATACTGCATACTCAGGAGACATATAGCCACTGCAAGATAACAAAATAGCAAAATCAAACTATAAGATTGAAGTATTATACAACATAAAGTAATAAAATCAAGTTTAAGCATATATGCTTACTGAGTTCCCACCACTCTTGTTGTATTAGCCTCTACTTTTTCTCCCCCAAATGTCCTAGCTAGACCAAAGTCTGATATTTTTGAATTCATATTTTTATCAAGAAGAATATTACTGGTTTTGAGATCTCTATGAATGACTGTTAGTCTAGAATCTTGATGAAGATAAAGAAGTCCTCGAGCAATTCCACCGATAATTTGGAAGAGCTTAGTCCAATGCAATGAGTTGCTTCTAGTTTTATCTGACAGATTTCCTTAAGTTAGCATGAGGATGACCAGCTGATTATGGTTAGTGTAAACAAAGCATTTATGAAAGAGAAAAGCACAAACCAAAAACGAAGTAGTCCAAGCTTCTGTTGGGCATGAATTCATAGATCAAGAGTCTTTCATCAGCTTGATTGCAACAGCCAAGAAGTTTAACAAGGTTTCGGTGCTGAAGATTGGCAATCAATACAGCTTCATTTTTGAACTCTTCTGGTCCTTGTCGAGAATTCTTCGAAAGCCGCTTCACAGCAATCTCTTGCCCATTTTCCAGTACACCCTGATATTCATTATAGGAAATATTAAAAATTATGTAAGGATGGACCCATAGGTGGGATATAATATTATTACCTTATAAACTGGTCCAAATCCACCTTCTCCCAATTTGTTACTGATAGAAAAGTTATTAGTGGCATTAACTATGGTAGATAAATCAAATGTTGACATGTCAATTTCTTCCTCGCCATTGTTTTCAGCATGATCCTTTAAATTTTTTGTTATTTTATTCATCCCTGAAATAGCAGGAATAGATTGAGGATTATTGATAACACCTTAAAAGTTCTATCACAGCGGGAAAAAAAGCTATCAGTACCAAACCTGAAATGATCATCAGAAAAGAAAACTTGATATTTGAACTCTGCTAATTGTTGTTTATACCATCAACAATGGACAAAAGAATTTGGAGTTTAAATTTTTTTAAAAACAATACCTGGCCTCTTAATTTTCTTCCTCCATAGATAGATTGTCACTCCAAGTATGATCATGCCCATAATTGAACCTACCAGAATTCCGGCCAGCTGCTTCTTGTTTAAGTTCCTGTTGTTCTTGGTAGGAACTAGAGATAAAACCACTGTTAGTCTACATACAAACTTTGAGCAATTAGGAACAGGGGGAAAAAAGGAAAAGGAAAAGGAGGAAAGGAACTTTTAAGCACAAAGTCACCATGGAAGATGAAAGTAACCACATGCTTTACTATGTAGCAAATACATTTTTACCTAAAGGAAATTTCTTCATTTCACAGTTTGGACAGAAGATGCAAAATAATTATATTATTTATGTCATAACGCAGGAATAACATCTCGATATGTTCCACTTTCTACAATACACATTAAACTCGTAACATTCTTTCATGTTTTGTTTTCTTCCCGCAATATGGATTATGATATTATTTCAAACATTTACCTGAAAAGCTGTCATCAAATTTTCATTGTGATGCGTTTGATAGAAGATTGCCTAAAGGCTAAAGTTTATAACTTTATATATTTCTCATCCAAAGTTACGGAGAAGAAAAACTCAGAAAGACAGATAGAATAGGAAGTAAAGTACCCAGCTCTGAAGCAGCCACTCGTATGTAAATGTCTTGCCCTTCGGATGTTTTTCTTCTGATGTCCATAATGTTACCAAGCCAAATCAAGCAGCCACTTCCACCATCTCTGATATCTAAATTTGCAAATGCTGTGCAAGAGCAGTTTTTCAAACATTCTTTCTTGCATTCCTCAAGGTTCATGTTCCTATCAAACCAGGAGGAAGACGTGTCTGGCAACTTCATTTGAGTATACTTCAGAAAACCATCTCCATTATCACAATCCAAATTTACTCTCCGAATGCATCCATCAGACCAAGTTGATGAATTCCATCTTTCTGGAGATTTTGGTATGAAACCCTTCAAGCATTCACATATTGGATAGCTATTAATGTTGCAGTTAGAATTTGCTCCACACCTGGCGTAGTTATCGCACTGATCTCCAGGTCCAGCAGCGAAATTATCCCACTTCTGTGTCTGATCTGACAATATGAAGCGCTGCAAAAGGCCCGTTGGATTGATCACATATCTTGTAACGATTGAACTATTTAAAAGTCCATATTGATAAGTAATTCCCTGCTGAGTTGACACAAAAGAGAAACTAAAGTAATGAGTCAATGTTTCCCAAGGAACCCCACTGTAAAGAATGCCATTCCACGAACCTAGTCTGGTAAATACTGCCGTTCCTCTTGTAATTACTGCTTGGGGAAGACCATGAGTATCTATGTGTAATGAAAATTCACCAGGAGCAGGATCTTGTGTGTTTCTCCAAGGTGTCATAGAGGTATACTGACCTGTTAATATATCACTTCTGAGTCTCATGCCTGGGAGTAAAGTGTCACCAGGATGATCAAAGCTCTGCCAAAAAAATTTATCTGGGTTATTTCCATCTTTCACGACAAGGTTTCCAGAATCCATGAGCTGCACAATTGGGTTCTCTGCAGCAGTTATTGATGCATTGGAGGACCAGACTGTAGTCCCTGTGCCGTCAACAATAATAAGAATTCCTCCATTTCTGACTTGCAATACTCCTGATGAGTTTCTTAGCGGAGCATCTCTGTTGGCTACCCATACATATGTTCTAGGAGAAATATTCTTGTACCATATACCCATAAATTGGTTCTGTGAATCTCCACTAGGGAAGAACCCAGCTTCAAAACTTCCATCTGCTGAAACTAGAGTCTCGTTACCTGTGATGGATTTTCCTGGAGCAATAGTGTCCAGTGTATTGAAGCTGGGTATGAAGTAGAATAAGAGGGAGTACACAACTAGCACCATATAGCTGTCCATTCTTTCTTCTGATCAAGGCTTGTTCTTAATTTCACGCAAAGTGCTTCCAAAATTTGGCAGCATTTCTTAACTAAAAAACAAGCCAAAATATTTGAAAATAACAAAGAAGCAGTACAAGGGCTGCTTACCTGTTACAGTTCTGTGCATTGAGAACAAAAGGAGTTTCTCTCTATATTCATTGAGCAGCGATGCATAAAACTCAAATGATTAAAGTAAATTTCATTTCTATCATGACAATGGAATACAAGTATACAACTCAACATTTCTTGGCATCAAATCAAGTCAAAACTTCGTTTTTACCCTGTTTAAAGAAGAAACACACAGATAATTCTTTTTTATAATTTTCTTCACATATTTGCTTCAAATAAAAATAATATACTCCTTGGGTCAAATGGCGTTAGGATTAATTATTGAATGCGTAGCTATCAGACAATTTCAAAGGCTAATTATAAAACTATAAACTTGAGGAACCAAACTAAGGTAAGTTTTCTTTCTCAAACCAAGGAGTAATCGTAAGCAGACTTGTTCCCTACACAATTGCTTCATTTAGAATAGTTCAAAATATAACAATTGTAGTTTGTTTAACAAGTCAACAAGTTAACCCAATTATTCATCTTCTTGTTTGCAGATATCAATTGCAAATTGACTCTGCTGTTGCAGGAACTAAATGGGAAGGGATATTCTTACCAAAACTGGAGCTTCTGAACTTTAAAAATGTTAAATAGAACAAGAGACTTTGGCATTCCGCATTCGACCGGATAGGACCATGTTGTGAACTTAAGTCCCCTCAACCTAATTGGAGGATATGCAAATGCAAAGCTCATTTTGAAACTCCACATTTTAGCCCACCACCCTTAGCTAAAACACTATCCTTTATTTACTCAATCATATATGTATTAGTTTCTTACTTTCATCAATCATAATACAAACTCTTTATCAGAAACCCGCATATATTGTTGAATCAAAATTCATACTTTCTATTGTTTTTTTTAATCATTGTTAGTTAT
The DNA here is from genome assembly GCA_003255065.1 of Cercis canadensis. NCBI lineage: Eukaryota > Viridiplantae > Streptophyta > Magnoliopsida > Fabales > Fabaceae > Cercis > Cercis canadensis. The sequence goes on from QAOA01002813.1 coordinate 102,471, forward strand.
TAAAGCATGAAATGGCCAACTAGGACATTATACGATAATATATGAATTCAATTCCACAGAGTCATGGAATCCACATAAACACCTCTGCGAGGAAATTCATCAAACAGAACACTTGCATGACAGAATATGCCACTGTATGTATAATAAGAAGATTCAATTTGAACACCTCATTTGCTTAAATTATCAGGACCCATTTCGGTAACTTCGTATAAATTATAATACTTATAACAAACTTACAAAATAAAAAAGAAATGAACGTACAGAAGTCACAGAATTATACCAGCAGCAAGCGAAAGGGGAAACTAAGAGGAAATGGAAGAAGACTTTTCTTTTTGTGTTGCTGAACTTTAAAAAGGTTATACCAACATGAGTTTAGGGAACTTCACTCAGGCTTCAGCAAAAAAGGGCAAAAAAAAAAGCGACTTTAATATATAGACGAGGACACCTTCTTCTGCCACAATATTTATGCCCATAGACAACAGAAGTGGCATTACGCATTTCGCCATGTTGACTGTTGAGGACCAAAGTCCACTCAAACTCTGCACATTTGGAAACCCATTTAAGCCCATCCCCTTCCTCACCTAGAAGTGTATCCTATTTGGTAATGCTTTGAGAATTTTATTTTGTAAGATATGAGAATGGTTAAAAGAACATTGGGTTTACAGCCAAAGCAAAAAAAAAGAAACAGGAGAGCATTGAATAAAATTTGGAGACATAACTACATTTCCTTTAGAATGACATCAGTATAACAATTGCCTATTTTGTGACATATATTGATAAAATCACCTTCTCGTTTGTATTAAAGAATACATTTTCTATCTTGCATCTAACAACGAAATAGAAATTTCATTTGTTGAATATTTGCCTGATGAAGAAGTTTCTTCGTGTGGATAAAACCCCGGCTCCCTTGGATTAGGCAATGGTTTCTCACCATTCAGCATCAGAACTACAGAGGACATGTCAGGCCTATCCTCTGGTCTCTCTTGTACACATAAGAGCCCTATGTGAATGCATCTTAATACTTCAGCTGGAGTTACGGAATCGCCTAGCGATTCATCTATCAGCTCCAGTGGTCTATCCTCACTCCAAAGTCTCCATGCCTGGAAGACATTAAAGCTAAATATTATGAGTTTTGAGTCCGTTACAGACTATCAATCAACTTGTGGTTTAAATCAGAGAGAGTAAAAGACAGAATATAGTTGTGCACTAAATGAATATATTTGAGAATTCTAACAGAAAGTCACTTTTTACTCTTCAGGCTTACATATCCAAGAAGGTTAAGACGATGAGTTGTGTCATAAAATTCTCTATTCTTTCTCCCACTGACAGCCTCCAGTACAATAACGCCAAAACTAAAGACATCAGATTTCACAGAAAAAGATCCATGCACCGCATACTCAGGAGGCATATAACCACTGCAAGATAACATGAGAGAAATATGAAACAAGAAATAGATGTATTTATGTAACATTAAGCAATAAAATAAAGTTTGAGGATGCTTACTGAGTTCCAACCACCCTCTTTGTATTAGCCTCTGCTTCATCTGCACCAAATATCCTAGCCAGACCAAAGTCTGATATTTTTGGATTCATATTTTTATCAAGAAGAATATTGCTAGTTTTGAGATCTCTGTGGATGATCCTTAGTCTAGAATCTTGATGAAGGTATAGAAGTCCTCGAGCAATCCCATTAATAATTTGGAGGCGCTTAGTCCAATTCAATAAATCACTTCTAGTTTTATCTGACAAAGTTCCTACTTAAGTTAGGATGATGATGACATGATGATCATGGTACAAATAAACCAAGTATTTAGGAAGGACAAAAGTTCAAACCAAAAATAAAGTTGTCCAAGCTTTTGTTGGGCATGAATTCATAGATCAAGAGTCTCTCATCATTTTGAATGCAACATCCAAGAAGTTTAACAAGGTTCCGATGCTGAAGATTGGCAAACAATACAGCTTCATTTTTGAACTCTTCTGGTCCTTGTCCAGAACTCTTAGAAAGCCGCTTCACGGCAATCTCTTGCCCGTTTGCCAACACACCCTGATATTCATTATTTAGAGATATTAAAATTTATGTAAGGATGGATCCATAGGTAGAATATAAGCTTATTACCTTGTAAACTGGTCCAAATCCGCCTTCTCCCAATTTGTTACTGATAGAGAAGTAATTAGTGGCATTAAGTATGGTTGATAAATCAAATGTTGGTACGTCCATTTCTTCCTCCTCTTTGTTTTTAGTATTATGCTGTGCTTGATTTAAATTATTATTTCCTGAAATGGCAAGATATAGATGGGGAATTATTGATAATAACTTAAAAGTTCTATTAGAGGTAAAAAACTACCAGTTATCAAACCTGACATGATCATCGGGAAAGAACTCTAAAAATTTGAAGTATGCTAATTATTGTTTGTACCCTAGTATATCAACAACATAATTCGAATTCTAAATATATCAAAATTCACCTTGCTTCTTAAGTTTCTTCCTCTGTAGANCCTGAAATGGCAAGATATAGATGAGGAATTATGATAATACCTTAAAAGTTCTATTAGAGGTAAAAAACTACCAGTTATCAAACCTGACATGATCATCGGGAAAGAACTCTAAAAATTTGAAGTATGCTAATTATTGTTTGTACCCTAGTATATCAACAACATAATTCGAATTCTAAATATATCAAAATTCACCTTGCTTCTTAAGTTTCTTCCTCTGTAGATATATGAACCCTCCAAGTATGATTATGCCAGTTATGAAGATCGTACAACCTACCAGAATTCCTGCGAGCTGCTTCTTGTTTAACTGACTGTTATTGTTGATATCATCTGAGAGATTAAAAGCACTGTTAGCCAACAGGCAAACAACTTTGAGCAATTAGGCACTGAAAAGAAATAAAATGAAAGAGGCAATTTTAAGCACAACTGCACTATGGAAGCTGAAAGTAACCAAATGATTCAATTTGTGGCAGTTACATTTTCACCTACAGGTAATTTCTTCCAGTCACCGTTTGGACAGACTAGGGGAAATAAGGTATATTATATATGTCATGAAGCAGGTCTCACATTCCAACAAGCAACCACCTTCCACACATTAAATTCATACCATTGTTTCATGTTCTGTTTTCTACCTGGAATATGGAACATGTATGATATTTTAAAGATGTGTCCTAAAAACTCTTAAAATTCCATAATAACATGCAGTTAGTGATTGTAAAAGGCTGCCTAAAGGAAAAGTTTATATATTTCTTGGTCTATGTTGAAAAGAATTAGAAAAATAAAATAAAAAAAAACATAGTTGGAATATGAAATAAGAAGTACCTAACTCTGAAGCAGCAAGTCGTACGTAAAGGTCTTGTCCTTCAGAGGTTTTTATTCTGGTATCCAGAATGTCATTAAACCAAAGTAAGCAGCCACTTCCCCCATCTTTGACATATAAATTTGCATATCCTGAGCAAGAGCAGTTTTTCAAACATACTTGCTTACATTCCTCGAGGTTCATGTTCTCATCATACCATGAGGAAGACGTGTCTGGCAACTTCATTCCTGCAAACTTCAGAAAGCCATCTTCATTGTTACAGCTCAGATTTGTTCTTCGAACACATCCATCATCCCAGTTATTTGAATCCCATTTTTCTTGAAATTTGGGTATGAAACCATTCAAGCATTCACAATTTGGATTTTTACTCTTATCGCAGTTAGAATTTGGTCCACACAAGACATAATTATCGCACTGGTCCCCAGGGCCAGCAGAGAAAAGCTCCCAACTCTTTGTCCGATCTGACCATGTGAAGCGGTTCACAAGGCCTGCTGGAGTGATCATGTATCTCGTAACAATTGAACTGTCTAAGAGTCCATATTCGTAAGTAACTTCCTGTTGAGTTATCACAACAGAGAAATTAAAGTAAGCGGACAGTGTTTCCCAAGGAACCCCACTGAAAAGAATGCCATTCCATGAACCCAGTCTGTACACTAGCACCCCTCCTTTTGTAATAACTGCTTGAGGAAAACCCCGAATATCTATGTGTACTGAATAGTCACCTGGAGCAGGATCTTGTGTGTTTCTCCAAGATATCATAGAGGTATACTGACCTGTTAATTTATTACTTCGAAGTTTCGTGCCGGGGAGAAGAGTGTCAGCAGGATGATCAAAGCATTGCCACAAGATGTTATCTGGGTTATTTGCATCTTTTACAACAAGGTTTCCAGTATCCATGAGCTGCGCAACTGGGTTCTTTGCAGCAGTTGTTGATGCAGTGGAGGACCAGACTGTAGCCCCTGTGCTGTTAAGAATAACAAGTATTCCTCCATCAGTGACTTGCAATACTCCTGATGAGTTTCCTAGCGGAGCATCTCTGTTGGCTACCCATACATATGTTGGAGGAGAAATATTCTTGTACCATATACCCAAGAATTGGCTCTGTGAATCTCCAATACTGAAGAACCCGGCTTCAAAACTTCCATCCGCTGAAACTAGAGTCTCGTTACCTGTGATGGATTCTCCTGGAGCAATAGTCTCCAGTGTGTAAAAGCTTGGTATGAAGGAGAAGAAGAGGGAATACACAATTAGTACCTTAAAGCTTTCCATTCATTTTCTTATGGTTTAGGGGTTGGTTTAAATTTCAAGCAGAGTGCATCACAAAGTTGGCGGCTTTGTTAACTAAAAATTAAGCCAAAATCTTCAAAGGCAATAAAGAAATAGAACTAAAATGGGGTTCTTGTTACAATTCTGAGCATTGAGTAGAGATTCTAGAGAATGAAAGGGATGACCGAAAAAGAAAGGAGGAGAGAACGAAAGGAAGTCCTGTTTTTGTTAGGAGAAGGATTTAGTCAAAGTTAAGCCACTAATTCAAATTCTTTATTATTATTAAAATTGTATACAGCTAAAAGCATTTCTTAGCATCATTTCTAGTCAAAGACCCAACCCCCCAACCGCTTTCTGGTTTTAGACTATGCGATATTTTAAACATAATCTAAGTTCATATTTGGCATATGATATTTTCAATTAATAGAACTGTTTTGGACCGAATGAGATTGGAGTTGATCATGAAATTAATTATTCAATGGAGGGTATTAGAAAATATTACAAAATAAATAATAAAAATAAAAGTACAAAAAGTACTTTTGTTTTCTTTTTCTAGTTGATATCTGCAATAAATATTTGTATTATTTTAATATCATAAGCAGGCACGTTCTTTAAAGAATTGCATTATTTTAGAATAATCAAATTTGTTCCTTAAACAACTGTATCATTTCAATAAGTCAACAAGCTAACCCAGGTACTCGGTATCTTATATGACCAGCTCAACATTGTCGGCTGTACCCTTCCTTGGTAGTTAGTTTGCAACATTGACGGAAACGACCAAAAATAGAAGCAAAAGATCAAAGTAGCAGAAACGATTAGCCATGGATAAAGAAAGATCAACAATCTTCCGAAGCAATTGAAGTTGTGTTCAATCAAACAGATATAGTTTCATTATTTTCTAGAAATTCTCATATACTGTTGAACCAAATAAAAAGTCTTGCTTGATATCTTTCATTTATCATTTATTATTTATCTTTGAATTTTTCTAAGTATGAAAGCATTAGCATAGTGTCCTCTAACATTATGGAACCCATCATTCTAAAATTCTCTCAGGACATTCATCAAACAGAAGACATACACGACACAAGATGGCGCTGTCCGCATAAAAAGACAATTCAACTTAAACTAGCAAACCATCAACGCCCATTTTGGCAACTCTCAGTGTGTAATACAAATATTTTATTGAACAAATAGAAATACAGAATTATCCAACTAAGAAGTCAAAGGCAGAAACCAAGAGGAAAGGGACTTCCATACCTCTTGCCAAGGAACTTATCTTTCTGTGCAGACTCTTTTCTCTTTTTCAAAAGGTTATACCGACATGAATTTAGGCGACTTTCCTGTACCCATCGTCCTTCTAGAAACAACAGAAATTGTTGCTCTCCACGTGTGTAGAAATGCAGAAGTTCTAAATCAGGCAGATAAAAATTTAATGAGTTTAATGTGAATCTAATTAAAATTTAAATATTAAATTTGGATATAACTATATCCACAAATGTAATATATATGTATGTATGTATGGGGGAAAATTAGTACGAAACTTTAGAGGTATTAATAGAAAAGTGTTGTTTATGTATTGTGTAAAATAATTAAAATATTTATCAAACATTATGCTTATTTAGTTATTTATTTTAAAATTTAATTATTATATTTAAATATAAATAGAATAATTAAGTATATAGACAAAATAATTATATAAGACTATATAAAATAATAAAAATTTTGAAGTCCATTAATAACATTTCTCTTCTTTCAATACGTCCAAAATTTGTAATTTTGGAATAATCTAAATTTTGGAGGTATTGAAAAAATTTATGGAAAAGTATCCAAGTTCTTACCAAAACAAAAAAATTTGCCTTTTTAGTGCTTTCGGACTGTAACTGAAAAGTCAAAACAAGTTTTTATGAGAGAGAGAAGAGTTGGCTTGGTTGGGCAGCAAGCCCATGTTCACATTAAAATTTCATCAAAATTAATCCACAAACGAGTTGACTTTGACTTTAGATTTTACAATTTATTTGTGGTGCCTTAGGAAGGCCCAATTTCTGCGCTTTAACTCATTGGAAAATTAGATCTATAAGCCATATACCCTTCATTAGCTAAAAGCCTAAAAGAGTCCTATCAACATTGCTATGGGGATATAGCTGTAAGATATGAGAATGCTGTAAGCCTGTAATACATTACCATTGTCCTTTAAAATCTAATACCAGCATAGCATTTGTCAATTTTGTGAGATACAAAGTGACCTCCACATTTGTATTAAAGTAGAGATTTTCTATCTTGCCTCTACCAATGTAATGGAGTCATTTGTTGAAAGCAGTTCACAATTACATATGGGTGATGAAGAACATTCTTCATGTGGATAAAACCCGGGCTCCCTTGGCTTGGCCAATGGTTTCTCACCATTCAGCATTAAAACTACAGAAGACATGTCAGGCCTATCCTCTGGCCTCTCCTGTACGCATAAAAGCCCTATGTGAATACATCTTGCCACTTCACCCGGAATGACTGAGTCGCCAAGTGATTCATCTATCAACTCCAATGCTTCCTCCTCACTCCACAGTTTCCATGCCTGCAAGTAAAGAAAATAAACTTGAGTTTAATATCACTTTGAGATTGCCAAGGCTCAAATTCACGATGAATGAACTTGTCTTTTAGATCGGATAAGGGTAGAGAAACAGAGTCATAATCTAGGTTTGCAATAAAATGAGGTATTGTGTTGTGACAGAAAGTCATTCTCTAGGCTTACATGTCCAAGAAGGTTAAGATGATGATGTGGGTCATAAAATTCTCTGTTCCTTCTTCCACTAACTATCTCCATTATAATAACACCAAAGCTGAAAACATCAGATTTCACTGAAAAAGACCCATACACTGCATACTCAGGAGGCATATAACCACTGCAAAATAACATAAGAGAAAAATGAAACTATAAAATAGAAGTATTATCCCACATAAAGTAATAATATGAAGTTTAATCATGCTTACTGAGTTCCCACCACTCTCCTTGTACTAGCCTGTAATTGATCTCTTCGAATTATCCTAGCTAGACCAAAATCTGATATTTTTGGATTCATATCATTATCAAGAAGAATATTACTCGTTTTGATATCTCTGTGGATAATCTTTAATCTAGAGTCTTGATGAAGATAGAGAAGCCCTCGAGCAATGCCACCAATAATTTGAAAGCGCTTATTCCAATCCAATAAATTGCTTTTAGTTTGGTCTGACAAGTTCCCTTTTTTAAGTTAGCATGATAAAGAATTAATGTTCATCATAAGACAAAAACTAAGAATTTAGGATGAATAAAAGCTCAAACCAAAAATAAAGTAGTTCAAGCTTCTGTTGGGCATAAACTCATAGATCAACATTCTCTCGTCATCTTGAATGCAACAACCCAGAAGCTTTACAAGATTTCGATGCTGAAGATTGGCAATTAACAGTGCTTCAGTTTTGAACTCTTCTGGTCCTTGTACAGAATTCTGAGAAAGTCGCTTGATTGCAATTTCTTGCCCATTTGGCAGTACACCCTGATAATCAATAAGTGAGAAAATAAAAGATAATTGAGAGAAGGTGGATGCATCAGCAGGATTTATATTACCTTGTAAACTGGTCCAAATCCACCTTTTCCCATAATGTTATCATCCGAGAAGTGATCAGTGGCATTATCAATAGTTGATAAATCAAGTGTTGGTAAGTCAATGTCTTCCTTCTCATCTTTTACAGTTTGATCCGTCCAGTTTATTACCTTTTTCTTCCCAGAAATTGTAGCAGATGGATTGGGAATCACTGATAAAAACAGTAAGCATTAACTTTTCCTTTTCATTTTGGGATTTTTGTTTTGTGGGGGGGGGGGGGGGG
>QAOA01002813.1:110913-161686 GCA_003255065.1 Cercis canadensis
GCGGGATGTCGGGGGGGGGGGAGGGACTACTGTTACTAATTCCGAAAATAAACAAGAGAGCATTACACTTAGAATCTAACGCCAGATCATTGTTTTTTGTACCAGAACCATAATATATGAACAAAAGAACTATGATAAGACAAAAAATACCTTGATTTTTAAGTTTTTTCCTTCGTAGGTATATAGCCAATCCTAGAATCATGCTTGTGATGAAAGTAACGATTGCTGCCAGAACCCCTGCCAGCTTCTTTTTGTTCCAGCCATGGTCTGAGAGATTGGAAGCACAGTTTGTCATCACACAAAGAAATGTAAAAACAGGATGATCAAAGACATGTTTGATCAACACAACTTCACTATTGAAGCTGACTGTTATTAGGTGCATTAATCTATAGCAAAGGTATGTTAGAGAAGTGGTAAATATCTAGTCACATTTAGGACAGAACATTGAAAAAGATTACATAAATATGGGGAGGGGGACTAACATCCTAACAAACACCACTTTAATTTCCTTAGGTTATGTTGACCATTACAATGTGCCTCTGCAATTCATATTCTGTTCTCTTCCTGTAATGAAGATGATATACAAACAACCATCCAAAAAAACTGTCTTCAAGGTTCCACTTCCATCATTATGTGCAGCTTTAGATTGCAGATGTTGGAAAAATGAAAGAGTGGGAGCAAAGTCCCACATTGGTAAAAAAATGAGAAAGACAAAGAGTATATAAAGTGAAGTGTTACAAGTCCAAATGCCTTAGGAATTTTGGACACAAGTGGCACACTTTATATCTCACACAACACTCTCTCTCCACAAATATGAAGACTTACATGGTAGAACCCACTCATAAATGTTAACATGGTATCAGAGCATCAAAGCTTAACAGCATTAAAGAATTCAGGAACCAATATAGACCTGTGGCCTTTGAGATTCTCAAAAGAGTACAAGCCCAAGCAAAGAAAATGAAGACTTGGAGCCTCTGAGACTCAAGAACACAAGCCCAGGCAATATAAAAGCAAGTCTCAATTGGACTGGGAGCAAAGTCCCACAGTGGTAAAAAATGAGAAAGACAAAGAGTATATAAAGTAAAGTGTCACAAGTCCAAATGCTTTAGGCATTTTGGACACAAGTGGCACATTTTATATTTCACACAACACTCTCTCTCCACAAATATGAAGACTTACATGGTGGGGCCCACTCATAAATGTTAACAGTAGAAGCAAAAAGCTGAAGTTTATATATTTCTCCTCTATGTTTACATGACAAATATGGAATGAGAAAGAAAAGTACCTAGTTCTGAAGCAGCCAGCCTTATGTAAATGTCTTGTCCGTCGGTCACGTGCTTTCTCAAGTCCACAATGTTACCAAACCAAAGCAAGCAGCCACTACCACCATTTCTGATATCTAAATTTGCATATGCTGTGCAAGAGCAGTTTTTCAAACAAAACGTCTTACACTCCTGAAGGCTCATGCTCCTGTCAAACCATGAGGAAGATGTGTCTGGCAATTTCATTCCTGCATACTTCTTAAAGACATCTCTATTGTTACAACTCAGATTTTTTCTCCGAACACACCCATCAACCCAGTTATTTGAATCCCATTTTCCTTGAAACTTGGGTATGAAACCTTCCAAGCATTCACATATTGGAGAGTGATTAACATTGCAGTTAGAATTCACACCGCACGAGCCATAATAATCACACGAGTCCACAGGGCCAGCAATCAAAACTTCCCAAGTTTGTGTCCGATCTGACCACATTAAACGTCGTAAATGGCCAGATTGATCAAGCACTAGTCTTGTAGTCTTAGATTGATCTAAGGATATGCATTGGTAAGAGACTTCCTTCCCACTAAACTCAAAAGAGCAATTGAATAATTGAAGCAATCTTTTCCAAGCATACCCAGTAAAGAGATAGCCATTCCACGACCCTGCTCTAAATAGTATAGTTCCTCCCTTGGTTGTGACAAGTTGAGGAAAACCACGAGTATCTATGTGTATTGAAAAGTCACCAGGAGCAGGATCTCCTGAGTTTGTCCAAGATGTCACAGAGGTATAATACTGGCCTGTTACTATATTACTACGAAGTTTCATGCCTGGGAGAAAAGTATCACCTGGATAATCAAAGCTTTGCCACAAAAGGCTATCGGGGTTATCTGCATCTTTCACAACAAGGTTTCCAGAATCCAAGAGCAGCACAACAGGATTTTCTGCAGTTGTTGATGCATTGGAGGACCAGACAGCAGCCCCTGTGCTATCAAGAATAACAAGAATTCCTCCATCAGTGAGTTGCAAGACTCCTGAGGAGTTTGCTAGTGGAGTGTCTCTGTTTGCCACCCATACGTATCCTCTGGAAGCAATTTTCTTGTACCATATTCCCAAGTATCGGCTAGGCGAATTGTCCAAACTGAAGAATCCAAGTTCAAAAGTCCCAGATGCTGAAATTAGAGTTTCATCATCTTTGATAGATTGACCTCGAGTAATATTTTCCAGTGTATTGAAGCTGGGAATGAAGGAGAATAAGAGGAAGTACAAAAGTAGCACCTTATTGCTACCCATTATCTTTATGCTTTTGCGATTGCTTTACGTTCCAATTTACATGCTATGTGCTTCCCCAGATTTGGAATGGGGCAGCTCTATGCGCCTATGCCATTATTCAAAAATAGTTATAGAGTGGAGACTCTGTAAAATCATAATCATTCTTTTCTTTTTGGTCAAGGAAATGTGAAAGTCATACATCCTACTCTCCCAGTACTTGCTTAATTTTATCCATGAATCATTTTCCACAATTCGCCCATGACTAAATTAATGGCCTGTAAAATCATAATCAACCTATTTTAATGAGTCAAAACTAACTAAACTTCAAGTTTACCCAGCAAATTTTGTTTTTTTTTTTTTTTTTTTTTTAAAAAAGTCCNTTTTTTTTTGTTTTTAAAAAAGTCCATTTTAAAGTATCAACAAGTTATGATGTATCTGTTGTTAACTAAGAGGAAATTGTAAATATTTAGTAAGTCAATTTTGTGGATAGGCAATAGAGACATCTTGAAGTCTTTGAATCGTTCCTCACACTGAAACTTGCAACTACAAGAAAGGAGCGCTATCAATTAAAGAAGGATATCTTCGTGTCATTGAAGGAATTATTCTTTTGTTTCCACAAATGAGAAACAATAACATTTTGTCAACTCCATTTTTCTATCTTCTTGGTCGATAATTGAACTCGATAGACCTTTTTCTTTTTATATGGAAAATGCAACTAACCAGCCATTCTTAATGAGCCCAGAGATAACGACCAAAACACAGCAGTTTAATGAGCCCAGAGATAACAACCAAAACGCAGTAGTTTTATGAATTCAGTTCTGCATGCTCAAGGAATCCATATTGAAAATCTTTCAGGAAATTCATCAACAAAACGGTTACATGACACAATATGTCACCTTATATACATTGGCAGAGGTGCCAAAATGAATCTTGAATATATATGTAAAGTCAAAGGCGAAAAACTGAGATGAAAGCGAGGTCCTTACCAGAAAAACAATAGTTGTCCTATCTGTGTGTCTGGATGTTAGAAAGGTCATGATAACATGAATTTAAGGAAAATTTCCTATAAAGATTGAGTCCACCACGTCCAACAATATTTATGGCAAGAGAAGAGAGAAGTGGCATTGGTCAGAGAGGCCTCTGTTTTTAGGACATGAATCTGGAATGTACTATCTTTTGGCATCTTATTGGAGCAAAGCTGATTGAAATATCCAGATTTTAGCACATCCCCTCCATTAGCAAGAAGTATAGCACGCTTTGAGTATTCTTATGGGCATATAGCTCTATGATAGTATGATATGAGAATAATGATAACTTGGAGATATCACTACCTTCCTTTTATACTAACTGTCTGTTTTGTCAGATATATTGAAAACTCACTCCTTCTCATTTGAAGTTTAGATTTACTATCTTGCATCTAATGTCATGGAGATTTCATTTGTTGAATAGCCTTCACATTCGCTTGATGTAAAACCAACATGTGGATAAAAGCCAGGCTGGCTCGGATTGGGCAAACCTTTCTCACCATTCAGCATTAGAACGACAGATGACATGTCAGGCCTATCCTCTGGTCTCTCTTGCACGCATAAGAGCCCTAAGATAATACTTCTTGATGCTTCAGCTAGAGTGATTGAATCACCTAATGATTCATCTATCAGCTTCAATGGCATATCTTCACTCCAGAGTCTCCATGCCTAGAAGACATGAGAATTCAAAATTTTCAGTTTGAGTCTGACAGTACTAATAACAGGGGAATGATATGATTCAATCCACTATCAAACAACTTGTGATTTGAATTAAAAGCTGGTAGAAAAACAGAGCCAGAAAAATAGTTGTTCAACGGAATGTGCTACTTGAGAATTGTGACAAAAGCCACTCTTTACTCTATAGACTTACATGTCCAAGAAGGTTAAGATGATGGTGTGGGTCAGAAAACTCCCTGTTCTTCCTCCCACTAATTATCTCCAACACAATAACACCAAAGCTAAAGACATCAGATTTCACAGAGAAACTCCCATGCAATGCATATTCAGGAGGCATATAACCACTGCAGGAGAAACAGGAAAAAGAAAAGGGAACTTAAGAAAAGGCATTATGTAACATAATAGTAATTAAATAATATTTAAGTGTGCTTACTAAGTTCCTACTACTCTCTTTGTTTTGGCCTCAGATTGATCTCCCCCAAATATCCTAGCTAAACCAAAGTCAGATATTTTTGGATTCATATTTTCATCAAGAAGAATATTGCTAGGTTTGAGATCTCTGTGGATGATCCTTAATCTAGAATCTTGATGAAGATAAAGAAGGCCTCGAGCAATCCCACAGATTATTTGGAAGCGCCTATTCCAATCCATTAAATTGCTTGTTTGATCTGGCATGTTCCCTTTTCAAGTCAGCATGATAATGAATTGATGTTCAAGGTAAGAGTAAACCAAGGATTTAGGAAAGATAGAAGCTAACCAAAAATGAAGTAGTCCAAGCTTCTATTTGGCATGAATTCATAGATCAAGATTCTCTCATCATCTTGAATGCAACACCCAATAATCTTTACCAGATTTCGGTGCTGAAGATTGGCAATTAACACAACTTCATTCTTGAACTCTTCTGGTCCTTGTCCAGAATTCTTGGAGAGCCGCTTGACAGCAATATGTTGCCCATTTGGCAGTGAACCCTAAAAATCAATAAGCAGAAACATCAAAAAGCAATTGAGGAAGATGGATCCATTTGTGGTTGTGGGATATAATCATACTACCTTGTAAACTGGTCCAAATCCACCTTCTCCCAGTATGTTACTGAAAGAGAAGTTATTGGTGGCAATAGCAATGGTTGATAAATTCATGGTTGTTAAGTTAATGTCTGTCTTCTCAGTTTCTCCATCGTCATTCTTCTGGTTAATTACCTCTATTTTCCCTGAAAATTAAAGAAGGATTGAAAAATGATTGACTGTCTGATAATAATTATTCGAACATAATATGAACAAAGGGAACTTCAAGCTTAAATATCTCAAAATTCACCTGGCGCCTCATATTTTCTTCTCCGTACATATATGGCATATCCTAGTATTACGATGATGAACATAGCAATTACTGCTAGACTCACTGCGAGCTTCTTGTTAATGTGTCTTTTGTGACCTAAGAGATCAAAAGCAATGTTAATCAACTAACAAGTCACTTCGAGTAGTTGAGGAAAAGAAAAAGGTGATGGTAAAGGAGGAAGTCATCTTTGAGCACAAGGTCATTATTGGACCTAGTTGTTTCTACATGCTTCAATATACACAAAATGCAGATTGGAGGGGAAAAAAAAGGAAATATCTTGTCACAGTTCGGACAGAATACGAAAAAAGAATGAGAAAAATATGTGACAGAGCAAGGGCTAACATTCCAGAACTCCTCCAACAAGCGCTACTTCTAACTTTCCTATTGTTTTGGTTACCATTATAACATCCTCTGCAATTTATATCATTCGTTCACATTATGTTTTCATTCTTCCTGTAATAAAGATGATATTTCAAACAAGTATCCCAAAAACTGTCTTCAGTGTTCTCTCATTTTGTCCGGTTTTTAATAGCAGAACATCTACAGGCTATAGTTTATGTGCTTTTCATTGTAAGTATGAATGGAAAGCAATAAGATGAAATGGGAAATAGAAGTACCTAGCTCTGAAGCAGCCACTCTTATGTAAATGTCTTGTCCTTGGGAGGTTTGTTTTCTCATGTCAATAATGCTATCAAACCAAAGCAAGCAGCCACTCCCACCATCTCTGACATCTAAATTTGCATATGCTATGCACGAGCAGTTTTTCAGACATAATGACTTACATTCCTCAAGGTTCATGCTTTTGTCAAACCAGGAGGAAGATGTGTCTGGCAATTTTATCCCTGCATACTTGATAAAGCCATCTGTATTGTCACAACTCAGATTTGTTCTTCGAACACATCCATCAGACCAATTTAATGACTTCCCTTTTTCTTGTATAAAACCCTCTAAGCATTCACAACTTGGAGAATTATTAACATTGCAGTTAGAATTTGCACCACACAAGGCATAATTATCGCACTGGTCAATAGGGCCAGCAAGGAATAGCTCCCAACTCTCTGTCTGGTCTGACCATGTGAAACGTTGCACATCACCTGATGAAGTGACCATGTATCTCGAAAAACCTGAACCGTTTAAGAGTTCATATTCAAAATAGACTTCCTTCTCAGTTAACACAAAAGAGTAATTAAAGAACTGATGCAAACTTTGCCAAGGAACTCCAGTGAAAAGATAGCCATTCCATGAACCTGCTCTGTATAATATACTTGATCCCTTTGTAGTAACTTCTTGAGGATAACCACGAATGTCTATACGCATTGAGAAATTACCTGGAATGGGATCATCTACGTTTCTCCAAGATGTCAGATACCTATATGGACCTGTTACTAAATTGCTTACCATTTTCATTCCTGGAAGTAAAGTGTCACCAGGATAATCAAAACTCTGCCATAAAAGGTTCTCTGTTTGATCACCATTCCCTTCTTTAACAATAAGATTTCCTGAATCCAGAAGCTGCGCAACTGGCTTCTCTGCAGCTCTTGATGTATTAGATGACCAGATTGTACCATTTGTCCCATTTGTAATAACAGGGACTCCTTGCTCGGTGATTTTGAAAACTCCTGAGGAGCTTTCCAGTGGGGTATCTCTGTTTGCTACCCATACAACTGTCCTGGGTGATATACTCTTGTACCATATACCAAAATATCTTCTCTGTGAATCTCCAAAGCTGAAGATTCCAGCTTCAAAAGTTCCACCAGCTGAAACCAGGGTGTCATTTTCATGGATGGTCTGATTTGGAGTAATACTGTCCAGTGCAGAGAAGCTGGGTAGGAAGGAGAATAGAAGAAAATACAAAACTAGCACCTTATATCTTTCCATACAATTTCCTATGCTTTCCATTTGCTACCAGCGTCCAGTTACTAAGAGTTCCAAACAAAATTCAGATTCAACCTTTCAGCAAGAAAGGTTTTGTCCAAGTCGTTCAATATGCTTCATGAACAATTGCAGTAAGAAGAAAGCTAGTTGCTGAACAAAGAAATTTGGTGTATTTCTAACTTCTAAAGAATCTCTCACTAGAATATTCAGACTACAATTAAGAATTTACAGTTCTTATAAAAGATAATGTTGGCTTGGGTATGCAGCATAACAACACAGGCATGAATACATAAAAAATAACCATAATCCTGACCTGACGTGTTAACAAGATAGTTTTCTTGCAATTCACATATGATAAGATAGAAGATCCGGGCACATGTAATTTGGTTATTGTAAATTGCGATATCTGCAAAGGATCAAGCCGTCAACTTCATGGACGAAATTATGAACCTGAGGAAGCATAGGAATTCAAATGCTTATACAATATACAATATTCAAACTTAGTGGCTTCGTGCTTACTTTTATACGAATAGTTTAGTTGACAGGCATGAATAAAAATATATTTTAGGTAACAAAGTTGTTGCTACTTACCCGTAACAAATATTTGACACACTTTCTAGATTTATACGTCAATCTCTGACTCTCTGTCATGATATTAAAAAAAATTACATGAAATTTTGTAACCTAGATTTTCTTTCTGATCATTAGAACCGTAGATAACTAGAGCTTAGCGAAAAGACCGAGAACATTCTTTTTTTTTTTCAATGTGAGCTTTAGATAAATAGAGTTCAAGTCAAATAAACGCAATAATTGAATTTCAATAAAATATGAGGATTTCATTGATAAAGGCCATTCGAACAAGATCTACTTTCTATTTTTCTTCATCCCCTCCACCTTCCTGAAAACAGTGTAACTCCACCAAGTTGTGAAGCATACAAATAAGGCTCGGCTGCTCCTTGACTGGGTAAATGCAGCAGATTATGGGAATAAAAGATGAGTTTGATTTTGGCCAACTACACTCCATAATTGCTTTAAAGCAAATTTAAACAATTTGTCATCCCAATTTAGTCTTTGAAGCAGACATTCTAGCCGTTTTTTTTATTTGCCATGTGATAAATTTAGTTCATGTGCGGTCAAGAAAATCCATATTAACAATCTCTCTCAGGAAATTCATCGAACAAAACACTTACGTGACACAATGGGTCTCTGTATCACTACATCATTCAAAGAACATTCAATATCTCAAGAATTTCATCGAACAGAACATTTACATGTCAAAATAGGTCACTGTGCAGCTACTAAATTAATAAACTGATACATTCAAGCAAAAATGCAGAAATAAATAGAAATGAGAAGTTCTTACCTAACAAAAAAAAAAAGTGTTCTTTTTTTGCTTCTGGACTTGAAAAGGGTCACATCAACATGGGTTTAGCGCAACTTTTCTATATATACGTGTTCGCCGCATCCCACGAATTTTCTTTCTAGTGACTAGAGAGCTCAGGTGGCATTAGATGGCAAGCCATTCTTGGTTTTATGGAAAAGTAAAATGCTGATCAAATTAGAGGGGATAATTCCAAAATCAGACAAAGTTTCAACCTCGACATTAGATGGCAACCCCCTCCTCCATGGCGCAGCTAAAGGCAATCTAGGTTTTGATGGGTGTGGTGCGCCAATCTGGATGTGCCAGATAGCTGGGGCGAAGCAATTCGATTACAGCTGAACTCCGGGGAATTTCCCAATCCGAATCTACAGGGAAGGAAATCAGTGCGCCGACTGGCTGGTCAACCTTACTCCGGTGCCGGAGTTGCAAATTCTCCTTCTGGGTGAAGTGTGAGGGGCTTTTTTGCCCCGTTAAGTCTTTGTGTTTGGGCCTAGGCCCCGTTTGCTTACCAAAAAAGAAAAAGAGAACTCAGGTGGCAATGTTCAGACCCAGCGACGCCCCACGTTGAAATAACGTTGGAGACAGGGATCGTAATTTTTCAGCAAAACGTAATGACTCGATAATTTCGCTCAACTTCATTGGATCAAAGCTGCGAAAAATTGTCACATCCATTTGCTAGAGAGCCTGGACTAGAACTCTAGAAGACCATCCTATTTGGTAACGCTTAGAGCATTCTTAGAGACTGGGCCTATAAAATATAGTAGAATGATATGAGAATGTTGAATATAATATAACTTGGAGCCATTACTACTCTTCTTTTATAAATTACAATACCACCAATATAGCAATTTGTCTGTTTTGGTGATGTTCATTGAAAAAATCACCTTCTTTTCATTTGTATTGAAATCTAGAATTTCTATCTGGCCTCAAATAATGTGATTGAGATTTCATTTGTTGAAAACACTTCACATTGACCTGAGGAAGAACTTTCTTCATGTGGATAAAACCCAGGCTCCTTTGGCTTGGCCAATGGCTTCTCACCATTCAGCATTAGAACTACAGAGGACATGTCAGGCCTATCCTCTGGCCTCTCTTGAACGCATAAGAGCCCCATGTGAATACATCTTGCTACTTCAGCTGGAGTGACTGAATCGCCTACTGATTCATCCATCAGCTCCAGTGATCTTCCCTCACTCCATAGTCTCCATGCCTGTAAGAAATGAATTTGAAACTTGAGTTTCACTTTACTCTATGGATCAACTTGTAGTTTACATAAAGAGAGTCAGAATATAGTTGTGCAATTAAACCAAGTATTTGATAATTGTAATAGAAAGTCACTCATTAGGCTTACATGTCCAATAAGATTAAGATGATGATCTGCGTTATAAAATTCTCTATTCTTTCTGCCACTAACTATCTCCAACATAATAACACCAAAGCTGAAGACATCTGATTTTGTTGAAAAGGACCCATAGACTGCATATTCAGGAGGCATATAGCCACTGCAAAATCAGAGATAAATAAAAAATGAAACTATGAAAAAGAAATATTATGCAACATAATTAAATCAAGTTTAAGCATACTTACTAGGTTCCCACTACTCTGATTGTATTGACCTCAGGATGATCACCAATAAATATCCTAGCCATTCCAAAGTCTGATATTTTTGGATTCATATCTTTATCTAAAAGAATATTGCTAGTTTTGAGATCTCTATGAATGATTCTTTGTCTAGAGTCTTGATGAAGATAAAGAAGTCCTCGAGCAATTCCATTAATGATTTGGAAGCGCTTATTCCAATCCAATAATTTCCTTTTAGTTTGATCTGCCAAATACCCATCTACAGTTAGCATGACGATTAATTGATGTTCACAATAACAGCAAATAATGGATTTAGAGAGGACAAAAGCTCAAACCAAACATAAAGTAGTCCAAGCTTCTGTTGGGCATGAATTCATAGATCAATATTTTCTCTTCATTTTGAATGCAACACCCAAGAAGTTTCACAAGATTTCGATGCTGAAGATTAGCAATTAATACAACTTCATTTTTGAACTCCTCTGGTCCTTGTCCAGATTTCTTGGAAAGCCGCTTGACGGCAATCTCTTGCCCATTTCCCAGTGCACCCTATTGATCATTGTTGGGAATTTAAACTTATATATAGAATAGATAGAACCATTGCTGGTAATCAGGACATAGTGACATTACCTTGTAGACTGGTCCAAATCCACCTTCTCCCAATTTGTTACTGAAGGAGAATTGATCAGTGGCATTAGCTATGGTTGAAAAATCAAACATTGGTAAGTCAATGTCTTCATTTTCATTATTGTCATTGTGATCCTCCCCATCAATCACTTTGTGCTTCCCCGGAATGGCTGGAGATGTATTAGGAATGAACGAAAATATATTAGAAGTTATATTTATAGGTATAAGAATACTGGTTACCAAATCTGAAATAAACACCAGGTAAGAGTACTTGTGAATTGTATTCTAATATATAATATGAACAAAAGAAGTCAAAGTTTAAAATTATCACAAAATTCACCTGGCTTCTTAAGTTTCTTCCTCTGTAGATATAAGAGCAATCCAAGTATTGTCATGCCCATGAATGTACCTATTCCAACCAGAATTCCCACAAGCTTTTTATTGCCTGTTTCCTTGTTATTCCTGCTATGATCTGAGATATCAAAACTTAAAAGCATTGTTAGTCAATATACATGCAACTTTGAGCATTTTAGGAACAAGTAAGGAGTAAATAGAAAAGGTTACAGCTTCAATACATAGCAAAGGAAGATTCATAGAAAGTTAAATTCTTCTAGTCACAGTTTGGACTTTGGATACAACAGGAGTAATGCATTAGGTGATAAAGTGATCTAATATTTACACATCCACCACTTCTACTCTAGCAGTCGTTTACATATATTTTTTCCTTGCATATTTGAATGGAAAAGCAAAATATCAGAAAGACACTTCCTTGGAATGGGAAGAAAACCATAAAATGTACCTAGTTCTGAAGCAGCCAGTCTTATGTAGAGGTCCTGTCCTCGGGAGAGGTGTTTCCTCACGTCCATAATGTTGTCAAACCAAAGCAAGCAGCCAGTTCCACCATTTCTGACATCCAAATTAGTATATGCCGTGCAAGAGCAATTTGTCAAACAGAATTGTTCACATTCCTTGAGGATCATATTCCTATCAAACCAGGAGGAAGATGTGTCTGGCATTTGCATTCCCGTGTACTTCCAAAACCCATCTTCACTATTACAGCTCAAATTTGTTCTCCTGACACACCCTTCAGACCAATTTGATGATTTCCAATTTTCTTCATTTTTGGGACTGAAACCCTCCAAGCATTCACATATTGGAGAGTTACTAACATCACAGTTAGAATTTGCACCACAAACGCCATAATAATCACACTGGTCCGTAGGACCAGCCGCGAAAAGATCCCAAGTCTGTTTTTGATCTGACCACGTCAAACGTTGCGCAAGGCCTGATGGATTGAGCACATATCTACTACTGATTGAACTGTTTAAGAGATCATATTCATAATAGGCTTCCTTCTCAGTTAACCCAAAAGAGTAATTAAAGAACTTAGACAATCTTTCCCAAGGAACCCCAGTGAAAAGTAGGCCATTCCATGGACCTGCTCTGTACAATAATTTTGAATCCCTTGTAATAACTAGTTGAGGAAGACCATGGGGATCTATATGTACTGAATACTCACCTTCACTTGGATCGTCTATGTCTCTCCAAGATGTCAGAGACGTATACTGACCTGTTACTAAATTACTTTGAAGTTTCTGCCCTGCTAGCATGGTGTCGCTAGGATGATCAAAGCTCTGCCACAAAAGGTTGTGTGTGTTATTTCCATCCATCACAACAAGGTTTCCAGACTCCAAGAGCCGCACAACTGGGTTCTCTGCTGTTGTTGTTGTTGTTGTATTGGAGGACCAGACTCTGGCCCCTGTGACATCAAGAACAAGAATATTGCCTCCAACAGTGACTTGCAAAACTCCTGAGGAGTTCGCTAGTGGGGTGTCTCTGTTGGCTACCCAAACATATGTTGTAGGAGAAATATTCTTGTACCATATACCAAAGTAATGGTTGTTTGATTTTCCAATGCTGAAGAATCCTGCTTCAAATGTTCCATTTGCTGAGATTAGAGTCTCATTATTTTTCGTAGATTGCCCTGAAGCAATGGTTTCCAGTGAATTGAAGCTGGGTATGAAGGATAATAAGAGGCCGTACGCTACTAGCACCTTATAGCTTTTCATTCTGCACAGCCAACAGCTTTGATAACTTTGTAACTAAAAGCACAGGCCAACACCTTTGGAGGTAACAAAGAAATGAGAGAATTGAATTCTTGATATTTTTCTGTGCATTCTGCTCAGAGCTAAAAGAATGTCCACGATGCAGTGATTCAAATAATTGAAAGTCAAAATTCTCTTTTGTTATTACAATATGATACATGTGAAGCCGCTGGCATCTATTCAAGTCAAAAGTATTTCTTTTTTGAAAAGAATAAATAAATAACACAAATTTTGGTTAAATTATTATTTTTTACCAAGTCAGTTTGAAATTATGTCTCATTTATATATAATTTATTCATTTCAAAGACTATGGATATAAAAAAAAAATGTAAGAAAAAGATATGCTGATATTGGCGCTAATTATTAAATCAATTATCGAATGCTTTGGTCACAATCAAACACTGACAATCTAAATATAAAATTAAACATCTAAGAGTATATATATATAAAGAATTGATTTTTCTATCCCCAACCTAAAGAGATTTATTTTCATTTTAGAATATGATAAACAACTCTAACAACATGTGGTGGAGTACTGAAGTTATTGTTTTCAAGGTTTGTGGAATTCATGTTCAAATCCAAAATTATAATCAAAGTAAAAAAAATTTAAAAAAAAAACTCTAACGAGTTATTTAACAACTCAACATGCCCCCTCAAAAAAAAAAGTCAACATGCGTATTCTTTTTTTGTATTGTTTACAAATAGGGTATCTCCACACTTTTTAGATATAAGACTAATTTCTATTTGGGATGAGACTAGTAATCGATAAATTCTTCTCAACAAGTGCGACTCTAAATATTCGAACTCATGACTTTTAGCCTAAAATGTCTTGGGGCTCAGCCTGTTTCTGTTGAGTCAACACCTTATTAGTTGAACATGCTTTTTCAAAGCATATTCGGTCTACAACAATAAACATTTTTTTTGGGTATTTTGTCCCCATCGCACATTATGTTGAAGTCAAATGTGGATAGGCAGTTAGGCACTTCCTTGAGTATATTTTTAAAATCTAGCCAACTGTAGTGTTATATTATAGATGTGCCTCCGTCTTTTGCTTAACAAATCAGCGAAAAGCCAAGAGTTCTCATATATACTATATGGTCAATTTGTTCTCATCCACTGCTGTCGTGCTGTAGCTAAATTATAATCACTAAACTACCAAAATAAAGGTCAACCTCTGGTCTTAGATAAGAATTTAAACTTGTAACTGCAAGCAATAAGAACTATCAATTACAGCATATGATATTCCTGTTACAGGTGGGGTTGTTATTGACTCGGTTTTCTTGTCTAGGAAACAAGACCATTTTGTCAGCCATCCTTTTCTACTTTCTTGGCAGATAATGTAACTTAATAGGTCAATTTATGCAGATAACAAAATCAAGTAATAAACTGCCAATCTTTGTTATCAAAATCATTTGCACAACTGCAAAAATGCAGAAGAAGTCATCTCAGTCAAGTTGCGAAAGTAAGAGTTGACTTTCAAATGGTTCATTAGCATAACAACCTTACTTAAACCAGCTCTGGTTTTAGACTGTGGTTAGTAAGAGTTGTACAACTCATTTCCTTTATTTTTTTCCTTTATTTTTTTGGGCCAGGCTTTATGTTTTTGGGGCCAGAACTTACAGGAAAACGCATGAACATGAAGTATTAATACCTCAATCTCTGGCTATATATAAAATCATATAGCATTGTATACATTAACACAGCAATTGCATTTGTCCTAGCAATTCAACTTCACATAATCGTTTTGAGAGCACATGACAAAAATCTCTCAGGAAATACATCTAATGGGATACTTACAAAACTTGATGAATCCCTGTGTGGCTGTACACATGAAATCTATTTTCTCACACACATCAGACCCTAACCCTTAAATAAATTGGAGATTTGATATTTTATCTAGCCTCCAACAATGTAATGGAAATTTCATTAGAAGAACACATTTCACATTTTCTAGATGAAGAATCTACTTGGTGTGGATAAAAAGCGGGCTGCATTGGTTTGGGCAGTTGTTTCTCACCATTCAGCATTAAAACTACAGTTGACATGTCTGGCCTATCCTGTGGTCTTTGATGCACGCACAACAGGGCTATGTGAATACATCTCAATACTTCAGCTATAGTGACTGAATCTCCTAGAGATTCATCTATCAGCTCCAATGGCCTTTCTTCAGTCCAAAGTCTCCATGCCTGGAAGACATTAAAATAAGTGAGTTTGATGTTACTTTTAACTGCCAATAACTGCTCAAGGAGCATGCCATACTAGAGGATTGGAATGAGCAAATCTCCTAAGAAAAAATAATACTTGGCCTGTTGTGTATATGAGATTCAGATAGAAAAACATTGTCTAAAGTAAAGTCACAACTCCATTCAACACAAAAACTTTCGATGTAAGGATGTTCTTCAGACTCACATGTCCAAGAAGGTTAAGATCATGGTGTGGGTCAGAAAATTCCCTATTCTTCCTCCCACTGACAATCTCTAGCACTATTACACCAAAGCTAAAGACATCAGATTTAACAGAAAAGGAGCCACGTGATGCATATTCAGGAGGCATATAACCACTGCGTAGTAACATAATGAAGATATGTAAGTGCAAAATCAATGCAAGAACAAGTTACTATAACAACTTTGTTTGCTGCTATGCACTTACTAAGTTCCCATCACTCTCTTTGTGTTGGTTTCAGGTTGATCTCCAGAGAACGTTCTAGCCAGACCAAAGTCCGATATTTTAGGATTCATATCATCATCAAGAAGAATATTGCTGGTTTTCAAATCTCTATGGATAATCCTTAACCTAGAGTCTTGATGAAGATATAGAAGTCCTCGAGCAATCCCACCAATAATTTGAAAGTGCTTTGTCCAATCCAATGATATGCTTCTTGTTTGATCTGAGGATTTTCAGTGTTGAAGTTAGTGTGACAACATTTTGAAGATAGGAATTAAAAGGAGTGACATAAATTTAGGCAGGTAAATTATCAAACCAAAAATAAAGTAGTCCAAGCTTCTATTGGGCATGAACTCATAGATTAACAGCTTCTCATCATTTTGAATGCAACAGCCAATCAGCTTTACAAGATTGCGGTGCTGAAGTTTGGCAATTAGCATGACTTCATTTCTGAATTCTTCTGGTCCTTGTCCAGAATTCTTGGACAGCCTCTTGACGGCAATTTCTTGCCCATCTTCTAGAACACCCTGAAAATAATTTTAGAAATGTTGGAAACTATTTAAAGACGATAGGTATCTAAGTTTGGCATGATTATACTACCTTGTACACTAGTCCAAAGCCACCTTCCCCTAATATGTTACTGCCTGAGAAGTTATCTGTTGCTTCAGCTATGCTGGAGAAATCCATGGTTGCTAAGTCCATGTTTTCCCTTCTCATTTTATTCTTGTGATCCTTCCTGTATAGTGTTTTGATCATCCCTTAAATTGAAGAAAGATATATATGGTCTAATCAGAACTATTTGAAAAGATTAAAGCTGTATGAGCAGAAACAAGAAAAAGAGTATCAAATGCAGAACATAATTTTGTTCAGAAGATTTTAGATTTGAAGTTCAAAGCAATGTCTCTGCCATCATGTATTTAAAGCATCAAAGTGCATGTATCACGAAATTTACCTGGCTCTAGTTTCTTCTTCCATAAATATATGGTCAATCCAAGAAGTATCAAAGCCATGACAGACATTGCTGAGACAACTGCAATTATTACTATCTTCTTTCTGGAATTCCCATTGTCCTTAATATCATCTGTGGGATCAAAATGCAAATTAGTTGCCAGTTTCCTCTCTCAGTGGATACCTCAGAACTTCATAAAGAAATAATTTAGGTAGAAACATACAAGGGAAAGAAAAAAAAAAATGGGAGAAAGAATGAGCACCTTTGTCTGAAGCAGCTACTCGTAAATAAAGGTCTTGTCCCTCTTCTGTAAATTCTCTCATGTCAACCAGCTCAGCAAACCAAATCAAGCAGCCACTTCCTCCGCCCCTAATATCTAAATTTGTATATGCTGTACAAGAGCAGTTTTGCAAACATAATCTTCTACACTCCTCAAGGTTCATGGTCTTATCAAACCAAGAAGAAGATGTGTCTGGCAGTTTCACGTTTGTGTACTTCACAAACCCATCTTCGTCATTACAACTTAGTGAAGTGCTCCTAACACACCCACCAGACCAATCTTGGGCATTCCATTTTTCTGGAAATTTCGGTACAAATCCCTTTAAACATGAACATATTGGAGAGTTATCAACATTGCAACCAGTATAAGCATCACAAAGGGCATAGTTTTCACACTGGTCCACTGGCCCAGTTGAATGAAACTCCCAGTTCCTTGTCCACTTTGTCCATATCAAGCGCTGGCCTATACCTAAAGGGGTCAATGTAAATCTGGAAAGAACAGAAGTATTCAGAAGTTGGAACTCATAATAGACCTCTTTCTCATTCAACACAAATTCATAGCTAAAAAGGGGATTGGGCTTTAGAGCTGGATATCCAGTAAAACGAATGCCATTCCACGAACCTGGTCTTGTTTGGAATTACCTCTCTCCAGTTGAAATATTTGTGGATATCCTCGAGGATCTATCTTTACTATGTACTCTCCCTTGCTGGGATCATCTGTGCTTTTCCAAGATGACAGAAACCTATCTAGACCTGTAGCCAGGTCCCACCCAAGCTTCATTCCAGGGAGTAATGTGTCACAGGGATAATCAAAACTCTGCCATATAAGGTTACCCAAATTGCTAGCATTTTCATTCTTTACAACAACGTTCCCCGAGTCCAAGAGCTGTGCCATTGGCTTCTCTGCTGTTCTTGAATTATTGGAGGACCAAACGATGTTATTTGCACCGATGAGAAGGAGAAGAACTCCTTCATCATTCACTTGTAAAACTCCCAAGGTATTATTGAGAGGCGTTTCCCTGTTGGCTACCCAGACAACTGTTAATGGAGATATATTATTGTACCAGACACCCAAGTATCTGCTTTTTGAAATTCCAGGACTGAAAAATCCCAGCTCAAAGGTTCCACCAGCTGAGACTAATGTCTCACCATCTTGCAGGGATTCACTTGAAGTGATACTGTCCAGTGAAGTCGAAGTCCTTAGGAAGGATAACACAAAACAATAAGTAATTAGAACAAGCATTCCCATTGAATTTCTAAAAGCATGAATATCACTCAGAAAAAGGAACGTGTTCTTTTTTGATGACCTAGCTTAGGCCTTAAGAGGCATGGCAACAAGCTGTATTTGGTTGACCGCATCATTGATAAATGAGATTTGAGGGTGTTTAAAATATGATTGCCTCTTTTGGTAGTTGGAGCAGTAAACTTTACAGTCTAATAAAGACACTCCCAATGCTTTGAATCAATTATTGATTGACTGGAAGATTCACAAAAAGAAAAGAAAATTCTTTTTGAAAAACGTAGTTGCCCTCAGAAGACTTATACAAGAAGTGTGAGCCTCCGTTGGGGCACGTTCGCCGCAATACACTGCAAAATAATATTGCTGAAAGGGTCCATGTTCAAGCCCACATCTCAGTAGACATTCAATGTAATGCGATGCCACAGGTAGCTAAGTTCAAGCAGCACCTACACAAGGCAACATCAACTGAGGGGCTACAAGTTTTGGAAAGCAGAGCAACAGATAAAGCAACTCATGGCAAGCCATCTTTACTTTACGGGGTACTTTCAAATCAGCACGTCAGTTACTGTATGGGGACAGTTTCTACTAGTGTGTTGATCTGAATTAATTCCGTTCTCAGATGAGGAGCTTTCCTGGAAAGAGTGCCATTAAGTCATAACTCATTACCCTTCCCAGTCTTTTCTTCTTTATGTTGATTATAGCACTAAATTAATTTGCTTTTTCGCTTTTGGTACCGAAAGAAAGGGCAATATATTGTTCATTTTTTGGGTAGAAAACTCAAATAAGAAAAGAGGGAACAAAATACTCTGATAGTTTTGGCTTCATTCCTTTGTTTCCATCTCTACTCAACGTGGCCTTATCTTATACCTTTTTTCTTTCTTTTTTCCTTTTGCCGAGTCAACTTGTAGTAAAAAAATGAGTGCAGCAATAGATTATTTGCTGTCCCACTTGTCCTAGTGGGACTATTTGTATCCGTGAGTTCTTTCATACCAATCCAAACCAAGCAGCCACTTCCAAATTCTAATATGCTACCTTGGCTGTAGCAATGAGATTGTTACTTTGTTTTCCGAACATGATTCATGATTAGTCGCTGTAAAGTCTTCATGAGGGACAGATTTCTCCACATAAAAGGCAGGCTGTTTTGGCTTAGGCATTTTACTGTCACTGCTTAACATCACAACCACAAATGACATGTCGGGTCTGTCTTCTGGCCATTGTTGCCCGCATAAGAGACCGATATGTATGTATCGTAGTACTTGATATGAAGCATGTGTCAACTAAAGAGCCATCAATCAGTTCTAAAGGTCTCTCTTCAACCCACAATCTCCATGCCCGAAGCACATTATATTATGGCTGTATTAGAGACAAAAAATCATTGGACAAGATACTAAGAGCTGTTTAGAGTAATGGATGTCATACAATATAACAATGTCACATATCAATGTCCATTTTACTTAAAGTTTCCTTTCCTTACATGTCCAAGAAGGTTAAGTTGGTGACCTAGATCAATGAAACCTCTATTTTTCTTGCCACTTATTATCTCTAGCGTCAAAATTCCAGAGCTAAAAACATCAGATTTGAGTGAGACTTGCCCATGTACTGCATACTCCGGAGGCATGTAACCACTAGAAAACATCATGTTCAACAAAAACTAATCAGCTCAGAAACATCAAGTAAGAGTAGCTGGACTGGAAAGCAAATGTGAACAACAATCTTACTATGTTCCGACTACTCTATTTGTCTTGGCCTCTGTTTGATTTTCCGAAAAGGTCTTGGCAAGCCCAAAGTCAGAGATTTTTGGGTTCATATAATCATCTAGAAGAACATTGATAGCTTTAAGGTCTCTGTTAGAATATTAGCTGTAAATACTGTAGTTATTATAGCATATGTTTAGGCTTGTAATTAGCTTATGATTAGGCCCATGATTAGGCCCGTTATTGCTGTACAGTTAGTATAAATAATAGATGTGAGAAGCTAGTCTCACAACCTTTTCCACTATTCTCACATGGTATCAGAGCTTTTTAGTGAGAAAATTCCTCCTTTTCCTGCTGTGCAATTTTCCAGCGGTGCTCCCCTGCTGTGCTTTCCTTTCCAGCAGTGTTACCCCTAGGGTTTAGTGGCTGTGCTCCTCTCTCGCCACCCTAGGATTAGTTTTTCCCAAATCCACCTCCATAGTCAACCTCAGAACCCTCCGACCGGCCTTTCCCCGGAAACCCGCCGTCAGCCGCCGCCGCACGCGCCCACACGCGCCACTTCACTCTCTGCGCGTGAGACCCACGCGCCGCCAGTTTCTCCGCGCGTGGAGGCGCGTGTCTACTCCGATCGCCGTGAAACTTTCCAGATCTGTCCTCCGGCGTATTTTCGACCTGTTCCTGCCCTTACTTTGGTGTTTTCTGACCTATACAGCATCATAACAGTTCTGCTCCTCTTTGTTAACGGTTAGTAACATCCAAATGGCCTCTTCAGCCAAGGAAACTTCTGGTCACCAGCCATTCCTTACTTTTTCTTCTACTCCAACTATCTGTGCTGAGAAATTAACTGGTTCTGGCAACTATATGACTTGGTCAGCCTCTGTGGAGTTGTGGTTTTTAGGTCAGGGCCATGAGGAACACTTAATCAAACAAATTAAAGACATCCCTGAAAAAGATCAGCCTAAGTGGAAGCAGGCAGATGCTTATCTTTGTAATGTTCTTTGGCAATCTATTGATCGGGTTCTTGTTGGCCAATATCGACCTTATCGTACCTGTTATGAGGTTTGGCAGAAGGCCAAGAAACTCTACTCAAACGATATAAATCGTTTGTATAATGTTGTCTCTCAGATGAAAACTCTTAAGAAACAGGATCTGGATATGCAAACTTATCTGGGGCAGATCGAGACTCTTCAACAGGAATTTAATGAGATGATGCCATTCTCAACTGATGTCGCTCAACAAGAGGCACATCGTGGCAAATTCTTTATGGTCCTTGCACTTGCTGGTTTGCCTTCTGAATTGGATTCAGTCCGTAATCAAATTCTGGCCAACCCTGGGGTTCCTACTATGGACACGATATTTGAGCAGTTGATCCGTATTTCAGCACCTACAGGTACCTCTGTTTCGACTACCTCAGCTGATTCTACTATTCTAGCCTCTCAAGTGAACCATCGAGAGGATGGTAAGGGCGGCCGTGGTGATCAGCGAGCTCGAAATAGAGATCGCCCCCGATGTACTCACTGCAATAAAATTGGCCATACAGTGGATCGCTGTTTTCTCCTTCATGGTCGACCTTCTAAGGTTGCTAATGTTGCACAGTATGGTTCCTCCTCTGGCACTCCATCTGGAACTGTATCCGTCTCTGCTGCTGATTACAATGAGTTCCTCAGATTCCAAGACAACCAGCGGTCCACCTCCATTGCCTCTATTGCTCAGCCTGGTAATCCTATTGCATGCATCTCTCAGTCCTCCTCTCTTGGACCTTGGGTTCTTGATTCTGGTGCTTCTGATCACTTGTCTGGTAACAAGAATTTATTTTCTCATATCACTTATTCTAATTCATTATCCACTGTTACCTTAGCTGATGGATCACACACTATAGTCAGAGGCATTGGTCAGGCCACACCCTTGCCCTCCCTATCTTTAAATTCTGTTCTCTTTGTACCTGGGTGTCCATTTAATTTGATTTCTGTTAGCAAATTAACTCAAACCCTCCCTTATTCTGTTACCTTTGTTGCTCATTCGGTTATTGTACAGGAGCGGAACACTGGGAGGATGATTGGAGTCGGACATGAGTCCCGTGGGCTATACTACCTCGCCCCACCACCATCTCCTGTGGCTTGTATTGCTGCTGATTCTCCTGAACTTTTTCATCGCCGTTTGGGACATCCTAGCTTACAGAAACTACAGAAGATGGTGCCGAGTCTCTCTAGTGTCTCTTCTTTAGAATGTGAGTCTTGTCAGTTAGGCAAACATGTTCGTAGTTCTTTTCCTAGTCGTGTCAATAAACGAGCCGAGTCTCCTTTTTCACTGGTTCATTCTGATGTATGGGGTCCTAGTCGTGTCAACTCAACTTTGGGTTTTCAATACTTTGTTACCTTTGTTGATGATTTTTCCCGATGTACTTGGTTATTTTTAATGAAAAATCGTTCAGAACTTTTCTCTATTTTCCAAACCTTTTGCTCAGAAATTAAAACTCAATTTGGAATCACCATTCGCACCTTCCGGAGTGATAATGCCCGAGAATATTTTTCTGCTCCATTTCAATCTTTTATGACTTCTCAGGGCATTCTCCATCACTCTTCTTGTGCTCATACTCCTCAACAAAATGGGGTGGCTGAGCGGAAAAATAGACACTTGATTGAGACTGCCCGTACTCTCCTCATTCATAATAATGTTCCGCTGCGTTTTTGGGGAGATGCGGTTATCACTGCATGTTATTTGATTAATCGCATGCCATCCTCTGTTTTACAAAATCAGGTGCCTCATTCTCTTTTGTTTCCCAATCAGCCACTCTACTCTCTTTCTCTTCGTGTCTTCGGTTGCACATGTTTTGTTCATGATCTCACTCCAGGTAAAGATAAGTTACATGCAAAATCCCTCAAATGTGTCTTTTTGGGTTATTCCCGTTTGCAAAAAGGTTACCGTTGTTTCTCTCCTGAACTCAAACGATATCTTGTTTCCCCGGATGTCACCTTCTTTGAGACAACCCCTTTCTTTCCTTCTTTAGGGCATCCTGATTGTTCTACTGTTACTCAGGATCTCCCCATTTCTTGCACTAGTCCTCTTCCACAGGTTGTTTCGTCCCATGACTCCACTGGTCATACAGAGGACTCGGCACCTCCTCTCCTCACCTACCATCGTCGGCCTCGACCTGACCCTGTTGAGGACCCTACCATTGTGCCACCTGTCACTGGGCCTGTTGAGCACCCACCCATCGTGCCACCCGTCCTTGAGCCTGTTGACAACCCTCCCACCAATGACCTCCCTGCTCCTGCCCCATTGGATTCATCTCTTGCTCCAGTCACTTCTCAGGTTCCGATCTCTGACTTGGACCGATCTATTGCTGACCGCAAAGGTATTCGTTCTACTCGCAATCCTTATCCCATTTATAATTTTGTGAGCTATCACCGTTTGTCTCCACAATATTCTGCTTTTGTGTCGTCTTTGTCTCCTGTTTCTATTCCTAAAAATGTAGGTGAAGCACTTTCTGACCCAGGCTGGCATAAGGCAATGATTGATGAGATGGCTGCTTTAGACTCTAATAGCACTTGGGATTTGGTGCCTCTACCACGTGGTAAATCCACTGTTGGTTGTCGTTGGGTTTATACAGTCAAAGTTGGCCCTGATGGCCAAATAGATCGTTTGAAAGCCCGGTTGGTTGCCAAGGGATACACCCAGATCTACGGACTTGATTATGGTGATACCTTCTCTCCAGTTGCCAAGATGACATCTGTTCGCCTCTTTCTCTCTATGGCTGCCATTCACCACTGGCCCCTTTATCAATTGGATATTAAAAATGCCTTTCTACATGGCGAATTGCAAGAGGAAGTTTATATGGAGCAACCTCCTGGATTTGTTGCTCAGGGGGAGTCTAGATTGGTGTGTCGACTTCGCCGATCTCTCTATGGACTTAAACAATCTCCACGGGCTTGGTTTGGGAGATTTAGTTCAGTTGTCCTACAGTTTGGTATGACTCGGAGTGAGGCTGATCATTCAGTCTTTTACTTTCACTCATCCCCTAACCGATGCATGTACTTGATTGTCTATGTGGATGACATTGTGATTACAGGGAATGATCAAGAAGGCATACAAAAACTCAAGCAACATCTATTCCAGCACTTTCAGACAAAAGATTTGGGCAAACTCAAGTATTTTCTGGGAATAGAAGTTGCTCAATCCCGAAAGGGTGTTACCATCTCACAGCGAAAATATGCCTTGGATATATTGAAAGAAACAGGTATGTCAAACTGCAAACCTGTGGAGACTCCAATGGATCCAAATGTCAAGCTCCTACCTGATCAGGGGGAGCCCTTATCAGATCCCAGTAGATATCGGAGACTTGTTGGGAAACTCAACTACCTTACAGTGACACGTCCTGATATTGCATTCCCTATGAGTGTACTTAGTCAATTTCTAAGTGCTCCGTGTGACAGTCATTGGGATGCAGTAGTTCGTATTTTAAAATACATCAAGAAGGCACCAGGTAAAGGCCTATTGTATGAAAGTAGGGGACATACTCAGGTGGTTGGATATTCAGATGCTGACTGGGCAGGCTGTCCATACGATAGACGCTCAACCACTGGATATTGTGTATTTGTTGGGGGCAATCTAGTGTCATGGAAGAGCAAGAAACAATCAGTTGTTGCTCTATCCACGGCTGAGGCAGAATACCGAGCCATGGCTAAAGCAACCTGTGAGCTCATATGGCTGAAACAGTTACTTCAGGAGTTAAAATTCATGAAGATTCAACAGATGAAACTAATATGCGATAACCAAGCAGCTCTCCACATTGCCTCCAATCCAGTCTTCCATGAAAGGACCAAACATATAGAGATTGACTGTCACTTTGTTAGACAGAAAATACTTTCAGGGGATATTGCTACTAGTTTTGTTAGATCAAATGACCAGCTAGCAGACATATTCACTAAGTCTCTCGGAGGCCCTCGGGTTAACTACATTTGTAACAAGCTTGGAACATATAATATGTATGCTCCAGCTTGAGGGGGAGTGTTAGAATATTAGCTGTAAATACTGTAGTTATTATAGCATATGTTTAGGCTTGTAATTAGCTTATGATTAGGCCCATGATTAGGCCCGTTATTGCTGTACAGTTAGTATAAATAATATATGTGAGAAGCTAGTCTCACAACCTTTTCCACTATTCTCACAGTCTCTATGAATAATCCTCATTCTAGAGTCTTGATGAAGATAAAGAAAGCCACGAGCAATGCCACCAATGATGTGGGCACACTTTTGCCAATTCAATAAATTGCTTCTTGTTGGATCTGAAAGATTTAATTTGTGTACAAAATTAGTGCAGTACAATAACAGGTTTAAAATTGTCAAATGATCATTATAATGCAGGAAGATTCATACCAAATATAAAGTAGTCCAAGCTTTTGTTAGGCAAGTATTCGTATATTAATAATTTCTCTTCCTCATCAAGGCAATAGCCAAGAAGCTTGACTAGATTACGATGCTGAAGCTTGGCAATGGTGATAACTTCATTTTTCAATTCATTCAGCCCCTGTCCAGAATTCTTGGAGAGCCTCCTCACAGCTATATCTTGCCCATCCATTAACTTACCCTGTAAATAGTAACATGTATAGCAGATATGTTAATCGTAATAAATGATGTCTGGTTAATGTTACCATGATTATATTACCTTGTAAACAGGCCCAAATCCACCTTCACCCAACTTCTTGTCACTTGAGAAATTGTTTGTCGCATTAGCTATGGTTCGGAAATCAAATGTTGGCAAGTCCATCTCTTCCTTTCTCTGTCTGTTTCTGTAAACTTTATTGTGAAGCATTATTGTCAGCCCTGAAAGTTGCAGAAAAACATTGGCTTGAAGACTGGATTAGTAAAGTTCTCTAATAAAATAATCATTAATAATCTTTTCATATAGAAAATTCAGATATTTATCTACCTCCAGATAGTAAAATTTCAATCCACTCTCAGTAAAATTTACCTTTATTTCTTCTCCTCTCCCTTCGCATATAGAAAAACAGTCCAAGTATCAGCATGCTAATGACCAATACACCACAGACAACAATGATCCCTACTAGTTTCTTCTTGCCGGATTGCCCCTTTATCTTAACATTATCTGACAGAATAAGATCAAAGTTAGTGGGTGATTTTCAAGCACCTCTGATAAAAGTGCTACTAGTCATTATACTTGAATCTGTTACTTTGTCACATAGAAGAACATTTTCTGAACAGGGAATTCAACAATGGTATGTTCCAGATGTATAAACATAAGACTTGTAATCCACAATTGCCTCAACATTTATTCATAAGGTGTTAACGGAAAGAAGACAGAATTTGATCAGTTGATTTCTAATCATTTATTTGAACTTAAAATATTTTTTCACAAAAATAATTGTTTACATGAACTTAAAACTACCAACAATATTCATTTAAATGGAAGAAGAAAGACTTAAACTACCGAAAAATAAATGAATGAATAAAAAATATTACCAAGATCTGAAGCAGCTACTTTTACATAAAGGTCTTGCCCACCCTGCTTAAATTCATATATATCAGTCAGATTGCCAAACCAAAGCAAGCAGCCACTTCCTTCGACATTTAGATTTGCATATGCAGTACATGTGCAGTTTCTCAAACACAGTTGCTCACATTCCTTAAGATTCATGGTTTTATTGAACAAGGAAGAAGATGTATCAGGCAATTTAACTCCTGGAAACTTGAGGAAGCCATCATCATGACAATTCAACTGGGTCCTTCTAACACATCCATCAAACCAATTCCCCTTACTCCAATCTTTTGGAAATTTTTGATTGAACCCTTGCAAGCATTCGCATACAGGAGACTTATTGCTATTGCAGCTACCATAAGCACCACACCAGGCATAATTTTGGCACTGATCTACCTGGGCTGTATAGTAGGTCACCCAGTTGTGCATCCGATCTACCCACGTGAATCGCTGCATGGTGCCTGTTGGATTCAATACATATCTTGACAAAATTGAACTGTTCACTAGTTTGTACTCAAAATAAACCTCACTTTCATTATTTGATAATTGAAATGTCAATATTGGATTAACCTTCCCAGGATTCCCAGTCAAAGTATGACCATTCCATGAGCCAAATCTTAACACCACCGTAGTTCCCTTCCTAATAACTAATTGTGGGAAGCCTTGAGCATTCAGGTGAAGAGAATACTCACCGTGGGCAGGATTGTCTGCACTCTTCCAAGATGATAAGAATATTTCGATGCTAGTAACTAAGTTCTTCCCAATCTTCATTCTTGGTAGGAATGTGTCACAAGGATAATCAAAACCCTGCCACAAAGGAGAATATGGGTTTCTATCAGATGAGTCTCTCACCACAAGATTTCCTGAATCCAGAAGCTGGGCAGATGCATTTTCTGCGGTCTTGATGCCTTGGATGACCAAACAGCACTACCTGTGCTATTGAGAAGGATAAGAACTCCTCCACCAGTGATCTTGAGAATTCCTAAACGATTACTGAGAGGAATTTCTCTGTTGGCTACCCATAAAACTGTTCCAGGTGATGCTACATACCATATTCCTAAGTATCTGCTTTTGGAGATTCCTGGGCTGAAGAATCCCAGTTCAAAGGTCCCTCCTTCTGAAACTAATGTATCACCGTCTTTCATGAACTCATCTGGAGTAATTCTGTCTAGAGCTGAGAAGCTAGACAGTAAGGTAATGGAAACAGAGGACAAAAATAGTAACATAAAGCTTCTCATTGTTGTTTTCTCTTCGATATGTTCTTTACACACTGGAATTTGCCTCTGTTTTTCTGTCTCCTTAAAAGACAATGGACAGAAACCACATAGCAGTGTGCGAACTGCGATGAGGTTTTTCACACACGAATGTCTGACATGTGTCCAGTGCCATTCGGGCATGAACTAGGGAGGTCTGAAAAAGACTGCAACCTTGTCTCCATCCATAGAAGAAATCAAATTGTGCAAATGGTAAAATTTGAATGGAGATAATATGAGGTGATTAAAATTAGAATTCACTCTTTCAAGAAAAAGGGGTTGGTCAAAATTCCATGCTAAGTGCTATTCAGAAAAATGACAACGTCAATGTATTGATGTTCTTATCTTGCAATACTCTTTCACATAAGGCTCAGCATTCCATGTCAATGTAGACCCAGCCAAGTCAATAACAGAAAGCAAGCAAACGGTAGAAAGAAACAAGTCAATTTCGTGGATGAAGGGGCACCTCTTTGAGATTTTGTTAGGACTTTCCCATGGTTTAAACTTAACAAAAAGGAACATGAATATGCACCACGCAGTGCAAAATTTTCACACTGGTCTGCAGGGATACTTGCGATAACCTCCCTGCTGCTTTCGACTTGTCCAAACAAAATGCTGCCCAAGAAGAAGAATAAAACAGAACAAAAACACAGCACTCTCAAGTTCCCCATTATCTTTTTTCTTCCCAGGAATTATTGCTTCTCAAACACAAAATTTGTTGAACTCATACTTTTTAGTGATAGCATGTGGTTTCAATGCTAAAATGGGAACGAACTCAAAACTGGTAGAATGTGAGAGAGTTCCTTCTTGTGGAATACCATCAACGTATAATCTCCAGTTAGCAACTTAGCAGTTGTTGAATTTGCAACTTCAACGACTTTAATGTATTGACTTGGACTTGAGAATGATTCTTAGTGTAAAGCAGCTCGCAGGAAGGAGAGACAAACAGGGTAGACGAATAAAAGGCCATAGAGTAATCGATGGTATTTTATTTCACTGCAATTATGCTCAACTCAAGAAGATAGAACTGTTCTTCATTTTTTCTTTTTTCGGGGTACGGAGGGTGTTGTCTGAATTATTAGTGAAAAGAAGCCTCGGATGAATTGGATTGAATATTAGGATATTATCAATTGCAGATACTAGAGAACATTGAAAGACAGTAGCGGGCAGAAGATGATGAAATAGGAGTTCTTTATTGCTGTTTCATTAGATAAACGTTCTGGTATTTGGAATTAAAAAGCAAAATCTCAATATAGCCCAAATAACTGTTAAAAGCCGTAATGGATTCGAGCAACAACTAAAAAAACCTTTCTCAAATATCAAAAAGACAGGTAATACTTTCTTGATGTGATAACATAACAACTATTAATGTAAAAACATTTAATTTTTAACATTGACAATTAATTACTTTTTATATTAATGATTATCATGCTATTATATCATAAAGGTATCGCATACCTTTCTAGTATGATAGAATCACCCAAAAATAAATAAATAAAGAGTAACGGATGAAAAGTTAAAACGAATAAAGACCCCTTGATCCATGGTTGTCAAAAGCAAACCAGCTGACCGTTGAACTTCAATACTATAGATAGAAGCGGTCTATAAATCATATAAGACGTGATTGCAATAAGCCAAGGACGAAAACTAAAAAGACTGCGATTACCTTCCGATCTGTGATAATTTTGGGTTCTTACTACATCTTCTCGTGTTTAAATTTCTCTTCTAACTCCAAATAAGCTAATTTTACTTCCACCCACAATGTTTTAGTTGCAATTTGCAGTTGATCAATCAATAAAACTAAACAAATAAATAATTTATATTTATTTTTTAAAAAAAAAAAGTAAGTGCTGAACGGATTTTATCACAATATTGGGGTGGGGGGAACCAGCTAAAAATGCCAGCCTAATTGAATCAATACAGCTGCCTATTGATCATAAAACGTAATAGACCCGCATGAATGCATGTTAGAATGACTTTTGACATGATGGCTTCTCCAAAACAAGTATCCATGGGCTCTGAGGATTGAAATAAATACATTATGTTAAAAAGCTATTAACTACAATGACACGAAAATCATATAATAATGCAACAGCAGCAGGGCATGCATGCACAAGAAGATACAAAGTACAACAAAATTTCAAATAATTATCAATTTTTGTACCAGGATAAAGCTTGCTATTGCTTTTTAAGTGCATTCATTTTCTCCCTGAGGTAGTACAGTTTGGCCCTCCTCACTTTCTTCTTGTCGAGCACTTTTATCTCCTTTATGTTAGGTGAATACCTATCATACATTACCCAAAGTTTAGGCATTTAGTAATAAGACAATCAGCACTATCAACTGAGAAAAAAAAGAATTACCAAAGCATGTGACAACTTTAAAGAGGGATAACCAAAATTCGATAGTAGCACAGTTGAATTAGACACAATCACCCACAGCATATTAAGAACAAAGTAACATACTTCTCAAACAGGCAAACAATGGAACCCACCTATTTCAGTCTGAATACACAATGAAGCAAAGTAATTCTTAAAATTTTACCAGAAAGAGAAGGAAGGGGGTAGAAGATGAAGAGTCCAAGTTTTCCCTGACAACATAGTGGTACATACATGCTAATTGACGTTTATTTAAATTTAACATTATCAAGAAAGCATAGCAGCCAATTGTTTTTTCCCACAGCTTCTTTACAAAGAGCTATGTTACAAAAACAGTATTTTAACGTTGTTTCTACAAAAGTCAATGCAAGTTAGTGAAGAAATCATAGAGGAAAAGATCCCAGAATGCACAGGATAGAAAAATTTATCAAAATTTATATTCCAATCAGAAGTAGAAC
This sequence comes from Cercis canadensis, assembly GCA_003255065.1. Taxonomy (NCBI): domain Eukaryota; kingdom Viridiplantae; phylum Streptophyta; class Magnoliopsida; order Fabales; family Fabaceae; genus Cercis; species Cercis canadensis. The sequence continues at coordinate 141,455 of QAOA01002813.1, forward strand.
AAGTAATCTGAGTAGAATGTCATGTAACCATCATCACTTTATGATCAGATTCTCACAGAAGCAATTCAAGTACACCTTCCTTAGATGTCATCAAGTGAAAAGAAAATACCATTTTACCAGTTCAAGGCATCACCATTGTCCACAGACAGATCAAATTAAAGCCTGAAAAGTTAGTACTTACAGTGGGAAGAGTGATTCAACCCCAACCCCAGCCACTAGCCTCCTAATTCTGAATGTTGTATTAAGACCAGCATTACGCCTTGCGATAACAATGCCTTTCAAAATCGAAACACGCCGCTTGTTCTCAGGTACTTCCTGTCACATCAGATGTAACAAAGATATCGAATTAACATACTGGGAAAAAGTATAAACAGAGCACCAATATAATAAACCTTCAAAACAAGCTGTCATACCACTTTGAGCTGCACAATATAACCAGGCCTTATATCAGGTATCTCTCTCTTTCCTCTCACTTCTTCTACTGCCTCCTTATCTACAATCTGCATGGTATAATATCAATAAATTTTTATAATGAAAAAAGAAAGAGAATGCTCTTATTAAAATGGTAAAGAGTAGTTGCATGCCTGCATAATGTGCCTGGCAGTTTTATCTAATCTTTTAAATTTGATGCGAGAAGGCACATCAGAGGCAGAAGTGGAACCATCTTGAGAAAGTGATTCACCAGAATTTGTCTGCGTTGACATAAACCTTCCAGTGAAAGACGGTACTAGTGCAGCCTGCTGAAACGAGCCGAGTCTAGAAACTCCAAGTATTGACGCTAAACCATTACTGGATTCAAATCTTGTGAATGCCAGTGTCTGGGGCAGGATTCTTGTCTGATCAACAAAATTTGGTGGCAGCACGAACACCAATGTATTTACATCCGTTAACATAAAAAATCCTTATCATTTATATAATCAAGTCAAAGATCAAACACTTACTACCTTAGAGAAAACTGACAATTAGAAGTATGAATAACCTAACACTGAAAGTGCCTTAATCATCTAAGTTCCTTTTTAATTCAGTTATTTGATAATATATATAACTAACAAGAAGGAAAAAGTAGAGCATACTATACGATTGTATATTATATGAGAAAATTAAGAAGCATATACACTTAAACACCAATGTAATTCTATATGAGTGTCAATAATAACGTCACCATCTGTTGACGTTATTTTGCATCGTTTTAAAAATTACAAATGTCTGAAGAATTTCTATTTTGCATCAAGGAGCAAAAACAAGATGGTTTGGTCTGGAAATCCATTTCTAAAACACTTAAAAATTCAACTCCTTTCTACAAACCCACATTTCCAAAGCACTGTAGAACACCAGTAATCGTGGTATTTCTCTCCAAATGTTAATCAACAGTATCACATTCGGATCATAATAAATCACAAAAACTCAAAGAAAAGGAATGAAATTGAGGCTTACAGTGATAGGAGAAAGGCGACAGGAAAGGTCTGAGGATGAGAATCTACGTGTCGAGCTTGTGCCATGGGACTCCAACGAAGTTCGGAGCATGGATGATCGAAGTAGAGACGATAAGAGTCTGCGTGAACCCATTTCGTAAGCTGGATGGACTCGCAGAATGAGACAGAAAGCGAGGGGTTAGGGTTTAGAGTTTGCGCACGTGTGCCATTTTTGGGTCACCGGGTTCCCTTCGTGCCATTATTTTCTGATTTTTTAATTTTACTTTCTAATAGAAAACTCAAAATTCTAGAAATTAGATAGATGTGAATTTAATGACTTTAAATTTGATATAAAAATAAATATTTTATTACACAATATAAGAGCGTATAATGGTAATCAATATTCTCACAGTACAATAGTTGCTCTTGTATTAAAATTTTACCTATGGCTCTCCAATCATACACCAATTTGCTGAGGTTACCTCATCAATATGTTACACACTTTGTTGTTTAGAATCTTAATTTAAATGTTTGAACGATGCAGTGCTTTCCTTGGTAGCAGATACATCTTTTTCCCCCTAATTTGTACACATACTTCCTTTTATGTGACCATGTCTTGAAAAAGGAAAAGTATTCAAGCACCATTTGGCATGCCAAATTTGTTTTGGGTTGGGACATTTTATTAGCATATATATATCTCTAACGGAGACCAATATATATATTCTGCTAATAATAAAAGTGATTTTATTATAAGTTTAATATGTGATGGAATAGGATTCTTAAAGTCAGGTTTCACAAATAATGGTGTTGGGAGAGAAAATATGTGGTCCACTAGTTTTCTTTTCCCTCATCATAACAACATTAATATTATCAACATTCTTTTACAATTTTAGTCCAACTCACTTTCCTCACTTAATTACATGCTGTTGTTATCAACAATCTTTTACAATGACAACTACATGGTTTGGCAGAGGAAACTTTGACGACGTCCACGGCTCTCCTTCGTACGATGCTTCTTTGGGCGCAGCCATATGTATAAAAGTAGTCTTAGACTAAAATGTTCCAGAAAAATACAAAACACTTCAAGTATGGTTTCGTTACAAACTTTGACCAGATAATAGCATCCACAATGTTACTTGTGTCAAAACATTACACAACTGGTCCAAAGGCAACGAGATACTACAAGTAGTTTAGACTTTGAAGGAGAACAATTAATTTAGTCTACTTTTCTATGCATAGATTTCAAGAGTCTAACATTTGGCACATGATTTAATTTCTTTAATTAAGAGCTGCCATGTTACAACTTAAGATAAATAACTGCTATGACCACAAACTGCAATTAGCAAGATTAATTGATGAGAAGATCCCAGTAGCAATATTTCTCGTTTGATCATTCCACTACACCATCTTATCAAGTGGAAAAAAAGACACATTCTTTGACATTGATTTCATAGAAAATAAACATCAATGAGGCCATTATGGAAGTCTGAACTCTCATCTTGCTTCCACAACTGATGCTGTCATACTATTCACAGAAAAATTTGGTGTCATGCCTTGAGACGATCTTGAACTCTCAATACTACCTCTGACATTTAGAAATGCAGGTGGTTTAGGACAAGGCAGAACCGCACTGTCATTGCCTAGCATTGATACAACATCAGACATGGTTGGTCTGTCTGCAGCACTCTCTTGAACACAAAGAAGTGCTATCTTCACATATTTTACCACCACAAGCTTAGAGGAGGCATCTTCCAGTACAGGATCCATCAGGTCCATTCCACTTCTGCTTGTCCATAGATCCCACGCCTTCAAGGTTCAAGAAAAAAGGAACCAACACTTAAAAGCCGGAAAGCAAAGTTTAGCAAAGGTCTGGAATGATGTACATGATCTATATAGTGCATGTTTTCTAGATCAAAAACGTGTTTCTTTTCCATAATCATCTGGAATAATTGATCTATGACCTCTCATAGGTTTTGAAAGACACAAGTAACGCAATCACTTTCAAACTTACAAATTGTGAAGAAGTGAGGGGAGCCGAGAGACTTACATATCCAAGAAGATTGAAAGATTTGGTCTGGTAAAAACCAGTGTTCTTTTTGCCACTTACAATTTCTAATAAAAGAACTCCAAAACTAAACACATCAGATTTTATTGAAAATAGACCTTCCAAAGCATACTCAGGAGACATATAGCCACTGTAAAACATCAATACAAATTAATTAGTGGAAGATAGTTCATGGTTCTAGAATATTAAACCACAGCTAGTGGTTATTTGATAGTGCAAGTGCAAGCAGTATTCATTTATCATACTTACTAAGTCCCAACAATTCGGTTTGTGTTAGCTTGTGACTCATTCTCTCCAAATATTCTTGCCATTCCAAAATCTGATATTTTAGGATTCATATTAATGTCCAATAATATGTTACTAACTTTTAGATCTCTATGAATGATTCGGAACCTTGAATATTGATGAAGATAGAGGAGACCCTGGGCAATTCCTTCAATTATCCGAACTCGTGTTGCCCAATCTAGTATCCTGCTTTTAGTTGCATCTGTTTTACATCAAGAGACATTACACTGAAATAAGGGGAAAGGAAGTATATAAATATGCAGAAGTCCAACGAGTTTTAGACTACGAACCAAAGAGGAAAAAATCCAAGCTTTTATTAGGCATGAACTCATAAATCAGCATCTTTTCATCTCGTTCAATGCAGCAGCCCAAAAGTCTAACAAGATTATTGTGTTGAAGTTTTGCAATGAGCAGGGCTTCATTTCTCAACTCCTCCCATCCTTGACCAGATCTTCTGGATAGCCTTTTTACAGCTACCTCATCGCCGTTCAATAACTTACCCTGACATTCATTTTTGCACAAAGTGAAAATCTAGCATCAAAAGCAAGCCTGTAAACTAAGTGATAACAAAAAAGTTCAATGTTTTTTAGGCAGTGTATGATAAATTTCTAGAAGAATATATTCTTATTTTTGTTCTAGTAATATTACTGAGGAAGAACCAAGGAGTTACCTTGTAAACAGGTCCAAAGCCACCCTCACCAAGCTTATTTGCAGCTGAAAAGTTATCAGTTGCAGCTGAAACACTCGCAAAACTGAATAATGGCAATTTGATTTCCCTCTTCTTAACTTTCCCAACCTTATCTCCTTCATTAAGCTCAGAGGAATTGACTTTGATGCTCATGCCTACATCAAAATGTCGCAGATCCTCCCCTATAAAGTGAGAGGAAAATAAAAATTGATGTAATATGTCCCCAAATCTTAATTCTTTGTTGCTCATACTTAGAAGTTAATATGAAAACTTCTATCTTCCTTACCCTTTCTGCTTAGCTTTCTCCTCCAGTAGCAGTAAACAAATAGGCCCACTATAAGCAGTGTTAGAAATGAGATCAGTACGACAATTATTATTTTGTCTTGTGCGAGAAATGCATCCCTTGGCTCTGTTTCATTCCTTGTGTTTGAGTCTGCACAGAAGAATTATGAAATTGTACTCAGCATAATTAAATAGATTGAAGAAAGCAAGATAATATTGATTCTGTTATCTAACTGAGAGGAGCTTTCTTCACCATACCATTGTTAACAAGTTCTGAAGCATCAAGTTTGAGAAAGAAACTTGGCCTGTAATTATCAGCTCCAACATCAACAGAGATATTCTTAAGATTGAATACTTGACCATTCCATAATAAGCAACCACGCCTATAATCATAAGCGTAACCAACGCAAGAACAATTGCTAGAGCATTTTGTTTGACATAATAAAGCACTGTTAGTGTCGTTGAAGATCACTTCATTTGAGGGTAAAGACACTCTATTAAACTGTAAATATCCATCATGCCATTTCCGTTTATCTATGCTTGTGCTGCTGCAGAGCAACTCTGTTCTCCTCACACAGCCCCTTTGCTTCCAAGAATTTGCATCATAAGGTTCAAAACCATGCAAACAATCACATGGTTTCTTGGCTTGGGGATTGCAAATACTGAAATTCCCACATAAGCTATCTGTTCCACACTTTGATGACTCCTCAGAGACCCACCTGTTCTTATCCTCTGACCAGGATTGTTGGTTAAACTCCCCAGATACTTCGAGTACCATTCGAGTATTATTATCAGCACGCCAAGTGAAATAGCCATTATTCATCCACTCCATCCTGCTTCTGTTTCCAAAACTGCTAGATGTAAAAAGGTCTGATACTTTTTTAAACCAGTACAAGTCAGAGTCAGATCCCTTGTTGATGATTAGCCTCTCCTGCTCTGCATCTAGTCGAAGTGAGAAATTACCAGGAGTAGGGTCTTCTGCACTTGTCCATGATCTCAATGACCAAGTCAATCCTGACTCTGTATCATGGCCAACACTCATTCCAGGCAACAGGGTATCTGTAGGATTATCGAAACTTTGCCATAAGATATCTAAATTCGAGTTGTTCAGTAGTACGAGGTTACCTGAATCCAACAGCACAGCATGGGTACTGCTGCTGCTGGAAATGTTGGTCACGGAATATGACATCTGGCCATCCGAAATTACAAGATTTCCATCCTCATTTAGAGTAAGAACGGCAGAGGAATTTTTGAATGCGTAGTTCCTATTTGCAACCCAAACAGGCTTGTCGTTAGGAGTGTTCTTAAACCACGCTCCTACGTAGTACTTGGTCGAATCCTCTTTAGAGAAAAAGCCCAGTTCAAAGTCTTCATTAGCAGATACAACGGTATCTGAGTGTCCAATTGTTTGGCCCATTTGCAAGGTTGCTTTGTAAGTGCTTGCATCGGTGGACTGCAAACTGAGGCAAAATAGAATCAGCAGTGAAGTAAGAGCTGAGACTAGCTTCATATTGGTCTCTGAGACCAATTTTCAGATATCATGCAGTACTAGAATGGGTTAGGGAATAGGGATAACTAATTATGAGAAGAAGAGGGAGACTTAAAATTTACACGGTCCACGGGTCAGTCAATGCATAAAAGTAGTCTCAGACCAAAACTTTCCACAAAAAAATACAAAACACTATTAGAGGTGGAGGGTCATTTGGTCTAAAATTGACTGATGAAAAGGATTTATAATGCGACAGGTAATTAAAATAAGGTTTAAATATATTATGGGTCCTGTAATTTAGATAAATTTTGAATTATGTTCTTATATTTTTTTTTTATTTCAGGATTTTTGTAGTTTAAATTTTTTTTAATTTGGTCTCTGTCATTATTTTCGATTATAAATCTATCAGTTTAATGTTAACATGACAAATGACTTGTCTATGTGACAATAAAAGAAACTCACGTGACACCAAAATAACACAAAAATTATTATCTCATCAACTTTTTTATATACTTTTTTAATCTAAAATATGTAGTCACAGAAAACCATTAATAGAGTAATTAGTAGCTGATTATTTAGATCTAGAATATCTAAGTCCGAATTATGGTTACTTCATAGCCTTAGAAGTAGTCTTTTATTAGCATAGGCATAAACTCATAAATCAGCATCTTTTCATCTCGTTCTATGCAGCATCCTAAAAGCATAACAAGATTATTATGTAGAAGTTTTGCAATGAGCAGGGCTTCATTTCTCAACTCCTCCCATCCTTGACCAGATCTTCTGGATACCCTTTTTACAGACGATCTTGGGGATGGATGTTGTCTATTTGCAACCCAAACTGGCTTCTCATCAGTAGCTTTTGCAAACTATATAATAATTCTTAAACTTCTCCGCAGACTTCTCTGAGATTGCAATTGAGTCGCCAATCTGAAAGCTGTGGTTGAATTTGATGGTGCTTGCTTTGACACACTGCTGAACAGGGCCAAATAAAAACAGACCTTAATATCATTGTGGCAACTACTAATTTAGTTTATATTTCATATATAGCCATCAAAACCTTAACATTTGACAAATTGCACTTGTTGAGAGAGATTTATTGGTTACTGTTCTCATCTTGAACAAGAATTAGTCCCATATCTAAAAATTAAAGAAATACTCTAAGTGTAAACCAAAAAAAAAAAAAAAACCCTAAACATTTGACAANAAAAAAAAAACCCTTAACATTTGACAATGCAAGTTAAATTCCTTTGACCAAGACCAAGCAACATATTTCATAAGATGAATAATTTCTATTAACATCAATCTCTCTCTCCCATCTAGGCTACCAATATTTATTAGCAACATATATAGTTGATGGAAATTAGATCCCGATAGCAATTTTTCCCATTTGAACTTGAACATTCAGCTGCACTATCTTATATATCAGGGATGTCATCGGTCCAAAAAATGGCGAAAAGAAGTCTTCCCAGAAATTTGAAGACATTAAATTTCCCAATTGCAATCCAAAGTTTTACAATTTTAATGAAAACTCTGTTTCTTCTCTTTAATTCCATGATTCTGCTAACAAGAACATTGAGATACAACAAAGAAAAAAATAGGTACATTTTTAGTGCAATGTTTCCAAAGAAAATCAACATCAAATGAGACAACTAGTGAAGTTTCAACTTTCATCTTGCTTCTACAACTGATTCTGTCATAACATTCGCAGAAAAAAATTGTGTCGCCCCTCCATACAATCTTGCTTAGGACATGGCAGAACTGCAGTCTCATTTTGAAAAGGTCTAGAGACGAATAATGTACACTAATCTAAATAATGCATGTTTTCTAGATCGTGATCTTGTTTCTTTTCCACAATCTTGAGGAAGTTATACATTATAAAGAAATTAGGGAAGCTTAGAAACTTACATATTCAAGAAGATTGAGAGAATTTGTCAGATAATAAGAACCCATATTTTCTTTGCCACTAATAATTTCTAACAAAAAGACTCTAAAACTAAACGCATCAGATTTTATTGAAAAAAGAAAAAAAAAAAAAAAAAAAAANAAAAAAAAAACCTTCCTTGGAATATTCAGGAGATATGTAGTCACTGAAAACCATTAATAGAGTAATTAGTAGCTGATTTGTTCATAGATCTAGAATATCTAAGCCCGAATAATGGTTACTTCATAGCGTTAGAAACTTAGAAGTAGTCTTTTATCACATTTATTAAGTCCTAACAATCCAGCTTGTATTAGCTTGTAACGTATTGCCACCAAATATACTCTCTCATTCCAAAATCTAAAATTTTGGGGTTCATATTGATATCTATCATTATGTTGTTAGCTCTTAGATCTCTATGAATAATTTTGAACCTCAAGTATTGATGAAGATAGAGCAGACACTCAACAATCCCATCAATTTTCCCCAATCTAGTGTCATACTTTTTGTTGCATCTGTTTTACATCAAAAAATATCATGCTCAAAGAATCGGTAGCATCGAAGGCAAAAAAAAAAAAAAAACGGGAAGTTTCAAAGAGTTTTGAGACTACAAACCAAACTGGAAAAAATCCAAGCTTTTGTTAGGCTTAAACTCATAAATCAGCATCTTTTCATGTCGTTCTATGCAGCATCCAAAAAGCCTGACAATCATCTCCTCCCATCCTTGACCAGATCTTCTGGATACCCTTTTTACAGAGTATCTTGGGGGTGGATGTTGTCTATTTGCAACCCAAACTGGCTTCTCGTCAGTAGCTTTTGCAAACTATATAATAACTCTTAAACTTCTCCGCAGACTTCTCTGAGATTGCAATTGAGTCGCCAATCTGAAAGCTGTGGTTGAATTTGATTGTGCTTGCTTTGACACACTGCTGAACAAGGCCAAATAAAAACAAGAAGGAAGTAAAAACAGATCTTAATATCATTGTGGCAACTATATTAGGAGGTGCTGTAAATTTCAAAGGAAATTACAGTGGAGGTGCTGAAGAATGAGGAGCAATGCAGGAGAGAAAACTAATAATCATATGCTGTCATATTGTCTGGGAAATTGGAAAGGAGGCTTCGAAGTCGATAAGTCTCCAAGGTGTGCCACCATGTCTAATATTTTACATTTAAGTGAAACATCGTATGGCATGGTCTCGAACTGGACCAAAAAGGAACATTAAAAGTTTCCCTACAGCTCTCCAATCATACACCAATTTGCAGAGGTTCCCTCATCAATATGCTACACCTCCAACTCACACTTTCATTGGACGGTAAAATGTAGATGAAGATAGAGGAAACCTTGCGCAAGATATTACATTCAGAGTGAAGTTAAAATAATATATTACTTTTATTCAAAACTTAAATTTTAAAATTCAATGTAGTGTTATCTCTAATTTTAAAATAGGGTAAGATAGCATAACTTTTTTTTTTTGTTTAATTTTTCCAGATTTTATGGGATATGTCCCATTAACTGTATTGTGTTTATATGAAAATCATGGACTATATATGTACATAATCACATTGAACTAATTGTAGGGGTAGTAGTGTGATGTTACTCACCCTAGCTCCTCACTTAAAATTTTAATTTAAGCCGTATGTACTAAAGTCCCCCATAATATGTTTTTCAAGTTTCAAGAGGATTATCGATGTTAATTTACTCATTTTGAAGAAATGAAAAAAGAAATAGCATTTTCAATTTAAAATGTACAATTATTATGATTTCATCTCATGCATAAGAATTCATCATCATAGAATGAACATGCATAATCCACTTTGCCGACTTCTACTTCGTCTTATTGTCCATCTCATTGATGAACACACAAAACACGTGGTTTGCACAATTTCCAACTAATGTGTAGTTTATTTCAATGAAATCGTATATGTAATCATTGTCCTAAACGGGGAAAATCTATTCACTTTTAACCGATATTTGTGTTTACACATAAAATAAAACCACTGATTGATGAACACACATAACACGTGGTTTGCACAAGTTCAAACTAATGTGTTATTTATTTCAAAGAAATCGTATGTATGATTATTGTCCCAAACGGGGAAAAACTATTCATTTTAAACCGAGATTTGTGTTTACACATAAAATCTTTGTCTTTAGGAACTTCATACAAAGGGGGGGAAAAGGGTATCTCTTTTGCAAAGGGGAAAGCAATAGGAATAAATTCAGGAATGTAGCTTGCTTTCTTTGTAAACCACATGATCACTCATATTAAAGCAATTCTATCCCTCTTCAAAAGTAATATGAAGATTTTTTTATGACCATAAAATCTAGAGAGATCACAGTTGTTAGTGGGGTGGAAGTAGAAGGAACATTAATTATTGAAGGACAAAAGGCTATTTCTTCAAAGGTATCGAGGTGACATTTCAAGAATATAGGAGGCAGTGAACAAGAGATTTTACTTGCACGCTTTATGTGGGAAGGAAGCGAAAAAGCAGGAAGTTGCAGTGAAGTTTCCACTTGTCCATGGAATGCTCTTAATTCCAAAATCCATGAAATCGCTTAGTGGGTGCTAGTGCTCTCACTAGTCATATTTTATAACTAGTGACAAATGCAAAGGGGGGCCAGCAAGAGCGTTGGCGGGCTCATGTTCCAATATTATTTCTATCACTGTTTATAACCTAGCTTACCTATAAATTCAAAATTCAATCACACCAAGATTATAAGCAAGATTCATGGTGGTACTAAGATAAGTACGAAGTAAGCATGCATTGTCTTGGTTGAAACTGTTGAAGAGGAAGGCAAAGGCAGTACGGTTCACGGATAATGCATGGAGGCATATAGAATTTGTTTCCATATATAATTTATTTTCTCCGTGTCTCCTAATCAAATACACTATTTTCTTCGTTTTTATAATTTTGTTGAAATTCTACTATTATTTTTTTCAGATTTTTTTTTTAAAAAAAATTTATTTTTCTTCTCTTTTGCACTTGCTTTTATTTCAAACTTTGATGGACAAGACAGTGTGTGAAGGTCATTCAAGAACGCCAATAATACATAAAAGTTAAAACGAGCCAGTTCTTTATTTTCACATCAGTGTGATTGTGATATAGACTTGTAGAGTAACAAGGCTTCAACATGACAAAAATAATGTTAATCATAGAAAAGTGACTTCACTAGTGAACCTGCTTTCCAGAATTGACTTGCTATAGATTCCCTTCACTAATTAAATATATAGGGCTATTGGCCATTGAACTTTCCTGGATAATACATCCACAATATCCATGAAAATTGAGATGAGAGAGAAGGGAGAGAAATAAAAATTAAAAGGAATTCATCAAAATTTTCATCTTTATCATAAATGCTATATATGCAGGTGAATACATAGTGGAAAAATTAGAAGATTAGTTATAAATTAATTTTGGTCCACTTCGCTTAAAAGGAATTAGACTAAATAAAAATGAAAATGTGTTATGTATTGTCTTATGACTTCTCATGTTGTTTTAAGAAGTTGAATAAAAACACAAAATTAAGAAGCATCCATAGAAATGGTGACTAACCTTATTTTTATTCCTTCCAATTTATTAATATGTACTTCCCTGTTTCGCTTGTTGTTGTGTTGTCATCAGTTATTTTACTGTTACTTCTACCATGCAGACACAGTAACTACCGATTTTTTTTTTTTAAAAAATTATTTATAAGTGTTGTTAATTATCTTGATCGTACGTACCCTGATCAAGATCAGTTTATGGCCATTAATCTCCTGATATCAAGATTTTCTTATCTCTTCTCTCTCTCTAGATCTCTCTCTTTTTCTTTTTGACTTTGGGTCATATCCTAATCAATAGGAAAAAATTTTAAAAATTCTCCTTCAATTATGTTCTATTTGTGATTTATCCCTAAAACTTAAAAAATATAAAAAATATTTCTTTGAACTTTTAAAATATGCGCTTTATCCCCCAAGACCCTGATATCTGTCCATTAATAGACGGAAATGAGCACATGCCGTGCACATGATGTGATTAATCTAGGCCATAGTATAATTTATAAGAGTATAAATGAAAATAAATTTATAAAATTAGGATCAAAAATAATATTTAAAAAGTTTTAGGGCCAAATGATAATATTAAAAAAATTAATTTTATTATTTGATAAAAAAATAAAGTTGATATCATATATCCACTTTAAAATCCAACCAAAATAAATTCTTTTTAAAATTCAATATAACTTTGGGGTTAAAAAAAAAAAGGAAAAACTTAAAATAAAATAGCTCCTGACTAAGTTGGACCCAAAAACTAAAATACAATCACACTCCTAATACCAATAAGTTAAGTCCCTTAATAACATAAACATGTTTTACGTGTATTTACTTATTTATTTTTTTAATTGATGCAAACGGGGTTATAGTTGCAATTGAATTACAGCGACAAGAAACTAAAAAAGAGAAAGTGTTGCCCACAGTCAGTCACATTCTTCTTTTATTGGTGGGACGTGGCTATCAGTTGCATCATAATGGAAAGTAGAATTAATTTAGTAAGGTTGGTGCTGTTCCATGTTGACCGGTTTTCAAATTCATTCGGGTTCTCTTTATATCTATCTCATTTCTCAACTAAAATTTATAAATTGCATATCAATTTAAAGTTTTTCAAATTTGCAACAATATTTTGCTATTAATTTTAAGATTGAAGCTCAAAATAAAACACGAAAAGTAAGAGGCAGCAACAATAACAACAACCCCTTATTCTTCGGGTTCATGAAGACTTGATCTTAGAAAATAACAACAATAGCTTCAAAATCTTTAGAGAATTGAAACCCCTAAGGTTATGCTTCCAATCCCTTATTCTATCTCCCTCTTCAATCTTCCAATCCCTTCTTCCGTCCATTAATGGACGGATGTCAAGGTCGTGGGGGTAAAATGCACATTTTAAAAGTTGAAGGACGTTTTTCTTACGTTTTTTAAGTTTTTGGGGTAAAATGTACATAGAGCATAGTTGAAAGAATTTTTTGGACTTTTTCCTAATCAATATGGAACACCCAATTTCCAGCCATTGAAGTTACAGCATCTTTACGTAGGGAGAGAGAGATGCAAGGGGTGAACAACAATTTTATTTATTTATTTTTTCAGTCTACCTATATATTTTCCCTCTATATTTCACCTTTCCCATTTTTCGCCCTCCTTACAAAGCATGTCCTGAGGACAAAAACTATGAATTAGAAAAATGTAAGCTCACTGTAGAAAAAAAATGTTCCATTCGAATTCTCCGTACGATGTTTTCATATGTTAAGAAGCCCGTGATAAAAATAAAGAAAGAGGCTAGCAAACAAATTAGAATGGAGCTTTCGTCATAAATGTAGATGAAGTGCCATGAGGGAGAGTGGATAAAGAAATTACATAGGAGATGTATGAACAAAGCAATGCCAACAAAAGAAATTTGATGCAACTTCCAGGAAGGAGAAGTCTCCTAATTATCCCAGTGGAAAAGGATAGAAGGTTGTTGCAAATGAAAGCCGTAAGAAGGTCCTCAACAGAAACACTGGATTCACCATTGTCCGTACACACTCTTGGCTTCTTATGTTCCTTTCCTTTTATATAACACCCTCACTTTCCAACTCACTCTCCAACCCTCCTGTTCACAACCTTATATCGTAAGCTACCACTTAACTAGCTAGCTTCTTCTCAATTTCCCTAAACTTTTCCATATTTTGACCATGGAACTAGATTATGGTTTGGATTTTCAGGACTACTTTCCGTCCATGATTGCGCGTCTGGGTGCGGAGGGCTTCATAGGAGAGCTCATCAACGGGTTTCGCTTGCTAATGGATGTGAACAAGGGTTTGATCACGTTCGAGAGCTTGAAGATGAACAGCTTGTTGCTTGGAGTGGAGGACATGAGGGACGACGAGATCCTGTACATGTTAATGGAAGGTGATTTGGATGGAGATGGTGCTTTGAGCCAAATGGAGTTTTGCATTCTCATGTTTAGGTTGAGTCCTGGTTTGATGATGGATGCGCCTATGAATATTGGAGGATACTATGGATGTTAATGCAATGTTAATCTTCTGCATTTCTTGTCCTTGTTCTTCATTTTTCTTGTTGAATAACACTTTCATCATCCTTCTACGAGGAAAAGAAGAAATTAAGGACATCAATGTCGCCATTAAGTGTTATTAATCCCTATCCCCTCTTTCGTTTCAATGCTAACGATTATTACACCATGTTTACTGTTTGCTAGCTATAATTAAGATATTATTAGGTAAGAAATGAAGTTATTGGATAGTAGTCATTAATTTCAGATTTGTTTTCATTTTTCTACTATTTTCCTAAATTCCAAACGGAGTGAGAAAGTAAATCATTACTCTCACATGTATAACAGCTATATATTTGTCTGTACTGTTTTACATATGAGGATGATGTATATCATATATATTTATTCCATACGTGCTGGATGGTATATGTCATTATATCTAGAACAATCACTAAAGTGGGAGACAATAATTGAAAGCGTGAAAAGAGATTTTAATGTACGTGGCTGTGGTTTAATTTGTCAATTTTATGTTTCCTTTTTTTTTGTTTGTTTTAACTTTGTTGTCTTGTCTGTATAAGGACCCACTCAACTCTGTGTGCATTGCATGTAAGGTACACATCTTCACACCTATGACTATGTATGAGGCTGTGATCTTTTCGTAATTCTCAAGTTTGTTTCTAAGGCACTTTACTGTGTCTCCTAGAAGCAAGGGTTAGGAAAAGGTTTAAAAGCTTGAAAATGCTTTTTCTTTTTTGAGTTTAAAGCTTGATTGCATCTTAAAAGTTAAAACAAAGCATGCATTAGGATAATATTAAAAAGTATAGGACTTAATTGGCTGCTAAAAGAATCCAGAGTACTTCTTCGTGGAACAAGTGTTCACCTTCAGCATTTTGAGTTTGTAGCTTCAACCGAACATCCGCCCATAGAGCCAAGTGTTCTCTATAAATTAATTAGTGAGGTATTTTTAAAGAATCAAACTAGGACTTAATGGAATTTCCTGGGCATTTATTTTGAGGAAATAATGCCAAGAAAATTTTCTGAGGCCTTAGCTTCATTTATTCTAGTTAACTCAAGTGATAATCTCATGTTTTCGATGTGAAATTAGGGAAAAGAGGGGAAAAAATTAGGGAAAGACTATTATCCTCCCAAATCATAAGTCGTTTATTTTAACTATTTCAAAAATATAAGAATTTAAGAGAAACTCTTTAAAGATTGAGAGTTACTGTCATTTGAAAAACACAACCTCGCTTTAAAATGGTGTATCTCACTAACTACATATCTTATTGGGCCTTGATATGTTTAGTTTTATATGAGACTAAGGCTTGGTAAACATTTTATTTAAGTGTTTATATAAAAAAGTTTTATGTGAGAATTTTTTATACTATAAATTCTTTTTAAATTAAGTTATTTAGTGTTTTAATACATACTTAAAAAAGCACTTTTAAAATTTATAAGCTCTTTTTAAAACATTTAAATAGATAAGTATATAAGTGTTTATAATTATAAAAATTACTAAAAAGGACATTAATAAACACTTATTAAATATTGTGTTTGGATAAATAAGCACTTTGTTATATTTTGAAAAAAAAAGTTTTAATAATAAAATATTTTATATTAGTACCATAATTATTACAAAGTTCAGCAATAGCTATGTTGTACATATAGTTATTGGAAATAAAATTACTTATGGCAATATCTTCTGCAATTTCCTGAGTTGCAAGATTTATAACATCGTTTTTGAGAAACTTAGGAGAACATCCATAAAGTGTGGTCAGATCAAAATCCACCACCTTCTGCAACAGCATTGTTGCTTCGTTGACCCTATAAAGGCTACTGATAATTTTGCTGCAGCTTCATTGCACCAGCCAAAAAGGAGGGTTCCATAAGTAATGATATTAGGTGATAATCTTCTTGTTTGCATCTCAGTAAGGAGATCAATAACTGAACTTGACTTCCTAGACTTAAAAAGTCCACTAATAAGAGAATTATACATTTCAATGGGAGAACAAAGTGTTTGCCCCTCCATCGCATCTTTAATTCTAAAAGCTTCTCCAATATTTCCAATTTTACAACATCCATTACTCAAGGTCCCATATGTTATTGCATCTCGTGAACATCCCAACCCCTTCATCCTGTTAAAAATTACCTGTGCTTCCACCACTTTCCCCATTTTACACAATCCACTGATGATTGTATTGAAGGCGACACTGCTCCTAAGAAATCCTTGAGCTAACATTACTTTCCACAGCATTATAGCCTGGTCAGAATCTCCCATTTTGAAAAAGAAATCAAGTAGAGTATAATAGCTGAACTCATTTGGAGCCACAACCCTATTTAGCATCGAACACCAAAGACCAAAAACATCATCATAAGAACCAGTATGACATAAGCCCTTGAGAATAATATTATAAGTTACAACTGTTGGATTAATTCCTTCCTGTAACATCTCCTCATAAAGCATAATAGCCTTGCTTATGTGCCCCTCTCTCACATATCCATCAAAAAGTGTATTATAGCTATAAGAATCCGGCCTTAAATTTCAGTCCACAATTTGTGTAAAAACTTTGTCTGCTTTGGAAACTTGACCATGCTTACAGTACCCACTGATCAAGGAGTTGCAGATAAATATATTCACTTTCAAGCCTATCTTTTAACATTTCATCTTGCATCCTAAGAGCATCATCCATTTCACCAATTTGACAATACCCATCCACTAATACGCCATAAACACATTCATCCACAGTAGCCAATTCATCTTTCTTCATGTCTTGAAGCAGCTTCTCGGCTTCAACCATCTTACTTTGTTTACAGTAACCTTTCATCAACGAAGTATAAGTAACCACATTTGCAGAAATCCCCTTCTCAAACATCAAACTCAATACTCTTTTGGCTCCCTCCACATCCCCCTGGCTTATATACACGTGAATCAAACTATTGTAAGTCATTATATTAGGTTCAAATTCCTGATTCTCCATCCGTTCCATAAAAGTTAAAGCCCTAGCCACTTTACCCACCCGACAATAAGCATTAACCATAATTGTACACGTATAAACATCAGGCACAATTCCCATGTTGATCATCTGTCATAAACCAGCATTGCTTTCCTACATTCACCATTCTTAACTAAATTACTCAACAAGCAATTGCAGGAACTCAAACTCGCAAACGACCACACTTGCCCATATTATCAAACACATTCAATGCATAATTTAGTCTTCTCAGCAAAAGCCTTGAGAAGCATATCTAAAACTATAGGAGAAAATGTAAATTCCCTATAAACCCTGACAAACTCATCCCATATGACAAATGCCAAGTAATTATTCTTACAGTGACCGACCAATTCCTTCAAATACAATCTCGTCTCGTCATACATTTGAGCTCTAGACAATATGTGAACAATTTTGCAGTAAGAGTTAAGTTTTGGTCTATAGTTTTGTTGCTTGGAGGCAAATTTGAAGAAAGCCAAACAAGCGGATGGATTGAGTCGGAGTCTGCGAAGAATAGAGTCCAAGAGTTCATTGGAGAAGTCGAAGCACAAACCTTTGAGGGCATCGAAGCGATTGAGGACGAGGAGACTACAGATTCAGTTCACCAAATCGGTTTGGGTTAGCTTGTATTCATCCTTTTCAGTAATTTCTATAATTATAAGCCATAGAGATGCGGCAGAAGCGATGAACGGAGATGGAGAAGGCATGGACAGGTCTCAGAACGTCGATGGAAGAAATTGGTGAGAGATACAGAGCCGAGAGAGGATTGGTGATCGATGGAAGAAATTGGAGGGAGAAGGAGTTCGAGATAGCGTTGAAGGTGAGATATAACTATCCCATAAATTTCAAAAACAACTTGCAGATATGAAAGAAATCAACTTTTACATAGGTTTTTTTAAGAAACCTAAAAAATTAGTTTTATAAAATAAGTTAAAAATAACTTTTTAAGGATGAATAAGTTACTTATATACACTAATTCAAATACTTTTTTTTTTTTTTTTTTTTACATAAAAGCACTTATACTAATAAAAAAACTCTAATAAATTATACCGCTATGCTATTCAAACGAGGCCTAATTTAACTTGAATTTAGCTTGTAGTTAAAAACTTATAACCTAAGGTTCAAAACTCAAGCTGAGGCAGACTACACATGTTTTTATTTTGTAAGTTTTTATTATTGATGATGCATGTGTTGAGAATAGGAGAATTAGGTTGGGTGGTTAGACTGGTGAATTTAGGTCTATTAAAATTTAATGTTTGGTTTATACAATGAGCACAAGTGAACTAAAGGTCAGGTTAAGAATATCAAGACGCTGAAAGTCAAGTTAAATTAGTCTCGCGTAGGTAGAGTAATAAAATAAAAAAAAAAAGTCCAAAAAGAATCATCATATTTATTAGAGAGTAATATATATAGAAGCATAAAAGCATTTTGATAATTAGGATAATTGAGCTTAAATGGGCCAAAAGTGATTTGCACCTCTAGATAAGGATATCTACAATTATCAAATAAGGTGTCAACTGGAACGTTATAAATTTTCCTCTCGAAGGATCCCACTTCTTTCATTATGGATTAGGTCTTAATTCAACTCGAATCATACATAATTTTATGACTCATTTTGAATGTGGATTCTTTGTGAGTTAGCTTATGCAAATGCATGTGCTACACAAGATCAGCACAGATAACCAATCAGTTTATTTCCCCCCTTTTTTATTTTGGCCTTGAATTAATTAGAGGAGTTTATGCGCGCTATTCTACCACGCACTTCTCTTCCGAAACATGCAACACCGCCAAGTAAACTCATACGATGACTCCTACTTCGAACGATAACTAAACTCAAATATCTGAGCTTCTGTTTTTTAAAGTTGAACTAAAATTAGTCTAGTTCCGTAAAAAGAAAGTTGCGTGTATATATGGTATTTCTGTATACATCAATGTGGACATATGACTCTATGATACTAGGCTTTCCTTTTTTGTCTTTCTTGATTGATAAGTTGTCGGCCCATAATATTGCCAAGAATGGGACAAATTCTTATGGATCACAACTTTGTTGGACTTTGGTGATTGGTAGAGGCGTGGAGCTCATACATGTCACTGCCAAGGTCCTCACTTAACTCAACTCAATTTCAACCCCAATATTATAATAAAAGAAATAATTATTATACTCTATCTTTTTTTTTTTTACACATTTTATATGTTAGTATAATAAAATGTAATAATAATAATAATAAAGGTTGATTCAATTAATAAAATTTTCAGCTCCAGTTTTATTAATGATTTTCTATTGATAAATATGAATATATTTACTTTAAAGCGGAAATAATTTACCTATTTCTTAAATTGTTTTTACCAAAATATAGTACTATATTAAATAGAGCAGTGTTCTTAGAACAATAACATGATGCAACCCTCCTTTCTCCTTCACTCTACAGGCTGGATGCAAAGAACCTATCAAAATCTTCCCACATCCACACATTACTCGTCTTTCTCTCTCTGACTCTCTCCCGTTCAGTTATTCTCATTCTAGTGGTCATAAAACTCTGACACACCTTCTATGCTCTTCTTCAAGACTCATTCCACAACTCCACCTCAGCAACCTAATTTTTCCAGCCACGTAATCATCTCCCCACGTGAAATCTTCGTTGGTAAGCTAGGAGCCCATAAAAAGATACTGTTTTTCTTAACCAAACATTGTTGTTTATTTGTGTGTGGGGTCATAACATAATTATGGTTGCACGACAATCAAAGACCTTCGCTACAACCTTCGGTATCCCTTATGCATTGCACTTGCACTCATAAAAATAATCAATTTACGTTTATCCCTTCAATTAATGGATAAGATATAATACTGTTTTCGACAAAAATTATCAATTGGATGGACGTATGATTTATCAGGGCCCACCAAGGCAAATCCACCTTAGCCCCCAGCTGATGTTCACGTGAATCAGGACCCACAGTAGTCCACGTAGGAAGACCGGATCGTACAAAGTGCCACGTCATCGCCAGTAAAAAATAAAAGGCTTATTGACTTAAATAATATAGGTTTACAAATTACTACTCTCAACATAGATTTATTTGTCCGACAAGA
>QAOA01002813.1:161778-278872 GCA_003255065.1 Cercis canadensis
TTTTTTTTTTTTTTTTTTTTTCTTTTCTTATGCTTTGTTTTGGGGTATTACCACTGCAACAGTGATCCTATATGTTTGTTTTATTTAATTATTTTTATTTTTTTATGTGTTTTAGTTTATTCTTTCAATAAATTATTTTAATTTGTTAATTATATTTTACACACTCTCATTGTTTAAAGACATATTTAGTATTCTAAGGATTAATTTATCAAATTGAATTTCTATTTTGAGTAGATTTCAAAATTTTTATATCATATTTTTATGTATTATGTAAAGATAATACTTTAGGTAAACTGAACTTTTAACCTCGTTGTAACACATTTGATGTTTTTTTCCACTGTGAAAAATACTTTATCATCGATTGTCATTGGCTTCTATTTTACCAAGACATAGAGCCATGTCTTTATTCATCTTTTAGTATAGAGAAAAAATTATAAAAATTTACTTTGAGATATTAATTTTTTTAATTTTAAAAAATATTATACTGAAAATTTCATATGATATTATTTATTATTATGTAAGTATCGATTGACTTAATACAATGAAGTTACATTTCTAATAAATAAATAAATAAAACAAAAATTTATTTAGGTGAGGTAAGATAGATACAACCTTCAACTATTTGCTTCAATACTCATGTTTTCATTATTTTAACATAACATCGTTAACACTGCAAATGTGTCAAAATTTTTAAAAATGAGCAATGGAGGTGCCAGTGTCAAATGGCGCCACATGTTTAATGAACAATAGTGGAGCCATTTTAGAATTGATCTAACATTAGGGTCATGCATGTTAATAATGCATTTTAAAAACTTAATTTTATAAATATCATAATTTTTAAACAATTTTTACATCTACGATAATTTTTTATTTTTTAATATTATGTTATTTAAAAAAAAAGATAGAGAAAATGAAATTACGAATGATATAATTGTGTATATTACGATACTACAAGAATAATATTATTTAATAAATGACATCACTATTGTGGCAATGTATTATCTAAGTGGCGTTACTATAAAGATAATACAATAAACGTAATTACGACATTAAATTCTTATTCTTGTCAAATTTTTTGCCTATACTACTATAGTGAAAGAATGACATAATTAGATTTATTACATCACTCTTTAAAGATGTCATTTGAATATTGTAACGTCATTTAAATCTTGTAGTATCATAATCTACATAATTACATCATCAATTTTTTTTTTTTATAAAATGATATAATATTAAAAAAAAAATTACAATAGTGTAAAAATTATTTGAAAAATATAATATTTAAAAAATTAAAATTTTAAAATGCATTATTGAAATCATTGGTACCTAACATTTTTTCATGTAGTAGCTGTGAATGGTGGTGGGGCTATTTTGAACGGGCTTTAACACTGTTCATGAAGTAGCTTTTTGCTGTAGTCTCGGTCGTGCATTAGCGCATCAGTTTTTGGTCGGGTGGTGGTGCCAAGTTGAAACGGCGCCACTTGTTGTGTGAATAGTGGTGGCGTTGGTCATGGACTGTTGTCTTTGACCTTTACTTTTTGCATAATATTAAAAAAATAAAAATACCAATATTAAGAGAAATAATTTCAAAATATTCATATTAAAAAAATAATTGGTAAAATTTTATTATTTAAGTCAATAAGCTAAAAAAATATACTAGGTTGCCCTTAATATTTTAAATAGTAACTAACTTGGATTTTGAGGTAAAAGAATATTAAGAAAAAAAATTTGATTTTGTTATTATAATAAAATTTTTTAAAAATTAAATTATTTGAATATGTGAAATAATTAATTTATTATAAAATATATAAAAAAAAACAATAAATGTGCAAAAATAAATTAAAATATTAATAATTTTCTTTGACTATATTTTTTTAGTTGGCAAAAAGTTTAAGGTGAAAAAAAATTATTTTATTTTAAAATTAAAGTATATTATAAATTTCAATAAAAATTTATAATATTTATAAATTATTTATAAAAAAAAACTGCTCATAATGAAATTTGTTTTAATTTTGTTAAACTCACATTTTATTAATAATTTAAAAATATAACCTATATTTAATAACTAAATTTTATTAAAATTTTTACAATAATATTAAAATAAAAAATACATTCTATATTTTTTTCATTTATACCGCTTCCACATAATTTGGGTAGCCTAGCATCCCACGAAAAAAAAAGGTGAAAATATCTCGGAGGTGTCCAGCTATTTTTGACTTCAGACTTATTATCGCAGACACGCAAACTATTTTCATCCACAAATGACATTACACGTGGCATTTAGTAGTTGCCACGAAGCCATAAAGTCGATCACAGCCTCATTCGACTGAAAGCTATAACCAACCAGAAGGCTCCACATAAGCAAAAGCCAGATTAAAAAACCGAGTTCCTGGTGATATATTGACTTTGATGATGGATGCGGGTTCATGGAATAAAAGCCGAGTTTGGGAGAGAAGCAAAAACTCCCGAAATCTGACCAAGCAAGATATTTACCATATAATTCAACAGAATGACAATAGTATCCCCTTAATTTTAACCGAAGTAGCAGAGATGGGCATATAATTTATTTATGCGCTGGGTAGCTGTTGCTGAAAATCAGGATGCAAGTTGCAGTTGCAGTTGCAGTTTTTTGACTTTCATCGTCTATATATCTTGGTTCGGGTTTGCTGAGAAAGTGAGGGAAAACAAGAAGAAAGAAATGGAGTGCGAGCTGTGTGGGAAGCGGGCTGCGATGTACTGCGAGTCGGACCAGGCTAAGCTATGCTGGGGTTGCGACGAGAAGGTCCACGGTGCTAACTTTCTTGTGGCGAAGCACTCTAGGATTCTCCTCTGCCATGCTTGTCAATCTCCGACTCCATGGAAAGCCTGTGGGCCCAAGCTCACTCCCACAACTTCCGTTTGTGAACGGTGCGTTACCAATCATGCTAAAAAATGTGAGCAACCTAACGCTGATGATGAAGGTGAAGAAGATCATAATCATGACTATGACGATGATGATGATGGAGGTCATAGATCATCTGATGAGGGTTCCGGTAATGACTATGATGATGATGATGATGATGAGGAGGAGGAGGAGGAGGAGGTGGAGGAGGAGGGGGAGAACCAGGTGGTGCCATGGTCCTCTGCTTCGTTGCCACCACCTGCTCCGGCGAGTTCCACCAATAGCGACGGCGACGGAGATATATCGAGCTCTATTGGTGGTGCTGGTTTACGATTGAAACGGTTGCGAGAGAACTCCCTTGTTGATTCAGATGTACGTATTTCCTTTCAATTGAGTTTTTTTTGCTGGATAAATGCTATGTTTTTCTCTGTTCTTCTTCTAGTCCTGGAAAAATCATTATTGAATTTCTTTTTCTTTTATTTGATTTTTTTTGTCAACAAATTTATTGTCCACTTCATTGATATTATTAGTTAAAGAACAAAAAAAACTGAAGGAAATTCATAATTTTAACGGGATTGATCTAAATAGTTGTACTGGGGAACCCAATTTTGTGAAAAAATGTAAAATTTTCTCTTACTGTTTTGGTAAAATTAACGGTGTGTCGGTTTTGGTTTTGACAAACGCAGGATGAGAACGAGATAGGGTGCTCGTCATCTGGAATGCCCTCTGCAGCATTACCCAATGATGAAACGACATCCATGAGAGTATTCAGGCCATTGAAGCAGCCTCACCGTTCGTAGAAAATCAGAGCGAGGCTATCACATGAGCAGAAACCAGAACCGTTTATTTAGACTCCACTAACTCTAATTCACAAGAAATTCGTAATAATAGCTAGATTTTATTTTCCTCTAATTTTGACGGCTAATAGTTGCTCACAGTAACTTGTAATTTTGTGTACAACAGAGGAATGTTTAAGCTTATATTCAATTCTACATTGTTGGCATTATATGCAGAGTTCCATTCTCTTTTGCCCTCCCCAGTATTTCATATACTTCATATATAACATGTATGATTGTATCCATGAAAGTTCAGAGAGTTGGAATTTTCTATGGCTTTTTGTGGACATGTGGCTCCTTTCTGGCTTTAAATTCTTCCATTTTCACAAGACATTATTGTTCACACTATGTTTGAATAATTGTGTATACGCTAGTTGTCATCCTAAAATGTGAAAAATAGAGAGGATTTTGTGTGGACTATATTTGCCAGCTTAAGAATTGTAATCGTTAAGGTGTTTGTGGTATACCATGCTTTAATTTGGCATGGGCTGGAAAGTGAGGATGGAAAGCAAAATCCTGCTCCTAGGTGATAAGGATACTAATGTTTCTCTATGAATGGAACTTGACCCTTTTTTCTTGTCTCTCTTTCACCTTTTTCATGTTTTTGTTGCTTCCTTTGTTTCTTTGGGTTTTGTTTTTTTCTTTAATGGGATGATAAGTTGTTTGAAGTTGGATTTATAGCTCATGTAGTTTAATTTGGTAAGCTAGTGATTTATGTGAAGTCCGTGAAGATGCTAATGTTCTACTTAGTATGTATGAAAGAAAACGAATGAATGAAAATTGATAAGGCATTTAAAGTTTTGGACACGCATTTAGCATTTTCTTATAAATAGATCAATGATTTCCAACATTTTTAAAGTAAAGTTACAATATTTACATTGTCATGCAATTGTTTTTGATTTCGCCTCCTCTATAATCATTACTAGTATACAGAATTATTTGACAGTGGAGTTTTATTCTCAAGTAAATTATATCAATCACACACAAATTAAAACATGTTACGTAAAATTAACCACCAAAAGATAAAGAAATTAGATAATGTGACGAAATGCAATTTTGAATCTCTCAAATGAGAAATAGTTGATGCATTATTGTCCTTGTAGTAGTGACCTTTCCACTGCCTTTCTTCCACTTCATAGACATCTGCCACAATATAGAAAATTGCGAGAATGTTACAGCAGAAGAAACACTATATAGCACAAGCTTAACTAATAGTATAGGCATTGTTTGTTTATTTTCAGGGATTGGTTAGAAACGTGGAACCAAATTTAATACAGTATTTGCGGATCATAACGATGATGGCAATTTTGTTTGCATATAGCTATGCACGTCTTGGTAAAAAAACAATGTCCAAGATATTTCCATTTGCAGTCTCTCTGGCAATTATCTAAGCACTGCCCCAATTTTACAGCATTATTACTATCAACTCGAGGGAGAGATGGTATATTAGTGGAAGGAACATAAATAGGAAGAGTTGAGTGAAAGAGAGGGCGATTTCAGCTTGTACTGTAACAAGCTTAAGGTAAAACACTGCCATCAAAATAATCACTGCATACTTTCTTTTGCTATCTCTAACCTTTCCCATCTTTCTCTTCTTAATTTGCAACATATTGTCAGTTGGACTTGAGGTGCAAATATATATAAGAGGGTGTTATGTTATACCCTTTTGATGCGATTTATATCATATATTTTTATTTTTTTTTACATAATTTTTGTTATATATTGTATCAGTTTGGTACAATTCTCATAATTTAAATTTTATTGAATCAATATGGGTTATACTGAAAAATTTTAAGTGAGTTCAATAAATTTTAAATTATGTAAATTGTGCTAGACTGATACAATATATAAGAAAATTTGTGTAAAAAAAAATGAAGGTTATATATATGTTTGATACAATTTGCATAAAACCACATTCTTGAAAATTTTGGATTGTTAAATCTCTTTTCAATGGGTTAATATGTGTATGATAAGCATGAAGACTTTTTAAGTGACTTTTGGAGAAGGCCATGTAAACTAATTAATTTTTTAAGATCCTCTTGTCCACATCATTTAATATTTAAGTGGAGAAATGGCGTCATCATGAGTTTCGACTTTTAAGAATGAACTTTCATGCACAGCTAATTTGGTTGCATTTTTGGATAAGTAATAAGTTAGTACATGACTTACATCTTAGCTGTTTTAAGAAAGAGAGATGGGAAAACTATGGAGGTGATACATTTGGAGAAGAAGATCTACCATAGACGGTTTCAAAGGAAGAAACAAAATTGGAACCATTAATTACTCAATTATAAAGTGGATTTTAAGGGTTTATTTTTGTTTTTACCACCGAAAAATAATTAAGCGGTTGTTGATGCTTAACAAATAATAAATTTGATGTTGGATGTGTGTACATTATGAGATAGTCTTCTTTTTTTCACCTTATCAGTGAACTCGTTCTTTTTTCTGATAACATTATTAGTGAACTCATTCAGCAGCAACTCTTTCATTAGTTAAATTATTAAATGATAATACTTTCCTTAATTCCTTTACTACAGCATCATTTTATTACATAATGTTAATAGTTTCCTTTAATAAATATTAATTCAACACTTAAAAATGTAAAAAGCTAATTGTTTTACTTATTTTCCTTAGCTCTTTCCGCCTTAGTTAAGTCTGCAATTATATCATATATCAAAGATATCAAAATGCAGCAATATAGAACTTTCTAAACTTGCATTTGAATAACTTTGATCTAATAAAAGCTATTTGAGTTCAATATATTTGCACTTGAATAGACCTAGTTAACAAAAATAATTAAACTCTTATAACACATGTCTATAGATGAAAAAGTATAAACATTGGATAAAATAAATAAACAAGTTGTACAAGAGAAGGTGAAGAAAGCAGTTACCAGAAACTTTGGTGCCAAAATCAAAATGCAGAGTGGTGGTGGTGAAGTGCGCACAATTAGCCATAAATCCACCATTGTCAGGGTGGGTGAGCTTGCAGTTATCTCGGCAAAATTTAAAACAGGACCTGAATTAACCCACATTCTTCCGACCTTCCATGTTATCGCAGAAAGGCCAGCTTCAGTCAACGCACTCTTTCATCATATCAACATGATCAGCAATATTAATAGCAACTGCAGTGGGAGAGTGATCACTAGAAACTGAGCTGGGAAGAGCAGCCTCTACTATTATCATCATTATACCATTTCTATCCATGACTTTCTTTGATTTTCTTTTTGAGAATTCTTCTTAATCAGAATTGAAATACGTACAAATTAAATCATACTTTTTTTTTTTTTAATCAGATATCTAATATCTTAATATATANAAATATATAGTAAATTTTTAACTGCTGTGGAAATTTTTTTTTGCTTCCTTTTTCTCTTTCTTTTTTCCCTTCCAAATTTTTTCTTTCATTTTTCATGTTTTTATTAAGTTAATGCGCTTTTAAGGTTTGAAAGGGTTCTCTCTTTGATTGGCACTTGATGCAAGATCATATAGCAAACCAACTTCACAACATATAGACAATCATCTAACTGTTACGGGTTTTCTCTCTTTCAGATGGCGTTTAATGAACATGAGGGTATAATAAGTTATCAAAAGAAAAAATAGATGGGTTAACAAGCAATCTTATTTTCTTTTATTCTTTTTGTCTGTCAAATTTAGCCTACTATCTTAACTTCTCTGGCTAACCTCCATTTTAATTTAAATTTGGGACCTA
Source organism: Cercis canadensis (assembly GCA_003255065.1). NCBI lineage: Eukaryota > Viridiplantae > Streptophyta > Magnoliopsida > Fabales > Fabaceae > Cercis > Cercis canadensis. The sequence goes on from QAOA01002813.1 coordinate 169,207, forward strand.
TAAATTAGAGAATTCAATGTTTAATTATTGAGGTGTTTACTTGAGAGAGATGTATGCTCATAATTTCACCGTTGTGATTTCAATATTAGTTGAATATATGAAACTTAAGTATCATTGAAAAGCTTAACAAGTCTATTTTTTTTAATAGATGTAACTAAATTGACCCAAAAATTCTTAAAGATAAATAAGATATACACCCAAGAAAGATAGAGGAAAGAAATAGAGGGCATAAAGCTATTCTTCTCTCTTTCACAGGCAATGATCTTGAGTGCATTATGTGTATTTGCTATTTCTTGATGATTTGAAACACATAGCTCTCTTCCCTTTCAGATTCTTCACATCTGCCCACATTAGAGCCATTTTCTGTAAGAAAATTATAGTTGCATGCATGCATAAGAACATAAGGAAAAGGATGGAAACTATAAATTACCCAATGGAATATAGTGCTGTGTAAGTGGGGATATATAATTACAGCTAAATATAGAAATAGGATATTTGCTGTAACATTTTTGGTAGCATGCTCTCCAACAATCTTCGAGTAAAGCACTGCTTCCATTTTTGTTTCTGCAGTTATCCCAGCAGTGTAATCGGTAGCAGTTGCGTCGCTTTAGATAATTATTATCATATGGTCATGGATTGTGGGAAAGAGAAAGAGAGTGAAGAAAGAGTGGATTATAAAGGGAATTAGAAGCAGAGGAAAAAGAATGAAGAGCTTGAACTACAACTACAACTACAAGAACCTTAAACACGACCATCTCTGCAACCATAATAACCTTACAATATGCAATTTGATTTCCTTTCTTTTCTTGGAACTGCAACGTACGTCTAACTCTTCATTTATATATAGAAGGCTATAAAATTAATGCATATAACACAGCAAATCTTTGAAGTGGCATTTTAGGAACTTGAGAGGTTATAATGAAAGAAAGAACAACGAAAATTGGTAGATGCCTCTATGAAATTAAGCGGCCTTTGGATAGAGTAGATGGCTCATCGCTCAGAAAAGTTAACCACTGATTAAACAGTGCTTAATTAACTATTAATCTGGAAAGTAGTAGGATAAAGGAATTTAATTGTACGACGATTTGACGGACATGCAGTTTGGTTTTTCATCATTGCTTAGTGATCTATTAAACCATAATACAGACAATAAAATTTTGTACTTCGTTACCGTTTGCCAATCAATCTTAAATTTTTTTTTTTTCAATTTCCAAAAATTAAATTTGTAAAAGACTATATCTACTCTATCGTCTACATATATATAGAGTGAGATAATAACATACTTTCACCATTGTAATTCTTTTCAAAAAAAATTTGATAGAGAAGGTCAGAATATATCAAATAGAAATATGTCAAGACAAAATCTCAACCTCGTCAAATCAAATAGCTTGTAGTTAAGTGATATTAAAATTATTTTTAAAATTTATAAATTTTGTAATTAAATTCAAAATTATAACCAAAACTACCCAAAAAAAAAAAAAAAGACAGCCCCATATAGTCGTCCATCAAAATTAGTTGAAGCCCTCTTAAGTATTTTCAGATAACAAAGTACTTTTCTTCATGTGTAATTAATCAGAAATAAGTCTACTTAAACAAATTTAATTGGACAATTTTATTGCATTTACTAATTGTTTCTCTTTTTTTAATAAAAATTATATACAATAGTTTTTTTTTTTTTTTGTCATGAATAACTGGAACTAAATTTTTTAACTAGGGATATAACAAACTGAAAATTCAAACCTTAGACCATTGATAATGGTCTTCATTGGTACATTAGTAATATACTGTATCAAACTGCAGTGAAAGCTTTATTCTTTTTTGTTTTCTCTTTCTTTTTGTTAATTATTACTTTACTTCAACAGCCTATCTCCATCTTAAAATCTACTTCATTCGTTTTCAATGAGATTTGATCATAAAATTTTTATGTTAGAGTACTAAATGTTCAAACATTAAGTGTCCCATGAAGATGATGTTACCATAATTTTATATTTATATATGTGCATCTTTTTTTTTTTTTTAATTTGAATATATGTACATCTAAATACTTTCTATCGTATTAAAATAAATAAATATAGAAGAAAAGCATGGTTTTTTTTTTGTAAGAAAAAAATGCCAATGCTACTTTCTTTTTGGAAAAAATAATTGCCAATGGTTATGCGTCCTGTATTAGACCAGATAAGAGATATTCTATAAACGCTTTATAGTAATTATAATATATTGTTTGGAAACTGAAATGGGAGGGGAAACTGCCCATAACATAACACTCACATTCTTCTGGTAAAACACCAATTCTCTTACTCCCCACTCTTACAACTGATTCCAAAGAGAACATCATAATACAAGTGATATGAAACTAAGACCTGAGCTCAAAGCAATTCTACTCTCTTATACAACCCATCTCCAAACATTGAGAAATTTTACACTAACTGCTTTTTCTTGAACATTCTGAAATGCATAGCTCTATTGACTTTCAGGTTCTTCAGATCTGCCACATTAGTGCCATATTCTGTAAGAATATTCTAATTGCATTCGAAATTAAGCACATGGTATTGGCCAATTCGCTTTTCATAAATCATAATGTTGTAAACAGGGAATGACATGGCAATCTACTTTCAACATGTACATCTGTTAGAGCATAGAAAAATAAACTCTATATTTCTTAGTCTGACCTCTGTTTTTAACAACTGACATAAAATTTTACTTGAATGTCTAATGCATATGAATATTAACATGATTCCAGTTTCCATAAAAGGAGAAAGAGAGGTCAGAAATTACCTAATTGAGTATTGTGCTGAGGAATTTGGTGCATATTAGTAGAGGTATCAGAACCAGGGTGTTTGCGGAGACACTCTTGATAGCATTGTACCACACAAGCTTCAATAAGATAAAGATTACCTGCATGTTTGTACCAGCAATCCTCGTAGCAGTCGCATCGTTTGCCAAAATTAATAACATTTGGCCGCGATTATTGGAAAGAGGGTGAACTAGGAGTGTACTATGAAGGGAATTAGAGGCAGAGGAAAACAAGTAAAGAGCTTGAACTACGACTAGAAGCGCCTTAAGCATCATCATTGCTGCTGCCATAACAAGTTTAGAATAAGCAATTTGAACTGCAACTAAGAACTTACAAGCTCACAAGATAGAGCTATAACTACAAGCACCTTCCTTTATTGAACTGCAACTTATGAACCAACTCTATTTATATATTAAATTATGTAGGCAAGTTTGATGGGTGTATCCAAGAAAGCTTTCCAAGTAGCGTTTTAGCAAAGTTAAGATGAGTGCACCCCAGCAAGTTTTTGATATCTCATATGATGCCTTCAAAAGTAGCAGATGGCCCAGAATATCCACCGTTTGCCGTTAAATAAAAAGTAGTTGTGAAGGTACTTGGTATGTAACTAGCACTACAACTTTTTGTTTTGGTGAAACTCACATTTTAAAATTAATGTCATTGCAAAAATATCAAAAAATTAATTTACCCATTACATGTTAAATTTCAAAACAATTAACAAAATTTAAATTCAATTACATAGAAAAAAAAACTATTAATTCCAAACATGAAGAATTCCACATGCTGACATTCTTAATATGATCATCGGAGTTGGGTCTTACCCACCCATAGTGAGGATAAGTATCAAGGGATTTGCAAATTTGGTTTTCCTTTTATCATTAATAATTGATCCATTAAACCTTTGTAATCTGTTAGCCAGTCTTTTTCTTAATTTGTAATAATTATTTCCAAAAAAATAATAAATATCTGAGAATCAAGAGTTCTAAAGTGGGTTTTGAGAGATGAATAGCAAAATCCATTTAAAGCAAGAAGCTAAGGTGCAAAAATAATAAAATTCTCAGATTAACACCATATCTTTTTAATTAAGTAAAAACAATTATTATCGCTTTTTCTGTATGTCACATACTGCTGATTGCATATCGCAGTCCAAGATTGCCAATTATACAGGATTTTATCTAGTTCATGTGGTAGACGTGCTGACATTTTTAATATAGTTCAATCAACTCATCTTTGAGGTGCTCATCACGATATCAATTCGGTCTCCCTACACACATAACATAACTTGAACCTCAAAAACAGTCATAGGCAATCTTTGAACAACTTGTACATCAAAAGAAAAAAGAGTATATACCACTTAAGAAGCTGAAACAATATTCGAACAAACTAAAAGAAGTGAGATCACATCAAGCCATACAGAACCATTTGTAATCTTGCCAGGATTCATATGCAAGAAATCTTCTAAGTACATCGTGACGGAGAGAAATATAGAGCACTCTACATACAACCGATAAAATCTAACCCCATACTGTGTCCGCCAATCCCTGTTGGATCAGATACATTCTGCAATCAAGTGCACAAAGAGTCAAGTTGTATTCAAGAAGATGTATGAGACCTGTGCAGAAATTTTTGAGAGGCTAAGGCAAGCAAATGCATCAATTCCAATAACTATATATATATATATATCATGTTTCACATCAGCTAGAACGCCCCTGCACCCGCCAGAGAGAGGGGGGAGGGGGAGAGAGAGAGAGAGAGGAGAATGCATCATAAGATAACTAGAAACTAACAGTAAAATGCACACCTGTGGAGAAAGGATTAAGACATGACTTGGCTCCAGCTAATCCTCTGCCCCAAACAACAATTAGTAAAGTCACTTTTCATGACAAGCATTAATGTATAAACAAAACAAAAATAACATCAACAATGTCGGCGGATAGAGTTCTACAATACATTGCTAAGTGATACTGTAATATGTGAGAAAATAACTCGACGACATATTTACAGAGAAAAAGAATTTTTGAAAGAAAAGTAGCTCAATAACGACATTCAATCCAAGCAATGCATTCTAGTCTCCTCCATTAACAAGAGTTAGGTTTTTTTTTTTTTTGCCTTTTTGGCCATGCAAGAGTTAGCTTATTGAACATGCATATAAAAAGAAACAAAACAAGGTACGCAAATCAAACCACTGGAGCACATTGCACCACGCATCTAACTATCCGGGGCTCAGCTTAAAATCAAGATGAATCTCCAACCCTCTGCTAGGTAAACAAGTTTGGTGAGCTAGTGCCTAGTAGAGAGATCACAAGTTTTAGCATGCAATACCAAAGAAAATGACAATCAAGATTTTACCTAGTGATAATTAAGATGGTTTCTATTTTTCTCTATCCTTTGACCCCTGTCTGGGGGAGAGAAAGTAATTCTGTCCACCTTACTTTATTTTCTATTTTCCAGTTGTTATTTCAGAGACTCCCAACTGAATTAAGGAAAAGTCCCGATCCTTACAATTTTTCTCGCTTTAAATACCACATCTAAATCACATCTAGTAGAAAACAGAACATTGTATCTGTCTTCCATTATCTGGGACTATAATCCTAGTTGCTCAACTTCAAGCTTGGATGTGGAATGAAATCTAAGAACCTCAGTCACAACAACAACAATGGTCAGCCAGCACAAACCATCTAATTGCTCAAAATCTAGGATCACTTTTCCGTATTTGAAAGCTAAAGCCCGTTGGCCAATGCAGAGAAAGGTTCAAACGGGACGACACCAGGCAAGGGCTCCATTTATAAAGTAGATCTTGTCTTTTCCTCCTATTGAATGGGAATAGGGAAGAATCACTGTGCTCACAGAAGTAAGACATCATATGACTAACCTAAGCCATGCTTCAGGTAAAATCTAGTCTGGACACATGACACTGTCATATGCAGACACTCGTACCATCAGAGGGATTCCTTCATGATTTGATATGCATCTTCAAAATCATACCTCACCCAACCTAGCATCCGGGTTGATTCTTGCTGCATGGTTGATCTAAATTCTAATCAGATAACCAACAGCTTTACCAATCATATAGAAAACGTCAATTGTGTATATATCTTCAGAACTATGAAACGAATACTAGATTTTCCCAAACATCATAGCGCTATCTAAGCACCATCCTCCGCTAAGTTACCAGGATCAAAACCAAAATCTACATCTAAGTGTGACGCATATGTCTTTCTACCCAACAAAATAATCAAAACCGTCAACAAGTTATGCCTTCAACAACATGGCATGCTCTCCATTCTACCAAATGAACATTGCAGCTATCTATCTCTATCCATATCCATATCCATATCTAAGTACATAAAGTAAGACGGTTAACCCTGGAGACCTTGGGCTTCGAACAACCACATCCTCAATTAACAAAATTATGCATTGCCCACAAAAAAAGGCAAACAAAAGGATTTGACTAGCTTTACTCAGGAAGCCAGACCACAACATCACATACCCTTACAAAATGAAATAACAAGTACAACCAACAGGTTTTATATATCTGACACAAAATCTCTAACCTTTTTTATGCTCATGCGCCAATGGTACTGGTCTGATTACTGCCTCGCCCCCTTCTTCCTCCTTAACTGCCACTACGGCAGTACCATCGCTGCCACCAATTCCACCATCCTTATCATCTGGATAGCGAACCACCACGACTGGGCAAACACAATGATGCACGCAATAATCGCTGACGCTACCGAGCTTCCCATCGCTGCCACGACGCACTGCACCGAACCCACGACTACCCATGATCACCGCACTCAGCCCAAGCCTCTCAACCTCCAAGCACAAACGCTCCTTCATGTCGTGGTCTTTCACAATATGGATCTTATAGGGAATCTGAGCATCCCTTAGCGGCTTAGCGAGATCAGCAGCCTTGGATGCGGTGAAGGCATCAAAATCATCCTCAAGCTTCCTTTTTGAGTGCTCATTGTTGTTAACGTTATTAACAGCATCTTCTTCAGAGTTGGGATCGGTGTTAATGGAGAGGTCGATGGAACCCCAATCGGCACCGAAAAGGACAGAAGTGGGGCTCACGTGGAGGAGAATTACCGCATCGCCGGGGCGAATATAGTGCTGAACGGACCAGAGAACAGCGTAGGCACTCTCATCGGAGAGGTCAACCGCGACACCAATTTTCCGCCTTGCGCCGGCAGTAGGTGTGGGAGTGGCAGCGATGGCGGAGTGATGGCGAGGGGAGGAGGAGTGGTGGCGAGGGGAGGAGGGATGGTGGATTTTGATGGTTGGGAGCTGAGGGTCAGAATCCAGTGAGGATGGGTGGTGGTTGTGCTGCATTTTTGTTGGTCTCTGTTTGTGATTCCAATTTCCAAAATAGTGCTAGAGCTTTCCAGAGAAGTTGTTCAGTCTGAAGTGGAAAGGAAAGAGCGTAAATGAAGGAGAGACTCTGTTACTGTTAGTGACTATAGTCGGTGGGCTTTTCGGTTTATATAGAGCTTCAACTTGGGCTATCATTTACGTGGCTTCGACCTACCCATTGGATAAGATTTGGATTGGAGCTCTTAGTCTTAGGTGGCCCAAATTCATGATTCATTGGATCGGTTAGGCAGATAGGGACGGGGACTCTGTCTTTGGTATACTTATGAATGAATGTAAGTATTTGTAGGGTAGAGATTCAAACACGTGGGACTCCACTTTGTTTTGGAGGATTAGATAACGATTCTTGTGGACAAATTAAAGATCACAAACAAGGACAAATCAACACAAAGTCATTGTTTCCGGTCTGAATTGCAAAGGAAAGTTATTCCAACAATGAGTCTGCTTCATGTCTTTTTAGCTAACCTTCTGGTTTCATAATATCCTAAACCAAAACACTTTGATATATATTATAACATTGACTTACATTACATAAGCTTGCTAATTGTAAAGCCCTTAGTCTTTGAATTCCTAGAAATCGTCAACACTGTATATCTTGAAAGCAGTTAATCGTTGGTAAAGTTCACCAAGAATTGAACAATAAATTTTATAAATTAATTTGATACATTGTGTCACAGCTGGTGGACGTGCCGGAGTGGTTATCGGGCATGACTAGAAATCATGTGGGCTCTGCCCGCGCAGGTTCGAATCCTGCCGTCCACGCAATTTTTACTTCTTTAAGGAGAAAGGAATTGTGTATAAAAATTTGTTTGTTTTTTTTATCATGGTGTAAAAAATTGGGATTAAAATTATCAATAATACATACATGGATATAAAAATTTTAAAAAATATATATTGAAAATTAAAAAAAACTANTTAAAATTATCAATTATACATACATGGATATAAAATTTTTTAAAAATATATATTGAAAATTAAAAAAACTAATATATTTATAAAAAGTATACATGTGTGTGTCAAAATTCAAACAGAAAATATATTTCTGTATCATTGGGATTCGAACCCAGAACTCTAAAAGCAGCACCATAATATTTAAATATAGTAGATGTTATACCAAATTTTATAATTATAATAATTCTTATTTTCACTATTAATCATTGCAATAACAATTTTATTGGTTCATCTCTAAAAAGTAAAAACAGAACAATTTTATTCATTAGTAGTTTATCATGGTTAATGTAACCTTCAAATTTAACAACATGTTGTATTAAAAAATTTAATGATTTATGTTGTTCTTTTTAGATGACTAATTCAATGTGAAACTTAAGTTTGTTCCGTCGCAAATTTGGGTAGACGAGAGCTATTTATGAAGTTGAATTAATATCGTCTAAATTAAACACGAAATTAATTAGATTTATAAATTGATTTTGAGCATAGCTCCATCAACTTCTTTCTTTCTAAGACTTCAATCTTACCTCCTCCAGTTAACAAACCACTTTTCTACCACTTCAAAAAGAGAAAATAAAAATTAACAAACACTTAGGGAACAAGGTCAAGCCAGTGACGAATGCAAATGGGGCTATCACTGACCACTCATGTTCCAATTTTATTTTTATTTTTTTAGAGAAATGTTTAATATTTTCATATTTTTGTAATTTAGCCCTATACTTTTATAATTTAACCCCGTTAGCTTATTTCTGAATCTGTCACTCGGTCAAGCTCACATTCTCAAAGGTGTTCTTTTCTTTCATCTACCAACTCATGCAGCAGGTCAAATTCACATAGTCACATTTGATTCCAATTCACGTTTTGGAGATATGATCACTTTATGTATTTAGAAAAAATCAGTTCCACATGTCATAAGTATCCAACAAAACCCTACTATAGGCTATCCAAAACAACACATGCATAATTACATACTTCAAAGAGCCGATTCCTCCATTCAATTGGACCCCAATTCTTAACAAAGACACTGTTCTCAAGATGAGCCTCATAACATTTCTATGGCTATAGCTAGCTAGGCAAACATGTTCTCAAAACTGATAACTGGGTGTGTCTGTGTAACTGTGAGAGAGAGGAAAAGTTAACAACATTACCAAATATATAATAGCACAATAGAAGAAGAGAAAAGGAAAAGCTGGGCATAAGTAAGACAAGGTGATAACTAAGGACCCAATCAAAAAAGAGGTAGAAAAAGCTTCCACAACCTTACTTCTACTGACAGTCTCGCGGCTCTCGCCTGCCTGTTTGCCTGCACATATTTATACTCATTACACAGAATTGTACTGAGCATAGCCTGCTGCAGCAGCACTCACCAGCAGCCACACTCCCCAATCCATTCCACTGCCCCTAAGCAAACAAGGCTTCTATGATATCCATATCATGCTCAGATTTTAGCTGTGTGTGTGTGTGGTTTTTTTTATAATATTTTCTGTTTGTTTTTTTTTTTCACTGCTTTTGTGCCTAGACCTTCAGTATTTGCACCCTTTCTGATGTATCTTTTTCACGTTCTTTGGAGCAGTCTCTAAAGGCTTTGCTTAACTCCCATAAATGACAAGACAGAGATGCTACCCATGTGTTTCAGCACATACAAGATGTAAAGTAACTCAAAAACAGAAAAGCTTTTCAACTTATATTAAAGTAAAAAAGAAAGAAAGCTGCAAGTGCTAATACTAATAGTCAGCAATCAGGAACAGTTTGTTAGGGTTTTGATTTGAGCCCTCAAGAAAGAAAGCTTCCCAAGTCCACCCTATAACTAGTTCTTCTCCTCTATTTGTTTCCTTCTTAAAATTTGTAGCTATTGAGAATGGACTAATTCTAATCAACGCAGATTTCCCTTTGTATATCTAAATTTCTTTAAAATAGCAAAATCATTAGCTGAGATTATCTTATATAGAGGAGGGAGAGAGAGAGAAAGAGAGAGAGAGAGAGAAATTTTACCCAAGAAGAACATGCATAAAACAGTTTTGGTGGGTATTAGTTTAACAACAAAAGGAAATTAAACAGAAAGTTCTGTACTGGGTTCTTTTTCTTACATGTGCATCACAGTCTAGTCAAAAAATTAAAAATAAAAGTAAGACAAAAAGGACTTGGTTCTGTGCATCTAATATGAAAGCTTCAGAGACAAATCAATAGAATTAGAAGCAGTATCTCCATAACCAGCTGTAGCAGTGAGAGGAGAAGCTTCACCAGCCACTGCAACTGAAGCTACTGTAGGCAACTCCAGTTCCTTGGAAGTAGTGCCTCTGCCATTTTTTCCAGGGAAAAACTCATATTCCATGAAAACTTTTCCAGTCATTACGTTTCCCTTCCTGTGAACCGCCACAACCTCCACACGCTTTAAAAAAAAAAAAAAAAAAANAAAAAAAAAAAAGAACCAAACTAGTCAAACTTCCAAGACAGCAATATTAATACAAACATTAGCGAGATAATATGCTTTCATCAAATAATACTAATGTCCAACCTCATCATTTTTGCGAGAGACATAAGAAGTAGTATCATTCGTGGCCACTCTAACAGAGACATCACTGGTTTCTGCGGTGAGGTTTGGGGATTGTTGGCTACCAAATCCGAGAAAATCAGAGCCATTGATGGGCCATAGATGATCTGAAAGCCAGTCTCTCCTTGTATATGATTCTTTGACGTTTTCCAGATTGCAACGCTTTTTCTGAGACAAGTCAAAACAACAGAAACCCAATAAATTCTTCATAAGGTTATCAAAAATTGAAAAAACTAAAATCTTAAATGCAAGTAGAATAGAAGGGTTTAGAAAGCATTAGTGGTTCTAGTATTTCTTGAAAACAAAACAAAATAAGCATTGGAGTATTTAAGAGAAAGAATGTAGCTAAACACCTTGAGGCAAACCTCACAACGATCAGATACAGAATGCGTATTTGGCATTGAAGAGAGCTCTTTCGAGGTCTCTAAAGGGCTTCCAGTTAAAACACTTGAAATCGGAGTCGGAGCTCCGAATCCGTACGGTACCACCTGGTTCGTCACCAGCCACCCACCACCATCACCTAGCACATTAAACCCACCTCTATTCCCTGTCATCTGTGGTATACCCACAGTGTTGCCTTTAACCACAGGTTGATGAGGATTTAGAAGTGCACCGTGGAGTGCTGCTGGACCATACCTCAGGGGAACATTGCCAAACTGGTCATGGACGGTGAAAGGCAGTGTTTGAGGTCGGTGGTACTGAAGGAACTGATGCTGTTGCTGCTCAGGTAGGGGTGGTATTGGTATTGATAATAAAGATGTTTGCGTTTCGTTCATCTTCTTCATTTCTTGAAGCCTTAGAAGTTCAAGTTTCTCCACACCCAAACCTCTCTGGGGTTGCTTTTTCTGGTTTGGACCCTTCCCATTGGACCTTCTGCCTTTGCCTTTGCTGGGTTCAGCTCTATTTTCTTCAGAACCGCAAAGGGGTTCCATGGTATTGTCATGGGTGCTGTTTTGGCGATCAGAGGCCATGAGGAGAAGCGAAGTAGCCATTTGATGAATCCGAAGATTGAAGGAATGGAACAGGAACCACAAGGAGGAAACAAAAAAATAATAGAGGAGGGATTTTAAAGAGAGGGAGAGAGAGAGAGAAAGCTATGCTATTATGGCTTTTAGCTGTAGGCCGAGAGAGAAGAGTAGTGAACCAAAGCAGAACTGCCTGTGTGAAATGGTGAAAGGACATGGCAATACGTATGCTGTGCTTCTAATTGGGTCTTGTATTAGTGATTATGTCTTTTCCCTTGATTTGTTTTGCTACTTCCACTCAAGTTTCTACTTCTTCCACACTTCAGAATGGAAGGTTTTCCGTAGAACAAGTGAAGCAAAGTAAGGATTGGTCATCCCCATAATTCCTCAAAGCGAGTCAATCACACGCTCCATTTATGATTTGTAGTGAAAGCCACTGCTTTACTCAAATGGTTCGGTTCTCATTGACACATGTCATGCTGTGGGACTGTGGGCCATGTTATCAGGTGTGGTCGGAAGCAGAGGGTATTATCCCTTGCCTAGGGTGGTAGCAAGAGGCTGCTTTATAGCAGAGTATCAGTTTTAGGCAAAATTAGTAACAAATTATTAACTTTATAATATTCACTTTTGAAAGAGCTGCACTGCTTCGCCTTTGATAATGCAATGCCAATGATAGTGTGTGGAATGGTTGCACATGAATTTTCAATGATCATGATCTTGTGATCATATAGAGGTTAATTTGGGGGTTCACCACTCGTAGTTGGTAGAGGGTGAATGTGTAAAATAAATGGTTAATGGGTCTAAGTGGGAAAAGCATTTAGAAAACGGTCTCTTGGCAATCATAGGGAGTAAGATTTGGTGTTGAATTAATATGAGAACCTGCCTATGGAATAGGCTTGCAATCATGTCTTTCTTCATATTTGGTAACGAGAAAAAGCTGAACCCATGTGGTGCCTTCTAATGTGGTAAAATTCCCCTCTCACACCATCAACGCATAGCCTTGGGGTTGCTTCCATGCAACTTCCAAGTTTCAGTATGATTTATAGTCATAAGAAATTGATATCTTATACCTGTTTTTATGGATAGAATATGCAGAACTAATGAGCTAGGTCAATCTAGATAGTAGTTCTCAAATAATCAAGAGTTTGTGTACTTATTGTTTCCATGGGTACGTAAAATTAACATAAAGAATCCCAAGCTACAGCTTTATATATAATCAAATAACCTTATTTAGCTGTTTGTGTTTAGTGAAATATAACCCTAATCAGTTTCATATCCATGTTTTCAGTTAAAATCCACCTTTTCATCCTCGATCATGGAGGAGGCCTCTGCAGCCTTTCGAACTTGCAGGCTTTTATGGTTTATACTGTATACCTTGTGATAGAACCCCTCATTCATGCACAATTTTGTTAATTCATTTAGTTGTTTGTAGTAAGAGTAGCAAAGCAGCTTTGACCATGCTATCACATCCTTTTTGCTATTAATTACATGGCAAGTTTTTGGTAGGCCGTTTTTAATTAATGTGACTTTGCTTCTCTTAATTATCAAATCCAAATCCCATTGCTCTGAACTGCGCATTGATTTGAATAGGCAAAAACGTTGTCTTTATCACCATCATTTCATCGCTGCTCTGCCCATAAACTAAACCAAAACCAAAACAAGTCTAAGCAATACCATTCAGCAATCTACGTTAGTGCTTGTTTGTGTGTAATAATTCAACCATTAATGCTTAACCAAAACGTTATTTATCAAGTAGAATATTACATGATGAAACTAGTACTGATCTTAGCATGCCAACACTGCTTCTCTTATCCACATCTCTACACGCAAATCATGCCCACTCTAGAATTTGAGGTGGTGTTTTGTGATTATAACCCAAATCCAATTTAAGGTGAGGCCTCTAGCTTGCCAATGATAGACATCCAAATCACTTTTGTGGGGCCCACTTCCCACTTTATATTCTTCATCTTTCTCAAAAGTAGGACCAATCAACGGTCGCGATGGCCTCTGCTTCGGCATCTAATGTACAATGTGCAGCGGTGTAGGTGCTCAGGATCCCATCTTTACCACGAATCTGCTGAAAAGATTATCGGGAACGACTAAGGAGCGCCGCTTCTTATGATAGTGGTCCCGTTCCTACGTGGCAAGTGCAGGACCTACACTGGGCTGTGGGCCGGGTACGAGGTGTACGGATTTTAGCGGCTGCGACTGCGACGGAAAGAGGAAAGAGGGACGTAGAGAGACAGAGGGAATCGGTACGTGTGAGTGTGACACGTGTAAGAATGATATGGTTTTGATGCCAAGTAAGGTTCAGGGTTTTGCTGGGTTTGAGCAGACACGGTGGATTCTTGGGTTTCTGTAATGCAGATTGTGCCCTGCATGGAATGATTGAGATTTGAGATGAGTTGTGTGTATTTAAACGTGTAGGGCGGTGGCATTTGGGGGGCCTTTGCGGCTTACCAGGCCTAGATGAGGACCACTTCCCACGTGTGAAACTTTCATTTATCTCAGTTTTGCTATTGCCCCACCTCCACCCACACCCAAAGAAGAAAAGAAACACATCGCCATTGCCATTGCCATTGCCATTGTCATGATATGAATGATTCTAAATTTCTAATTACTTTTTATTTTATTTTTTGATTTCTTTTTAATTTTTGGTACGAACCATAGCATAGCACTAGCTAGGGAAGATGCATTTGAAGACTGAACATTATTTTAAAAAATGAAATTGGAACTTTACAGTTAAATTTCATGAATATAGAAGAATCCAGCATCTGAAAATAGGCATTCTCTTATTGTTGTGTAGCAATAAAAGGGAGTTTAATACAAATTGTTTGTTTGTATAGGGTTGCCATAAAGGAATGGGGCAGTTAGAGTAACTGTTAACTTAGGCTTTATGCAACTTGTGAAGGAGCAAACTATTTTAGTACATAATAGCAAAAGATCCCCACCTAGTCCCTTTCCCTCACATATCTATACCAATAAGACAATCCCAAGGAAGGACCACCACACCCCAGATCATTATTTAGATCTCAATCTGAACTGGGATTTGCTCACTCCCACTATTACCTCTCTGCCCTCACTTACCATCTTCAATTAGACCCTTTTGTCCCCCACCTAGGACCCCTCATGATCATATACATAGGATATATGTACCTAGTACATGTCTCTCACACAAGATTTTGGTGAAGGATGAGATAGCAGATGCTGGGGATCAATCTGGACCGTCCAGGGTGACTCTGTGTGTGTGTTTGAGCATGGTTGCTATTGTGTTTGGATGCATGAAGATGTCGCTATCACCTGGTAGGTAGTTGTTCTGCTCCTGCCAAAAGAAAAACAATTACAATACAAAGGGCCAGACATAAAAGCAACATGTGTCTGGTACATGTCTCAGTGAATAAAACCCAGAGAGATGCCACCTCAATAGATAACCAAACACACACATTTGTTTTCTAGCACCACTCTTGTACAATAGAGTTACTCAAAGTGGACCCCGTGGAATAGGGCATGCATGAAAACAACTAAACGCCCAACTAAGTAGCAATTTTTGCAATTTGCAATTGCAGATTCGGTGGATTCTAAGTAACAAGTAACAACAACACTCTCATTTCATGTCCCTTCTAAAAATTATTGGACTCCTCGGTTTCTGTTAACGAGGTCTCAGCAGCTCATTCTTTGACATATATAGTATGCAAATGCAACTATTCTTTTATTTAGATTATGGTTGAAGTGTCTTTGATTGGAACAGTTTCAAGAAACTACACATACATTAATTAATATAAAGATCCCGAGTTCTATTTTTATGGTGAAAAAATGCTGTTGCCAAACACTAAGAAATGCTATATAAGTTGCCCCGTTTCTACAATTAGTTTATTTTTTATTTTATTTTTTTAAAAAAAAAAAAAATTTGAAGTGTAGCTACATGTACAATTGTGTTTGTTAAATGTTGTGAATTTAGCATTACGGCAAGGCGAATGCAGTATGATTCATAATGAATCATATAATTGATTGCAAGTGCCAGAGCATAATTAAACACTGCAAAAGACAATAAAAATAATTCTAATGCTTTCCTCAGAAAAGCTGGTGGACGTGCCGGAGTGGTTATCGGGCATGACTAGAAATCATGTGGGCTCTGCCCGCGCAGGTTCGAATCCTGCCGTTCACGCCATTTTAATTCTTCTTATGCTGCAGCTTTCGAACCCGGAATTCCGATGAGCAGGCATTGTTTTTTTTCTTTTAGCAGGCATTGTTTAAACATAAAAGTCCAAACAAAAAGCCATTTACGCTGCCGGGATTCGAACCCGGAATTCCAAGGGAGCACCCAATGTTCGATGTTCGTCTAAACAAATGCTGTGCTACAGCGGATGTTTGTACTAAAGCTGCAAAATTAATCTATATAATCCTTATTCATGATGTTTTAGATTCGTAGTACTCATGCTAATTCTTATTTTAACTAATAATTATTGTAATAACAATTTTATTGATTCACCTTAAAAACAGAGAAATTTTTTATTCATTTTACGTAACCTTCAAATGTAACGATACTCTTTGTTGTATAAAAAAAAAAAAATCTAATAATCCATTAAATTTTTGGTAGGTGTCATGGGATTTCTTTTATCTAATTAAAAACAATCTCTACCGATCGATAATGATAGAATTCCCTAAATACATTAGGTTAAATCTTACATATATACAATCCCTTTTTGGAAGCTAGTGTAATGGGACAAAAATTACAGACTGGGTAAATCATAATAGTAATTGCTTAGGTATCTAGTGCAGTATTTGCAAATGCCACACTCTCGGGTAAGATAAATGATGCGCACAACATCCATTTCCCAGGTGCAACAAGCCGTACCCGTCGCATGTTTACATTGACAGCTACCTCCAACAGCCCAATTCTTATTCTCTGCATCATCAAGGTTTATTAAAAAATTTATATCCTTCTACAAGGTTTACATGCCATTATACAATAAAAGAAAAAAATAAAGGCATTGACTAAGAACAATAAAGGCCTCATGTTTTGAACTGAGAGAAGAAAGATAGCCAAAAGAGATCCAAAATGGTGAGAAAACTATAGAATAGGAAGGCCCGTGTTCTATGATAATGATACTAGACTATCCTAGCAGCCAGCCTTCACGGTATATAATCTACAGTGATTTCTGAAGGGTCTTAAACTTTGACACACATAAAAAATACACAAAATATCAGCTACCAACCTCGTGAAAATCAAATTCTGGATCCTGAGCTTTGGAGAATCCATAAACATGGATCGTTGGCAAAGTGAATTCTCCATCCTTGGGTCTATCTTTGTATATTCCCCGAAATGCATCTGATTCAGAAGCAAAATATCCAAAATTAATGAAGATACTGTTAGAACATGTCAAGAAAAACCCAAGAAAAAAATATGCACAGATAAATAAAGAATGATCTTGTTAGGGAAGACAACCAAGATACTCTGCAGCATCATTTGGCAAATTCATAACCACTTGTGAAATGGAGTGAGCTTTATTACTAGCATACATAGCCTTGATGAACCTTCTTCCATCCATGTTAAAGACCTAGAAGAACAAACCATAACCTCAGTAAGCAGAAAGTCCATTAAGAAGAAACATGTAACTTCTGTCTTGGTTCCAAACTTCCACATCAGTGTGCAAATATTAAAACAATAGTGCATCCTTTCAACCATTAGACACCTGATATAATCTGAGCAGTTTTAAGAAGTTCAACAAATTTACGATATCCCAAAAAAATTTAATATTAGCCAAAAAATTTAAAATTTGGACCATGTCGTACTCCTTTTAAAACATGTAAGAAAAAGAGAATGGACGACAACCTGACAATGTATTTTTTTATGATTTTATCTAATCTTTTCAATTGTAACAGTTAACGAAACAACTTTAAGATGATGCTTACTTAAAAAGCAACAATACCTCAATCTTCCTCTCAAGTTTGTTAAGCACACTATTTTTTTCCAGATATTCAACAGCATATGGATTCAAGTCATTAGCAAAAACACGCTTTACTATCTTTGCTGCAGATATAGCTATAGGACCAACTCCCGAGAAAACATCACCTGTCATTAAATAGATAATGATTGTATACATGTAAGCAATCAATAAATGAATTTTCCATGATATATAACATATAGAAGGTGCATGACAAAGTAAAATCTTTAAAGGAGTTAACAGGTACATTTTTGCACTGCCTATTATATTGGACCTCTACTAACCCTAGCTTTAGCTTTTGTTTCAATTTAGAATTTCTGTACGATAACATAGGGAGCCTGGTTCTTAACCAAAAGAATGAGGTAGAAACATACAGACAACATCATGGCGTCTAAAACCACTCAGAAGCCTTTGTCTTTCAGTGGCAAGCCTTGAGTTCCAATAACTGCATAGAAGAAAAAGAAAGATAAGACTGCTTTTGCCTTTTTCCCTAGTTTGCTATTCTCCAGAATCCTATTAGGGAATTCAAAAAAAAAAAAAAAAAAAAAAAAAAAAAAAAAAAAAAAAAAAAAAAAAAAAAAAAAAAAAAAAGAGAGACATACACTGTTGTTAAGTCAACCTGAAAGCGAATTCCATTTTCAACGACGGTGGTCACTAGGGAATGATTTCCTGCTAAAACCTCAAGCTGCATGGTCCTGTACTCATTATGTATGGAGTCAATTTTGTTCACGACTGTTTGTACCTTTGGCTTATTTTTATCTAGCACTACCTGAAAATGCAAGTAGCCCTTTCCAGTTAAGAGAACTTAGAAATTCCCAATACAGCTTTACAGTACAATTGTAATATGGTAACAAATTATATTTCTAAGACAACGAACCTTTGCTATAAGTTTCTTATATGGTAAATGTTCATCTCTTAGATTCAGGTGTGCAATATGACCAACAACCTCAAAAGCTGAAGGAGCAATCATACCATCAGGTAGCAAGGCCTCCAAGATCTGCAACAATCATATAGGACGCAGAGATTTCTCTTGTGCTCATAATCCGAAGTAAAACAAAGAATATCAAGCAATCTCAGTATAACATGCTTCTATACAATTTTTTCTATCAACAGTTTATGTCTCACTATGCCTCATTATGCACACCCAAGCAGGCAAAGACCACAAGTTCAGACATAGATATGTACATAAATACATACACATGCAAATAATATAGCAGTGTATCCTCAGTCTAATATACCTCATTCATCTGCCAGTAATCATAAAACAGAGTCAACTTGCATCTAACAAGCTCAAAAGTCAAATTTGTACTCTTCTCTGCGTATGCTTTCAAGACAGCCTGAAGACATCAGAGTTAGCAATCCAAGTCACAAGTGAATAGATGGTATATTCTAGGCCAAAACAACAAATGAAAGCAAAAAAACCAAAACAAGGAATGACAAACAAATAAATATGAATATGATTAATCCCACTTTAAACTAAGGGAATGGCAAATTGCAGGCAGATAAATTCATAATGGATCATATTATTGGTTACATGCACTGCAGCGCATAATTAAACAGTGGAAAGGGAATGTAAAATTAAAATTTCTAATGATGAACTCACAGAATATCAAAGTGTTGGAACAGCCACCTTTATTGCCTCAGGCAACTCCTCAACACCTTTACCCGCATAGCGTTCATCCAAAAGCAACAACCTCGTGGACCCCCTCCATTTCTTCTTTGTAAATTCTTCACCTAGCAAATTCTTCAAATCCCCACTTTGTTCCTCTTCGTCCTCAATAACTTCCACCGCTGCAAAATTATTCTTCTGAATGCGCTTATTTCCTTCAACATTTTCGTCCTCTCTTTTTTTCTTCTTCTTCTTTGGCCTGGAAATCTTCGCAAGGTTCCGAAATTTCACAAAACCCCTTGAATTAAATGTCTTTGCCAGCTTTTCCCTGTACAACACTGGGCTCAAAACCTCGCTGTCGCCCTCTGCTTTCCCATATATTCGGCGCTCAAACGAGACAAGACTTCCTTCTTCGCCATCATCATCTCCATTGCTGGATCTATTTTGATATCCCAACAACTCTACAAGCTCCGGGTCGACTTCATCGCCGGGAACACGAGCAATGTTGCGAATACGAGGCCAATTCAAAAGGTGGCCTCGAAGTGTGCTTTCGAGGGTGAAACAGTCTTTGGACGGGACACGAAGCGCAGAGATATCAAAGACCCTTGTGAAGCTTTCTTCATGAAGGATACCATCATCATCTTCGTCTTGTTGTGGGTTTTTATTGGCGGGAAACTGAGATGGGTTAGCTCCTTTGTGGAGTGAAGGTCCATAAGAAAATACAATCGGGTCTGGGAATAGGCTTTGGTTGCTGCAGCAGCTGCTGGGGCTGCTAGTGGCTATGGTGGAGAAAGATGAGAGAGAGAATGTGGGGAAGAAAGGTTTCTGAAAGAAGAGAAATTTCGGGGAGAGAGATGCAAGAGGAAGATAATGAGGTTTAAGGAATAGCATGGTCATGAAGCTGCTAAGGTTTTAGGTAAATGTTCTTTGACCATAACAGGATTACTGAGGATAGAGACCAGAATTGGCGTTGCTATAGTTCGAGAGAAACGCCGAGGTAGAGTGGGAAGACAAGACAGGGTATTAAAAAGTTTGGGAAAAAAAGAAAATTCCGTTGCCGGGTTTCGAACCCGGAAATCGGAATATCATATATCTTAATGAATGTTAGTTTCGGGTGGACATGTAATTTAAATATATATATTTTTTTAATTTTCATTCTCCTCGTCTATATGAAATCCAAATAAAGAAGTAGAAAATTTTCTACCATCTTTTTTTCTCTCCTCAATTTGTTCCAACTAGAGCGAGAGCCTAACTAATTTTCAAATATCATTACTCTTTAAATTTTATTCTCCTTCCTAAGCACTTTTATATATAGAATTAGTCTAAGTCATTTCCCCTTTCAAATATCAGTTTTATAACATTTCGCTTTTTTTTTTTTGGTATTTTTATTTAAATTTTAAATTCTAACTACTTTTATAGTATTAATCTGAGTACAAGTCAATCTATCAAAGTCGTTTGGACTACTGATTCAGCGGATTTTGAACTTTTTGGTAAGTGGCATCACACTGAAATTTGCATTTGCTGATTATAAGTCTTAGGAGAAAAGTAATGGTATCTGGTCAAACTTAAACACTGTCTGTAGATTATAAGTCTAAGTTCCCATGGTGACTTTTCTAAATTGAACAATAAATTTTTGTAAGTTCTAGAAAACTTTTTCAAGAGTAACTAATTTTATAAATGGAAGCGTTGAAATTTTATAAAAATTGTATCTCACAAGTCACAAATCACAAATCACAATACTGTAAAATCTTTCTTCTATTTTTTCATGCAAAAACTCTAGATAACATTATGAGACCTCAAAACATTTCAAAAGCTAAAGCTTTCCCAATTACTGTACATGACTGGGACCAACCCGTCACCTTCCTTCCATACTTGGACCAACTTGGTCAAACACTTTGAGCTCTAGCCTCTTGCCGACTTCATTGCTGAACTTTACCAAAATGGCAGTTCCTGAGCTCTAAACAAAACTATAGCTTCTTTCCTTCTTGTATTTTCCTCTTACTCGAGAAAAAAAAAATGCAATTCAATCCGTAAAATATTGAATGGAAAGCTATAAGGTGGTAGTTGTGTACTCCCTCTTATTCTCTTTCATACCCAGCTTCAATACACTGGAAATCATTACTCCAGGGCAATCAATGAAAAATAATGAGACTCTGATTTCATCAGATGGAAGTTTTGAAGCAGGATTCTTCAGCATTGGAAATTCAGATAGCCAATACTTGGGCATATGGTACAAGAATATTTCTCCTACAACATATGTTTGGGTGGCCAACAGAGACACCCCATTAAGAAACTCCTTTGGAGTTTTGCAAGTTACAGATAAAGGAAATATTGTTATT
Source organism: Cercis canadensis (assembly GCA_003255065.1). Lineage (NCBI taxonomy): Eukaryota > Viridiplantae > Streptophyta > Magnoliopsida > Fabales > Fabaceae > Cercis > Cercis canadensis. Next base: position 190,726 of record QAOA01002813.1, read on the forward strand.
CTTGATGGCAAAGGAGCTACGATCTGGTCCTCCAATGCATCAGCAACTGCAGAAAAGCCAACTGTGCAGCTCTTGGGTTCTGGAAACCTTGTTGTGAAAGATGGCAATAACCCAGATAACCTTTTCTGGCAAAGCTTTGATTATCCTAGTGATAGTATGCTCCCAGGGATGAAGCTTCGAAGTAATAGGGTAACAGGTCAATATACCACTGTGACATGTTGGAGAGACACAGAAGATCCTGCTCCAGGTGAATTTTCTTTACATATAGATCCTCATGGTCTTCCTCAAGTAGTAATTAGAAAAGGGTTAACTATATTGTATAGAGTAGGCTCATGGAATGGCTATCTTTTCACTGGGGTTCCTTGGCACACAATGCCTAAATTCTTCAATTATTATTTTACACTTACTGAGAAGGATGCCGTTTATGAATATGAACTCCTGAACCATTCAATTATTACAAGGCATGTGCTCAATCCATCAGGCCTTTTGCAACGTTTTATATGGTCAGATAGGACCAAGAGTTGGGAGCTTTTTGATGTTGGCCCCATGGACCAGTGTGATAACTATGCTCTGTGTGGTGCAAATTCATATTGCAATATTGGTAACTCCCCAGTATGTCAATGCTTGAAAGGTTTCATCCCAAAATCAAAAGAAAATTGGTCTGATGGGTGCTCTCGCAGAATAAATTTGGGTTGCAATAATGGAGATGGGTTTCTGAAGTATGCACGAATGAAATTGCCTGACACGTCTTCGTCATGGTTTGACAAGAACATGACAATTGAGGAATGTGAGAAATTATGTCTGAAAAACTGCTCCTGCACTGCATATGCCAATTTAGATGTAAGAGGAAGTGGCAGTGGCTGCTTGCTATGGTTTGGTAATGTTATTGACATCAGGAAACAGATCTTTGAGGGGCAAGATCTTTACATAAGAGTGGCTGCTTCTGAGTTAGGTACGTTTTTCACCCTTTTTTGACTTTTCCTTTTCCATTTAAACATACAAGGAGAATTACAAAAACTTAATTTAGCCTATTAGAGTCAGTTATCATTAGTTATAATTAAATCAGATTACTTGTAATTAGTTAAGTTTGACTGATTAAGTTAGTTGTTGACTTTCTTATTTACTTAGTCGGTTATTACAGCTGTTACAACAGCTTTCCTGATATAGCTTCATATAGGGCCATCTACTCTGATGTACAGTAACTAGTTATGATGAAATGAAGATTCAATCTTCTCTCACACTTTTCTCTCTTCTCTCTTCTCTCTGACTTCCGCTTGCTCAATATAGCCCTTAGGTGACCTTCTGCAATTAAAAGCTGCACATAGTAATGTAAAATTATCTTGGTACATATTTTCCATTCCAACCACTTTCTGATGTTTTGCTTTTCCGTATGAAAATGTAAGGAGAAAAATCAGGATGAGTTGCAAAAACATTGAAGATAACTTTTGGGATGAGTTGCAGAACATGAAACAAATATTTGAAACTATAAATTTCAGAGGACTCTGTCAAGGTCACCATAATAATGGGAAAAATTAGGATGAAGTTCTTGTTGAAATTTTAAGTTGCCTTCATAATGTTTCTACCAAATTTGTTCTCAAATTTTGTCCAATCAGTGGCTAGAAGAAATTACCTTTTTCGTTGATATATCTTTGCCATGTATTGAACTCTCTAGTTGCATAAAGCTTCCATATATAGGAAAGACTGAAGTTGATTCCAAGATACCTTTCCTTTTCAATTTTTCACCCTGAATTGGTCAAAGTTGCTTGTGTAATTGACTTGCAGTGGTTTAATCTCTTAGATCACACCAGAAATGACATCCACTTTAGCACCGGAAATAATGGCCACATTAGCAAGAAGAAGCTTGCAGTGATTCTGGTAGCCTGTGCTGCACCCATAATGTGCATGACAATACTTGGATTGGCCTTGTGTATACGGAGGAAGAAACAAGAGGAGCCAGGTAAGTTTATAGATATTTAGACTTCTTTGGATAATACAAATTTTAATTCATCTCATTTTCTTTTCCTCCTCATTTTGTTGCCTAAACAAACCATGAATTTTAAGTATTCTTTTCTGGTAGATATTCAGTTTTTTTTTTTTTTTTAAATCCTATAATAGAACTTCTATATCTAGTTAATCATTCTCAATCCATCTTCTCCCATTTCAGGGAAGAAAAGATTATTAAAGGTTCTTACTTATAAAAATGAGAAGGAAGACATTGACTTGCCAACATTTGATTTATCAACCATAGCAAATGCCACTAATTACTTCTCTGACAGTAACAAATTGGGAGAAGGTGGATTTGGTGTAGTTTACAAGGTAACATGATTATATCCCACTATTGTTATCCATCTTCTCTATGTGATTTTAATGTATCCAAATAATGATCATTAGGGTGTACTAGTGAGTGGGCAAGAGATTGCTGTGAAGCGGCTTTCAAAGAATTCAGGACAAGGACAAGAGGAGTTCAAAAACGAAGTTGTGTCAATTGCCAATCTTCAGCACCGAAATCTTGTCAAACTTCTTGGTTGTTGCTTCCAGGATGATGAGAAACTCTTGATCTATGAATATATGCCCAACAGAAGCTTGGACTACTTTATATTTGGTTAGAGCTTTTATCCTGTCTAAATTCATGGTTTACTCTTACTATGATATTCAGATCATCATCATGCTAACTTAGGAATGAAATTTTTCAGATCAAACCAGAAGCAATTTGATGAATTGGACTCAACGCTTCCAAATTATAAATGGCATTGCTAGAGGACTTTTGTATCTTCATCATGACTGTAGACTAAGAATCATCCATAGAGATCTCAAAACAAGCAATATTCTTCTTGATCATAATATGAATCCAAAAATATCGGACTTTGGTCTAGCTAGGACTTTTGGGGGAGATAAAGTTGAGGCCAAAACAAAGAGAGTGATGGGAACTTAGTAAGCATGCTTAAACTTAATTTGATTACTTTATTTTGCATAATTCTTCTTTTTAAAGGTTTCATTTTCTTACTTCTTTTATCTTATTTACAGTGGTTACATGCCTCCTGAGTATGCAGTGCGTGGATCGTTTTCAGTGAAAACTGACATATTTAGCTTTGGTGTTATTGTACTAGAGATAGTAAGTGGAAGGAAGAACAGAGAATTCTGTGACCCACATCATCACCTTAATCTTCTTGGACATGTAAGCTTAAAGAGAAAATATGATTTTTTCTGTCACAATCTTCACATGCCACATTACAATTGTACAAATATTTTCTGACTCTATTTCACTACCCGCATTTGATTCAAAGGACAACTAGTTTCGTAGTACACTGAATTGTATCATTCCCTTGTTGTTGGTGTTGGTAGTCCAAAGTGGTCAAACTCACAATTTTGATTTACGTGTCTTGTAGGCATGGAGATTGTGGATTGAAGAGAGGCCATTGGAGCTAATAGATGAATCTATAAGGGATTCACTCACTGCTTTTGAAGTATTAAGAAGTATTCATATAGGGCTTCTATGTGTTCAGGAGAGACCAGAAGATAGACCAGATATGTCATCTGTAGTTTTAATGTTGAATGGTGATCAGAAAGAATTGCATACCCCAAGGCAGCCAGCATTTTATCCAAGACAAGAAGGCTCTTCACTAGGCAATTGTGAATTATGTTCAAGTGACATCTCCATTACATTGTTAGAAGCAAGATAGTACATCTAAATTTGAATGCTGATAAGAATCAATGCTTTTCTCTGTTTCATATAGTCTTCAATTATGGTGTACATAAACCAATTGAATTTAAGTGGAGTATCCAGAAGAGATAAAAATTTAGAACTTCTTTTGCTTCATTCACACCAAGATTGGTAAATATGATTCTTGCCTATAAAATGGTGGGTATGTGTATGTGTGAATTATTAAATGGCTTTATAAAGTGCATATCAATTCTCGGTTCTCAATCATCTAAGAAATGGTGTGTAACAATCATGATTTCAAAATTTTCTACTCCATTTTCTACGGCTGGTAGCTTTTTTTCTTAATTACTATAGGAATTCATCAAACACATGGCACGTCGACTTTGACCAACCTCTTCTTGAATTGTTGAATCTCAATTACATTCGCAATTAAATAACTGGACACTGATTACAAATCTAAAACGGGAGAAATACCTGTAACGAGTCAAAACGACTCTAATATCTTGACCAAGGAGGGTGCATATTTCATTTTCTTTCTTTTTTTGGTCACAAGGTGCCTATTTCTTTGACCAATATAAATAAATATATTTCTCATGGTTTTCCTTGTGAAACCAACTTTGGTGCTTACTTCTGAGTTCTGAGTTTCATTGCCAAAATGGGAGAATCTGGGCATGACTATGTAAAGATTAGGAAGCAGCTCCCATACCAGATCTTCGTTTGCACCATGCTGGGGAGGATGTGCTTCAAACTGTCAAGCTTTCTTTCAGTGACTAGCTTCCTTTTTTCTTGTTACTTTTCCATATAGCTTTCCTCTCTAAGAAAATGAATGGAATCTATAAGGTCCTAGTTGTGTGATCGCTCTTGTTGTCCTTCATACCCAACTTCAATGCACTGGAGAACATGACTTCTGGACAACCTATGAAACTTAATGAGACATTAGTCTCAGCAAATGAAACTTTTGAAGCAGGGTTCTCCAGCATTGGAAATTCAAATAGCCAATACTTTAGTACATGGTACAAGAATATTTCTCCTATAACATATGTATGGGTAGCCAACAGAGACACCCCACTAGGAAACTCCTCAGGAGTTTTGCATGTCACTGATGGAGGCAATCTTCTTGTTCTTGATGGCACTACAGGAGCTAAGGTCTGGTCCTCCAATGCATCAAAAACTGCAGAAAAGCCAATTTTGCAGCTCTTGGATTCTGGAAACTTTGTGGTGAAAGATGGCAATAATCCAGATAGCCTTTGTGGCAGAGCTTTGATTATCCAAGTGACTCTATGCTCCCAGGGAAGTAGTAAAGTAACTGGTCAGTATAACTCTCTGACTTCTTGGAGAGACACAGAAGATCCTGCTCCAGGTGCGTTTTCAGTACATATAGATACTCGTGGTCTTCCTCAACTAGTTATTGCAAAAGGGCCAACTATAATGTACAGAATAGGTTCATGGAATGGCTTGCTTTTCACTGCGTTTCCTTGGCAACAAATACATAAGTTCTTCAATTACTCTTTTACCATTACTGAGAAGGATGTTATTTATGAATATGATCTCTTGAACCAGACAACTATTACAAGACATGCACTCAATCCATCAGGCCTTTTACAACGCTTCATATTTTCAGATAGGACGCAAAGTTGGGAGCTTTTGGCGGTTGGACCAGTGTGAAAACTATGCTTTATGTGGTGCAAATTCAAATTGCAATATCATCAACTCCCCATTGTGTGAAGGCTTGAAAGGTTTTGTGCCAAAATTCCAAGAGGAATGGAATGCATTAAATTGGTCTAATGGGTGCATTGGAGATAGCTTTCTGAAGTATGAAGGAATGAAATTGCCAGATACATATTCTTCATGGTTTGATAAGAACATGAGAGATTTTGTCTGAGAAACTGCTCCTGCACTGCATATGCAAATTTAGATGTCAGAGATGGCAGGTGGCGGCAGTGGCTGCTTGCTATGGTTTGGTAACATTATAGACGCGAGGAAACACATCTTCAAGGGGCAAGATCTTTACATACGAGTGGCTGCTTCAGAACTAGGTACTTTCATTTCTCATTGCATCTTTTAATTTTCCATTTACACAAGTGATGAGAAATATGTGAACTTTTAGCCTTGGACTCTTTGAGTGACCTACAAGAAAGAGCCGTACATAATGTTCAAACCTTGAAGAAAGCTTTTGGGATGAATTGCAGAGGCACTGCCATGCTCCTTTTATGATACTGACTTACTGAGTGCCCATAAATAATGCTCCAAACGTTTACCAAATACAATAACTTAAGAAGGGAAGCATCGTGTGAAGCTTTTGGTATCCCTCAATTTGGTATAACCAAGTTTCCTTTTGAAGTTCCTTTAATTCAAAAATGAAAAAAAAAAAAAAAAAAAAAGTTCCTTTGATGTTGAGAGTTCGACAAATATTTAATATTTGTAAATTTGATGATATATAGTCTACTACTGCTACACTACATATTCTAGCTTAAGTTGATTGGGCGTAACTTAAATGATAAGAGGAGGATGGAATTATAATAATAGACTAAGGTTAAATTCCTATAAAAACTCAAATATACCCTATCATCTGATTATTTAGAAGAGATAAATATTGAAAGTAAGGATTAAAAGAATGGGGAGATGAAGGGGAAAAAAAATTTAAGAGTTGCCACTTGCTAGTAGTAGTACATGATCTGGGTCCTTTTTAATCCTAATCCTGATCATAGATGGATTCAAAAGTAGTCTTTCTCTAGCTCTCTAATATTATTAAAAATATTTTATTTTTATAAATTAGAAAAAATAAATACCCCAAATACATGTATTAAGAACTTTCCAACACCAACCCAATATGAAAAATTTAGTTATATAAATCGGCTAAGGTCGTATACAGTAATATCCACACTATAATTCAGCAAAATTGCTGCCATGCACAATTGTCATGGTCTAGTAATAACATTCTCAATGATTTTATGATACTATATGTGTATGTTATATCACACGTGACAAACATACATAATTTATATATTTTATTAAATATAAAATATAAAAATGATTGACTTATACACATATTATACACACATTAACTATTTCTATATGATATGACATATCACATAAATATTAATAATATCTAATAAACCTCTTAACATTCTTCCAAATTCATCTTTTTAGAATATGAAAATCACACGGATACCTACTCAACAATCTGTTTTGCAGATTGGAGCCTCTAGTTAAAAAGAAAAAAAAAATTAGGGGACTCAAATTACAATAGTCTACAATTGCTACTATAAACCTTTGTGCATGGTAAGAAAAAAGTCTCCTTGAACTGCCTGGCCTTATGGCTTTGCCATAGAAGCTATGCTCACACGGCTACGGCTCCTCTCAAGCAGCCCTTCCAAGATGATCTTCTTCTTATACTGAACGGAATCTAACTTACTCTCCCCGAAGCCGGCGGGCCGGTTGCATTGCAAACTCCGGCGAGGCGAGACAAAGAGCCAAATTGAAGTACAGAGTATAGCACAAAATTTCCCACATAAAATCAAAACCAATAAGCTAATCATAAGCAAAAACAAACCCTTGTTTGTATCATAACGCCCTTGTGCTTGTGCACTCTCTCTAACACTGTCTTGCCTCTTAAAATTCGTCACCCCCATATTTGCACTTGATGGCAACGAAGTTGAATTTGTTCTTGACATTTCAGAGGAATAAGAACTCGAACCCAGAGTGCGCGATGATAAAGTTGAACTTGTGGAACATAATGAAGATGGAGTGAATGCAGATGAACAACGGAAACTAGACGAAGCATTCGAATTGGTTCGCTGGGGTTTTTCGTTGTTAAAGGACACTTCTCGTTGCAATAAACTACTACGCTTTGGGCTTGAAATTTTATCAGCTTCTCCTGATTCGCTGCTTGTTCTGCACAACTTTTCTCTCGCAGTTTTCTTCTTTGTAATCTTCTTCTTCGCCTGCAAAAATATTTTTTTAAAAAAAAAATTATTAATCGTCAAAAAAAATAAAATCAAAACTTTCACCAAAATTCAGACATCGATCAATTGTATAACCCAACAAGCAAGATAGGAAATTGACGTTATTATTTAAAATTTTGAATCGGTCAACACATTGAGGGAAAACAGAGGGAGAAATTAAGAAAAATGTGCAGGCATTACATAATCATATTGAAATGATTGTATTTAGATTATAATATGATTGAGAAGTTGTCCCTCTTGGAATATTTTTGTAATTACGATTGTGACTATTCATTCAGGTTGACCAATAGAAAAAAGACAGATGAAACTTACCAAAGATGATGTCTCATTCAAAACCGTCTTGAGAACCTGCCAAAACGAACAATGATCGTCATTCTTTTTCCGATGACTATTGCAACTACTTGCTTCTCCGGTGCAATCCTCCGTCGACAAAGCCGAGGACAATATGGTCGGCAAAACGAGGCCGCTTTCCTTCTCTGCAACAGCAAAGTACGTGAGAACAGGGTCGGCTCTGTTTTTACGACTCGTTTCTTCGAATGAATCGTCAAAGGTGGTCGGTTTAAAACATAGCAAAAACCCTTTTTTGCCTTTGCTTTTGTTCTTCTTCCTCCACTTGGTCTTCGTGGATTCCATTTACGGTTAAAGAAAAATAAACAGTTGGTTGTGGCGGTGGTGTTGGCCGTGGCGGCACTTGCTGGGATTATACGGTTGATGAAGATTAAGGGAGTGTTTGGAGTGTGAGAAAAATGGGGGCATGAGGCTTTAAGGGCCAAGGAAAACAAAGGGAAACGTGTGTTGGTGTAATGGGGACGCGTTCTTCTGATATACGAAGAGAAGAGGGTGGCGTTTGGGATTTCGTGGGTCCGGTTATGTCGCTGTTCATCTTCTCCCTGTTTAAGACAAAAGACGAAGAAGAAGAGGAAGAAACTGATTCAAAGGGTTAAAAAGGGGGGGGAGGGGGTAATAAATCCCATGGAAGTTGGATCTATCAATCATTATAGAGCGTTGATTATTTTCTCTCATCCAAAACTGTTTAATAATCACTAATTACTGACTCGTAATTTGCAAAATCCAATGAAATTTATCTGAAAAAAAAAAACTAATTATTTACATGAAACAGTAATTCTTACTACGTTTTAAAAAAATTGTGAATAATTAGGAAAATCTTGTTTAAGATGACAGAGAAACAAATAAGGGGATTTTCCAAGTTCCAACTCAGTTGGAGTGGAGTTGAAACTGAATTGATTCAGCCAATCTAGTGACGATGGATTTCTATTTTTATTTATGAATTTACTAAATTATTGCAAGTCTGACTAGCATTTAGCTTAGCCTTTTGAAAATGTTTGGAATTAGATTAGCGAAGGATGAGGCGAGGGTGAGGGTGTTCACAGCCTCACCTCACAGATGGAACAGTAAGCTCTCAACAAAATTGGCCTTCAAAATTTATAGTAACCTTTGAATTAAATGTTTGTAGAGACCACCAATTGCAGCAATGGTCACTCTGACTACACGTTAGTTTTGGGTGAGGGTGAAATTTGAGAACCCACTTTCATGCTATTTTACTATTTTGCATCTTGATAATATGATTACTTCTTAAGTTATATGCACTCAAATTGTAACTTAATTAGACAGTCTTTGATTGGTAGAGCATGAAAGTGGTCTAGTAGTATGATATTTAGATAATTTACAGATAATTAAAAATTTAAACTTTTGGGTTATTATGTAACAAAAAAATAATTTTTTTATAGATTCACTAAAATAAAATTGTGATAGCATAATTCATTCATAAATCATAACTGTATTATTTCATTTACAAAACAAAACAGCAATGATAAATGAATGGTTTGGCATTACATAAATAAAACAATTGAAAGTAATTAATGAATCTCACTTGGTATTTATGCGGGTGTATATATATATATAGTTATAAAAAGAGATGTTATTTTTGTACATAGGAAAATAGAGATAAGAACTATATTAAGATAAAAATAAGATAAATAAAAAATTAAATTTCCATTATTATTTTTTACCTCATTCAAATAATTTATTTTCTATTGTGCCCCTCACCCCAAAAGAAAATAATTTTCAATTTGCTTCTCCATTTGTCATGTTTTTCTACAACTCCCATAAATTAACTAGGTTTGAGCTAATAAACTTGTTTAGATGGACCCAAAATTATAAAATATATTATTCGAACCATAGGCCATTGGCTCATATTAAAAATATATGATATCACCACATAATATAATTTGTTGTTTTTTATTTAGTACATAATGGCTTAACATTTTAAACTTAAGATTTCTCATAAATTTTCAAAACCCTATACGTGGGTATATAATATCTTCTTTTAACTAGACTATAGTATAAGATTCTTAAATGGATAGAAATAAATAGGAGTTTTAGGATGAGATATACTTTTATTTTGAGTTTATTAGTTTTTTTGGAGGTTTATGTGGTGCCTCTCATATATATGATATTTAGGTCTATTGTCTTATCTTTACGTGTCACATGAATATAATCAAAGTTTGTTTTGTCTTCTAGAGACATAATAAGTAATAATGTTCTATAATCAAAACCACATATTTTCTTATTTTTCTAGGGCCCTAATAAGTCTTCCAATAAAATTGTCTTTTTTTATTTACATTATAGTAAGAAAAATGTTTGGTAGTATAATACTAATCGTTAAAAAATCATTTATGTTTCACTTTAAGAAATTATATATTTATCTGTAAAAAATTATATATTTAATCATAATTTATATATTATAAATAATATTTAATTAAATTAATATTTATGCATAATAAATACAATTTAATCTAACTAGGATCAAATACTTTAATAATGTAATTTTTAATTTTATTTACATAAATACAGTAATTTTAAAACTATTTTTTTAGTTATGGCAATTTTATTTTTTATTATTTTTTAAGAACGAAAAGAAAAAAAAAAAGTGACTAAAAGTGACGCCATATCATATTATGACACTGGCAATGCCGTACGCAAATTCATATTGGGACACTAAAAAAGTTCAAATCGCTGTCCGAGGATGAGGGATGTTATTCAAAATGAGAACCAAATGGCTAATCCACAAAATGGCCATGCTCCTTCTGCTATGCAGTATATCAATATCAACACAATAGCAGAAGGAATCAAGCTCAGCTCCCTAAGTGTCGCTCTGTACATGGAAGACATCTCTTCATCCAGAGTTGAACTATTTCTCCTCCAACCCCCAAAGAAAACCACAGTATAACTTCCTTTTAAAGCAGGAATCATTATACTGAACTATTATTTTCTTTAAAGCACAGTGCAGCCCTTGATGACCCAGTCACATCCAGAATCATTGATTGCCTTGCCCCTGCTCATCAAGTTGGTCATTATCAGGTCCACCATCTTTCTCATAAGAAACCCATGATAGCTATAGATACCCAATTTTTTTAGTTCATTGCAGGTTTATTTAACCAAATTTTTTAATTCTCGTTTATAAATAATCTCCAACAATATGTATATAGACTTTTAGTTTCCTTCAATATTTATTATACTATTTAACTTGAACAGTACTATATTAAGGTTTGGAGCTTGAGTATTACTCAGCTTTTATTTTATTTGTTATTGTACAATTAGTATACTCTCAATTCAACTTTATTTATCTTTTGACCTTCAACTCAGATTAAACATCGTCAATAGCATAGACTCAAACAAGACAGCTAATGGACTCCTATTAGCAACATCGTGAGGAGCATGGCCATTTTGTGGATTAGTCATTTGGTTCTCATTCTGAATAACATCCCTCGGTCTCGAACCGCAATTTGAACCTTGCTAATATGAATTTGCGTGCGGCATTTCTAGTGTCGCGGCGTCACTTTTACTGTTTCAACTATGACACTTAATAATAATGAGTTTTTTTTCTCTTTTTTAGTTGTTAAAAAATAAAAATTACCTTAACCAAAAAATAATTTTAAAATTATTGCATTCATGCAAATAAAATTAAAAATTATATTATTAAAATACTTGATTCATTTAACTGATTCACTTGATATTATCTCAAATCATTTATTTTAAATATAAATATATTTTATTTTCCCTGCAAATAAACAATAATCATATTTAATTATTTATATGCTATGTTCTTTTTTTTATTTATTTCTTTATTCGTCTCCATAAAAAAAAAAAAAAGGTGGCAAGGAAAATAATCCTTATAATTAAAAAGGAAGGAAATTTTTTGAAAACAAGACCGAAAATACAAATAGCTGCCCTGCATACTCAATTCCGTGGTAGTCATATATATACCACCTTGTGAGCTGAGACGGAGAAGACTTGTTTCACTTTCACACACACAGAGAACGTGCTTTACAGAAAAAGCTCTCCTTTTGTCGTAGCTGTTTCTGGGTACAAAGATACTTGGCATTGGCTTAGGGCAAAGTCTTATTCTTTTCAAAACCCTTCTTCAATCCCTCTTCGATAATTTTCTGAAAAGAAAGGGTTTTTGCTCGGAAATGATAGACCCCATGGAGTTGCTTCGATCGAACCTTTCCCGGGTTCGGATCCCAGAACCCACCAATCGTATCTACAAGCAGGAATGCTGCTTATCTTTCGAAACTCCGGTAATCTATCTGCCCCCATGTCTTGTTTCTCACCTGCTTCGTTGCCGAGAAAACGCAAGAAATGATGAAATTCAGCTTAGAGCAACTATTGTGTTTCGTTTTCCTACTACTCATTCGTTTCAAATTATTTTCCTTTCAATTATTGGCTTTTTTTTTTTTTTTTTTTTTTTTTTTTTTTTTTTNTTTGTGTGTTGTCAAACAGTGGCAAGTGATTATTGATATTCACGTTGGTTGCTTAATTAACGATGTTTTCGTAAGTGCTTTTTAGTCAGTTACCGCTTGGTTGCTGAGAAAGAGTGAGAATCATCAACAAGAATATGCAACTATTATTTCTTTTGCTAATGTCATTTCAAGATGAGTTCTAATTGATTGTTTCCATGTGAATTAATTATTTCTTAACTGCTTCATTTCGTTTCTGTTACTTAGTATGGGCCAATATAGTCTGTGGCTGTGCAGATATTTAGAGGAGCCTAATTATTCAACAATTAATTTTTTACTTGTTTGTTCCTGAATTTAGTATATGTTAATGTCATTTGCGTGCCTCCTTAAGGGCAATTATCTTAAACTTCCTAAGCATTATAGATGCAAGTATAACATACCCAAGAAAATGGAAATGATGTCTATAATAACTTTGATATTTGAACTGTTGGCTTCTCATGTTTTCTTTAGTTCCATCAATCCTTTTTGGTGAATAGTAGAGTTTGATTGTTTTCATTTTTGAACTTTTAGTTCTTCAATGTTATATGCAATGATTATTCTATTAATGTGGGCTTTCCTGGGGTGGGCAACAAGGAAATTTTGGTTTCATCAGCATAAAAAATTGAAGATATTAAGGCATATACTTTTGGATATCCCATTTTCTTTTTCACTTATTGTAATTGGAAACAGATGTTTTCCCTGTTTTTTTTGTTGTTGTGTGTATGTTACATTTTGTGCAGAGTTTCACACTACATCAAAATTGATGCATTCTTCTTGTGCTTTGTGTTAAATTTCAGAGGTCAGAAGGTGGACTGTTCATTGACATGTGCACCTTTCTTGCTTTTGGGAAGGATTATGTGGGTTGGAATTATGAGAAGACTGGAAATCCTGTTTATCTTCATATAAAGCAGACAAAGAAATTAGTTCCTGAAGACAGGCCTTCAAAGAAACCAACTCTATTGGCTATAGGTACTTGAATTGGTCACCAGTTGACCATGTTATGATAACGTATCTGGAATGGTAGTCCTTTTACTTTCAATTATGTTGAATACTCTGTGTCCTCTGTTGAGTGTGTCATTTTATTTCTCACAAGTCAGGACAGTTGAATTTAGCACTTATTGGAGGAAGTCTGATATTGACATTCCAAGAACTATCTGGAGTTCTTCACCCAAAAATTTCTTATTTGTTGCACTGGAATATAGCTCTTATTGTCTTGATAATAGGTTATGGAGTCATTACTTTTGCCGGTTACTGAAGGTTGAATCATTATTCTTTTTGAGGTTTTTAACAATTGGCTGTTCTTTTCTGGATACCATATTTCTATCTGTCTTATTAATTTGTAGGTGTTGATGGGGGATTTGATAACAATGAACCTGAATATGAAGAAACTCACAGTATAATTATATTGCCTGACTATGTATCTCTTCCATTTCCTTCAGTGGAATTGCCTGAGAAGGTGCATTTTACTCTCTTGTTACAGTCCTATCTTCCTTTCTCTCCTCTATTGTCATTATTTAGAGTCAAGTTGTATGCTGGAACGGAGTTTAATTCAGTCATCACTTTTGTGGATATTTCTGCAGGTAAGGTTGGCTGCTGATGCTATCATACTTGCTGAGGGTGCTGAACGGAAAGAACAACTTGCAGCTTGGATTGTTGATAAGAAACAAACCAGTGCCTATGCGGTGAATTTACAGCAGATTGACAATGGTGTTATCATTCCTCCATCTGGGTGGAAATGCGCTAAGTGTGAGAAGACAGATAATCTTTGGCTAAATCTGACAGATGGAATGATCCTTTGTGGGAGGAAAAACTGGGCTGGAACTGGTGGCAACAACCACGCTGTTGAACACTATAAGGAGACAGGTTATCCTCTTGCTGTAAAGCTTGGGACTATCACTGCTGATCTGGAAGCAGCAGGTAATGCCCTCTTGCAGTATAATGTGTCTTGACGTTGCTAAACTAGTTTTTGTTTACGGCAGCAACACGTTTTAAATAGTAATTAAATAAGAACTTCAAATTTCAACTTGAATGTCTTAATTCTAACATTGGAGTGTTTGCTGATGAAATAGAGGAACAAATTAAAAAATAATAGGGAATGTAAGCCTATGCAGATTCTCTCTCTCTCTCTCTCTTCTCTGTGGGGGTAGGGGAAGAAAAGGGAGTTTTTCCCAAAGAAAATGAGTCCATTGACTTGGAAAACACTATACACCCTAAAGGACGTTCTCAACTGCATTGGAGAACAATACATTGTTTACTTGTGTTTGTTCACCCCAAACAGAGACTTGATTTTTAAGCTCTGCAATTTTTTAAGAATAGAAGTCTTTAGTTTGAATACAAGATGTGCATTTGCCAGTTTTGCATGATATCATGTTGAAGGAGCAAATTTACAAATCACTATGATTGTTTCAATTGAGTTTTAAATGTAATATCTTGACCCATTTATGACACTGGGATGTGCTGTTTATGAATATATAACTTCTAGCCTAAATAAATCAGTTAAACTATATTCTATAAAATGCACTGTGGAGTAGATGCTGAATGTTTTCATTATTACTGATGAATTGTTCTTGCCTTCATTTTCTGCTAATTATGGGTAATGTATTGTGGCAGCTCAGATGTTTTCTCCTATCCCGAGGATAACAGTGTTTTGGATCCACTTTTAGCACAGCATCTGGCGTTTTTTGGCATTGACTTTTCATCGCTTCAAAAGGTTAATTCTGTAGTTTGAAATGATATTTTCCAGCAAGTACTTATTTTCTCATGGCTTCCATGGTCTGACCTGTTGACTTTGTGTATTAACTATACGGTTTATCCTTGAGATAGGAGATTTTTTTTATGCTGTCCTCAAGCTTTACTTTTGAAATGAAAACAAAAACCTACAGAGATTGATGGAAGTTTCCCATATAACAAACACATATCTTCCCCCCCCCACAACACACACACACACACACAAAAAAAGGCCCTTTAATTGATATGGTATAAGAGTATGTGTATTGTTTACCATAAATAATTTATCATGTGACTGATATTATACTTGAAAATTGCTCATTTTCATATATTCAGACCGAAATGACAACTGCTGAAAGAGAACTGGACCAAAATACTAATTTTGATTGGAATCGAATCCAAGAAAGTGGACAGGAAGTGGAACCTATTTTTGGACCTGGATATACAGGATTGGTCAATCTTGGAAACAGGTAGAGTTGGTCCCTGTTGATTGCTGCTTGTCATCATGTACTTTGGTGTTTTCTTGTTTTCTCATGTTGCTTTCTTTCAGCTGTTACTTGGCAGCAACTATGCAAGTTGTGTTTTCTACTGGGTCCTTCACTTCACGGTCAGTTCATGTCTTTTATTTCTTCCGAACTGTTTGTACTCTGTTTTCCCTTACTTCAATGTATGTTATGATTGCATTCTTAGGTATTTCATGAACCAAAGTCTACAGAAGGCATTTGAGGTGGCTCCTGCTGATCCAACTGTAGACCTGAATATGCAGTTGTAAGTTACTAGGTCATTTGAAGTTATTAGCCTTCTGTCTCTATCTGTCATGTGGTAATTTCATGTTGTTAGTTCCAATGAGAGTGGTTTGTTATTGTTGTTTCAAATCCATGTGTCACTGTCTGCATGGATGCTTTTTTATAATCTATCTTTGGTGCAAAGAAGGATTTGGAGGGTCTTTTGTGTAAATAATCCATATCTATAACATACTACTTGTATATTTTGGTAGGACATTTGTTTCCTCCACTTCAGAAGAGAAATATAATTATGGTTTCCATTTGATGTCAGGACAAAATTGGCTCATGGTTTACTATCTGGTAAATATTCTGTTCCTGCATTGGAGGTATGTAATCCACAGCTCAGAACATTTCTTTGAAAAAAAATTGTTTAAAGTCTTTTTTAATCTATATGTTCCTTTTCTCATCCAGAATAATGAAAATGCAAATGCGGCTACACCAACTACCACTGCTGTAAGCTTACTGGCTTTTTTCTGATTTAAGTTTTGACTTGTACCATCATGAATCTTCATGTTTTTTAACTGGACAAGCTCTTTCAGCATGCAACCTGGGTTTTTTTCTTTTCCTTTTATTTTTCTTGAGTTATATACTGTACTAGTTTCGGTTATGGTATCATTTTGGGCTTTGGTTAGAGTGGGTTTCTATGTGTTGCTATGGGTTTTGGTTCAAGTCTCACCTCAAAAGGAAAAGAGCCACGTTAATAATGTTTCCATATATTCTCCCTTTCATCCTATTGTTTCTTGTATTGATGAGTTTTCTTCCCTGTTTTCTCTCTGTCCTGCCCTCCCAATTTCTATAAACATTAGAAGCAGGAAGGGATACCCCCACGCATGTTCAAAGCTGTAATTGCCGCCAGCCACCCTGAATTTACATCTATGAGGCAACAGGTATATGATTTTTTTTTATGACTGATTCTTGACATATAATTATCAGAAAGTATATTAAGTGTATATCTAGGTTTGCTTGAATTTCATATACTGGCTTATGTTCATTCCTAGATAACCATAATTACCAAACATAGTCACTCTAATGACTGATTGATACAACATTTATCAGGATGCTTTGGAATTTTTCCTACATTTTCTTGACCAAGTTGAACGGGCTAATGCTGTGAATCCTGTACTGGATCCTGCAAGGAGTTTCAAGTTTGGTATTGAAGATCGCATCTTGTGTTCATCTGGAAAAGTTGCATATAATAGAAGGCATGACTACATTCTTTCTCTTAATATTCCTCTGCATGAAGCAACTAATAAGGGTGAGTTTCTTAATCACCAATACTTGACTAGTCTGAGAAGTCTTCTGGATCGGTGGATCTTGTATCTAATAGTTCTATTATTTGAGAATTTCAGGAGAATTAGAAGCCTTTAACAAACTGAAAGCAGAGAAACTTTCTGAAGGAAAGGAACTGTAAGTTCAGACGTTTAGGGATCAGATTCTTATTAATTTCTTTTGTAGACTTGGCTGAGCATTTTATTCTGATAGGTCTGGTGATGAGATTGTGCGTCCAAGGGTGCCCTTGGAAGCTTGCCTTGCAAACTTCTCAGCTCCTGAGGAGATACATGATTTTTACAGCACTGCCTTAAAGGCAAAGACAACAGCTCTGAAGTAAGCATCCTGATCTTTGTCAGTCATGTTAAATTACAGTATCATGCATGTCAGTTCATATTGGATAGATGTTACATAGACTATCAAGGATCTGATCTTTGATTTCTTGGGAAATTTAGTCTAATAATGTCTTTGTATTTGGTGACTAGATAATAACTGGTCATGGTTAGAAAGTTACTTTGCATCTCTAATGTAATGATGTTATTCCTAGCTTCTTATTCTAGAATGTTGAGAGTCATCTTGATGCTATAATATTATTCATTCTTTAGGATGGCAGGTCTGACGTCATTCCCTGATTACCTGGTGTTACACATGCGGAAATTTGTTATGGAGGCGGGCTGGGTACCCAAAAAACTTGGTACATTTTTGTATTAATATGTCTATTTACTTTGCTAAGTCTTGTTTAATATCTTTTTTTATCTATATATGTTGCTAAACGTTTCTCTTCTTTCAGATGTGTATATAGATGTTCCTGATATCATAGATATTAGTCATATGCGCAGCAAGGGTCAACAAGTTGGGGAAGAGCTGTTACCAGATGGAGGTATGTGAGAATTTTTTGCTTTGGCTGAGAAAATGACTTGTGGAGATTCAAAAACAAGAAAACAGATGATTTATTCTGGAGAAATCAAAAGAATAAAGATTGTGTCAAAACTAACTTCTTTGGGTCATTGTGTCCACATATTTGTGAATAATATATTATTTGATGTTCCAAGTAGGTTCCATTGCTTCCCCATAAGTGGGAGTTTTACAAAATCTAGAAATCTATATCCTGAGTGGCTGACATAGCGAAATCTCAATATCTTTTTCTTATGCATGGATGCTTTTGGTCCAAGTCCAACTAAATAAGCTTCCCTTTTTTGTTTCTTTTTAATCTCTTGCAAATTAAATTGTTCTTGCCATTTGTTTTACATGTGGCACAGTTCCTGATGAGGAGGAATCAAGCATACCTTCGGCCAATGAAGATATTGTCGCGCAGCTGGTCTCCATGGGCTTTAACCATCTTCACTGTCAGAAAGCTGCGATATACACCTTAAATGCCGGATTAGAAGAGGCAATGAATTGGTTACTATCTCACATGGATGATCCGGGTATCAGAGATTGTCTTTCTTCATTTGTGAAACAATTCTTTGTAGCAATGTCTCACTTAATGCAGGAATTGATACTGATATAGTTTTTTTTTTCTTTGGTAGATATCAACAATCCTATTTCTGAAGGGCATAGCTCTGAAACTTTGTCAAGTATTGACCAATCAAAAGTCGATACTTTAATTTCATTCGGATTTCAAGAAGAAATTGCTCGAAAGGCTCTGAAGGCATCGGTAATTTTCTCCTTCCATATTTTCCCCTCCCTCCCTTGTGATAATAATGGGACTAAGTTAAGTAATGACTGCGTGGATGAAAATGTAGGGTGGTGACATTGAGAAAGCAACTGATTGGATATTTAGCAATCCTGATGCATCTGTTTCCAGTATGGAGGCTACTACATCCAACACTCAACCGGTTCCCAATGATGCTGGCCTACCTGATGGAGGAGGGAGTGAGTTTCTTTTACTTGTTTACTAAACACTAGCTGTTTATTGTTATTGACACTTGCAATGCTTGTCCTGATATGCATTCTGTTCTACTTCATTTCATGCCCTGTTAGTGTAGATTTAAATTTGCTTTTATCATTTTGACAGCTTGGTTTTAATGATTTTCTTTTTCCAGGATATCGGCTTATTGGAATTGTTAGTCACATTGGAACTTCTACGCAATGTGGTCACTATGTTGCTCACATTGTCAAAGATGGTAGATGGGTTATCTTCAACGACAACAAGGTTGGGGCTTCCATTGATCCTCCCAAGGACATGGGCTATCTTTATTTCTTCGAGAGGCTTGGTAGTTGAATTAATAGGATACCTAGTAAAGAGGCACTGAGAGTTTTAGAATCGCACAAGGATACATAGACGTCTTTCTCTGCTACCCTTGTTTGGTGGCATGGTAAATGGTATTCTCATTGGCTCCACTCTTTTCTGGGTTCGCCAGAAGTGCAGCATTCATGGAACATACACAACTTCATTTATCTTTTAGAAATTGCAGGTCCAATGTTACTTTACCTCCTCAAGGTTAGAAATTCTAATAACAATTTCAAGCACCCAATGATGAGTTTCGATGATTTGTTCTTACAATCCTTCTGTTTCTGTCGTCTAGAATTTGTTTAGATTGAAATATACTAGTTTCTTTCTTTAAATTGAAGCTCATAAATATATACCACTGAAAAATAATTTATAAAGAAAAAACGACTGCCACCTGAATTATATTGGCTAGATTAAGAAGATCTTCGGCATCGATTAAATAAAAAAACGGGTTTCGTGCAAGATTTTTATCTGTAAGAGTTGTATGTATTTTTTTTTTTTTACTTTTTCCACCTTATTTAGAGATGTATTAACAAGTTATTTAAATTTTTTATATCATTAATAAATACACAAACGACTCGAATTTACATTTTGGTTTTTAGATTCTGAGAATTGTCTAGTTATTCAAAATGAGACTAGTTGACATTTGTAGCAAAAATATAAAAAGAAAATTAGTTGTCAACATTTTAGAAGTTGTTATCGTACGTCACAATCACATGAAATTAATGGTTGAGACTTATGATTGATCTTGAATAATTTATTTAAATAATTATTTAATTCCCGTGAAAAAAAACCAGTTAGTTCCATTTAATACCCATCAACGTTTTGGTATTAGTATATTATTCTTTGGTTTTTAAAATTGATTAAAAAGATTATTTAGTTTTAAATATGGAGAAATTTTAATTTAGTTCCTTTCATACAGTATAAAATATCTAAAATATTATTTAGTGCTATGTGATTATTCTTTAATGCTATATGATTATCATGTACAAAAATAAATAGAATAGCTACATATATAAATAGAATAATCACATAACATCAATGAGTATTTTGAATATTTTTTATTAACTTGAAGACTCAAACAATAATTCTCTCTTATTTTTATGAAGTATTTTTTGATAAAATATTTATAAAATACTCATGTCCACCGTCGGTGTAAAGAAAGTAAAACAATTTATGGTTTATTATCTAATTCAGATAAATTAGCAACTATATGAGTATGAATTCATTCTTGACATCTCTAAATTCAGTTTTTGTCTCTGCCACTGAATTTTATTTACCTTTACCAGCCTTTTCATTCTTGCCTTAGTTTTTCATTGTAGAATAATCCTAGACTCCCAAGTCTTATGGCAAATTTTTGAGAGCACTGTGTTGCACTTGCCCAGTTGGCCTACCACGTATAACTATTTTACAGAGAAAATTTTCTTGATTGTTGAAGAAAGATAAAAAGGTGTTAAACATCATTAATCTGCTTTGTATACATAGCCCTATAAATGCCTTTCAAGATCTAATTTTCAAGGGTATTACTCTTTTCTCTACTTGAGTCATCTTAAGTGCCATTTTTTTAAGCCGAAACTCATTTCTAAAATGAACCGAACTTCATTATATTGTCTAATTTAAACAGCTTATACGAAAAGAGTAAAACAAAGAACAATCTTGGCCAGAATAATTGCCAATAGCAATTCATCATCACAATCATAACATGCATATATTACTCCAAAATCTGTAATGACAATCATAACACTAAACATAGTACCTGCAGTGAAATGTTTAATACTTGCAATGAAGAATAATCTTGGCTGGAATACTTGCCAATACCAATTCATCATCACAATCATAACATGCATATTACTCACAAAAATCTGTTCTCACAATCATTCACTAAACATTGTATCTGAATTGAAATGCTTAATACTTGCTATGAAGAACAATCTTGGCCAGAATAATTGCCAATACCAATTCATCGTCACAATCATAACATGTTTAATACTCACAATACCAATGCCCTCGCAAAATCTAAACTAAAAATCATAACACTGAACATTGTATCTGATCTGTAGCAAAATGTTTAATACTTGCTATGAAGGATCTTCCTTCTGTTGTATGTGAAAGCAGTTTTGGTACTACTGGATGTTGCAGCAGCTAAACAAACCTTCCAGGAAGTTACAGTTACAGTGACAGCCGCAAAAGTTGAAACCACCAGTATTTCTGTCCCTGTTAACTCTCGATGTAGCAGAAGGACCCTGAGACTGACTCACACCTTCAAGGGGGGGTATGATCACTTCCTCATTCATATCAGTTATCCACAGGATCTGAAAGTTCATCTGCTTCTTTGGTATAGCCTCATCTGCAGGAACAATCTCAGTTTCAATGGCCTTGCCCTTTCTGCTTGTGCTTGTTGCTTCTAATTCTTCAGATTGCTCTGCACATGGCCTGCCAGGAGGTAGAATCTGAATATTCTTCCTCTGGCACAGGTCAATCACGTCTCGTAAGGAGGCGGGAGCCGGAAACTGGAACCACCAGAACAATATGCGTAAATTATAAACCAACCCAATCCTGAATATGACTAGTATATCAATGTGTCGTTTTGATTTCTTACCGAGTCGATGACTAATTGAGCATCGTCGGGATACAGAATGGAGGCAGCTGCCATAAGGCTGCTCAATGCGATATCAGAAGGCCTGAATCGAGTGAAAGAGCGCTCTGCAGAAGAAGGGGAAAATAATTGATTAGGCATAGGATTTAGCTTAATTCTCTTATCCTAAATAGAACAGTGGATGGGGGAAAAATAGCACAAACAATCACTTCTCTAAGCACCATTCTTGTTTTTCAGAGAACGGGATTTTGTTTCTATATTTCGTTGCCTAGAGTCGTAAAACCTCTAGTCAAGGGAGCAAACATAGAATCAAGTCATAAAATAATTCCCTCAGTACCCAGCTAAATTACTATACATTGGGAATATTATATATAAATAAAGCAAATATATACTAGTCCACAAAGCAAATCCATTAAAATTACCTCCTTGAGATTGGACGATAATCTCATTGATACAGCGACGACTGAAACCTCCAAGCGCTGCAAATTTGGGGTAATAGTGGTCCAGATAGCAAAGGGGGGTTATAGAACGCATTCGCCACTCAAGTGCATTGAGAATAATAAGCTCCCCAGTCAGTATTTGGAGAAAAGTGATTTCCAGAAATTTGTCCTCCTGTTCAACAAATCAGTATAATAAACGTAAGACTCTGTAAATGTTCTCTAAGTTTTCGCTGTGAACTTGATTGAAAGGAAAAGAGAAAATGTCCTGCAGAATTACCAGAAAACTACCAACATTAAAGCCCTTTCTTCTCATCTTGGCAGCAATCGTGATGCAACATACAACAAGCCTTTGGATCGTTTCTTTCTCATTACCTCCGTCAGTCTAAGTGAAAGAAATCAAGAATTGGTAAACACCAGAGGTGGAAGAAAAGAAGATAGTTTAAGAAAAATCCAATCTCTGGAAAAAGAAAATGAAGGAAATGAGATATACCGGTAGTGCATGCCTTGAAACGAAGCGATCAAAGTAATTCATGGCAAGATAGGATACAAATGCATCATCACTGTTACCTTGCGAATACTGTAACCATATACACAAGAAATTAACAAAACATTTCGTAAAAAAAATTGGTGAATCCTTCGGTAAAACTAGCATAATTCCTCAAGGATTAAGAAAATCGAAGTTCACAAGGAGGAAAAATCTTGAACAACAGGAAGAGAACAGAGCACAGAGAGCTATGACAGAAGCAGAAAGTACAGTATCCAGAAGAACAAAAGAAGATACAGAGACGAAAAGGACCTCAAATTAAGTTTCTGATCACGAAATCAAACAAAGAAACGCATTCAATCATGAATTTATCTGCATTTTCGTTTTCACTCACCCTGGTGACTAATTGAACGGCAAATTTTCGGATTTGCGATGCGCGATCGTTCTGGTAGAAATCCTCAGCGGCCATGAAATTTGGTTCGTCGGTCAAATACTTATTCACAGCTTCTAGTTCTCTGCGAGTTGGGTTTGGAAATTCAGGAAGGTAATCCATTTTCAGAAGCCTTTCCTGGAGCGAATGGAAAGGCTGTGAGTGTTTGGTTGCCAAGAAAGTGGGGAGAAAACAAGAAAAAGGGAGACTTGAAGAAGACGATGAGGATCGGAGAAGGTATAGAATATAGATCACCGCTTTATATAGAGCTCAGCTCAAGGTTTTTCATTTCTCTTTCTTCTCTTTCTTTCTCTCTCTCTCTAGGCAGTTATAGTGTAGCTTGGTTCGTTATTTGTTAGAACGGAGCAGGAGGTGAAGCCCGCGCTTTTTTGAACTCGATTCACGCGCCTAAGCACGTGGGCCTATCCTCTCCTGTTAATTCCCTACGGTGCAAAAAATCCATATTTTTTCCCTAATATCTCTTTCTTTGGCCTAGATATATAAACTAATTTATATACAAAAAAAAACTCAAATTCTTGTTTTTTAGGGGAATTTCGCTGTTATTTTTCATATATTTTAGTGCATTTTCTAATTACATGTTGAATAATGAAGATTTTTCACTTAATATGTTTTTTTTTTTTACACNGATTTTTTTTTTGACACGGGCACTTAATATGATTATATTATATAGGAAATGGTTATGTTCTATTTTGATAAAAATTGTTGGGAACATTGAACCTTAACCAATCCATTTCTGAATAAATTCTGATATTATATTTCTTCTTCTTCTTCTTTTTTGGAGCTGCCATTCTATTTCTATTTCTATTTATTTGGTGTAGATAGATACATAAATCCACAAAGGGGAATTTTTTTTCACTTTTGTTTGTATTTCTTCCAACTGAAAAAAGTCACAAAAGGAAATTACAGTAAAGATGAAAATATGAAATAGAAAAGAAAAATAGACTTATTTCAAATAATTTTTTTTTTTTAAAATGAATTAATTAACTTTTCAACTAATTAGAAATATGACCTTGGATTTTTCTGATATTGGATATTGGATATTGCTACAACAAAACAAATTCACGTTGGCTCCATAAAGTACACACGTTTGGAGTGACTAATAACTTTCAGTGTTTTAAATATGAGCCTTAAATCCTGAACTTGAAACTAAGTTGGAGTTATTCATGAGATTTGAGATAGTTTGATTTCCTCACTATTGATTTTAAGACTTCCAAACAAAAATTAAGACAGTGGTCTGAAAATTTGCAAGCCTTGTTTATATTAATAATAAATTTTCATTTGAGTGGATTCTTTTCAGAAATACCCCTCCACTTAAATTCATGACATACACATACCTTTCTGTACTAGACTACCAATTATACCCTCTAGATATAAAGACTTTATTTGATCTCCAACGTGTGGCTCTGTTACCTTGGTCACCTCCATCAAACACTCTCCTTATCTTCTAGCTTCCTGTTGCAACAAGTTGCAGCTTAAATTCATATTCTCTTTTTGTGGCTCACTTGTTTACAATCCAAAACTCTCTTCCATGGCTGCTTGTACTCTCTCCCCTTCTGCCCCTTGTAAGGTAAGTAACCAATTACCATTACTCTGCTATACCAGGGACAATCGTTTTTTGATTAAATTGTTGAGAAGCCGTTGCTGGTGAATGCTTGTTTTCAGCTTCATTCGAGCAAGAATGGAATTTTTTCCTCATCACAAGCTCTGTTGCTGAAACCCACAAGAACCCATTTGGGTAAAAGGGAAAAGAATATGAGAATCACATGCCAGGCCACGAGTATACCAGCTGATCGTGTCCCTGACATGGGCAAGAGGAAGCTCATGAATCTGCTTCTGCTAGGTGCTCTCTCTCTTCCCACTGCTGGCATGCTGGTTCCTTATGCCACCTTCTTCGCCCCACCTGGGTGAGTTCAATCTTTCTTATTTTTTCAATCTATCCCATTACCAATTGTGAATTTTTAGAATCTGGGTCTAATTAGCAATTTTTGAGCAGCTCAGGAGGTGGTAGTAGTGGTATTATAGCCAAGGACGCCCTCGGAAATGATATCGTTGTAGCTGAATGGCTCAAAACCCATGGTCCTGGTGACAGAACCTTAGCTCAAGGTTTGAAGGTACTACTTCATTTTATTTAGTGTTGTACTTTTCTTCCATTGAAAAAGTTGCAAATTAATCAATGTTCACTAATTTACTTCAAGTTAACTTTCTACCCTTTAATTCCAATGACTCTGGACATGCTTCAAAGCTACAAAAACATAATCAGTATCTTCATACAAAAGAGGATCAATCTTAAGGAGGGCTAATTGTAGGATAACAAAGAATATCAACTAATATCTGAGAATCCATGGTGTTTGAACATGCTTCTAAGCTACAAAAACATAATTAGTATCTTCATACAAAAGAGGATCAATCTTAAGGAGGGTTAACTGTAGGATAACAAAGAACATCAACTAATATCTGAGAATCCATGGTGTCTGAAGGCCTTTGTGCATATTTTAGCATTGTAGAGTATAGACATAGGATTAAGAAAGAGCTATGAGATGGAGGTTATATCTTGGATAATAGAAGTGTAATTTTGTAAAAGAACTCATTCAAAGAGTGTCAGAGTAGAATGTTGAGGAGCAACCCTTAAGTGATGGGAATAACATTGAAGTTGCAATTGAAATGCAGGGAGACCCAACCTATCTTGTTGTGGAGAATGATAAAACTCTGGCAACATATGGCATCAATGCTGTGTGCACACATTTGGGTTGCGTGGTGCCATGGAATACAGCTCAAAACAAGTTCATCTGTCCATGCCATGGTTCTCAATACAACAACCAAGGCAAGGTTGTCAGAGGCCCTGCTCCTTTGGTAAGCAACGATCACAATAATCTCAGTTATTCTCCTTTGGAACGCAGCTCAGAACAAGTTCTCTAACTGTGCTTGTTATGTTTTCTTTGGAACAGTCATTGGCGCTGGCACATGCAGATGTGGATGATGGCAAAGTACTGTTTGTACCTTGGGTTGAAACTGATTTCAGAACAGGCGAAGATCCATGGTGGGCTTGAAGCACGCAAGTATTTATTAGAACTCTCAATTCTTTAACAGATTAAAAAAAAAATGAGCAAATCATTTTCTCTCAGTTATCCTTATGATGAGTGTCCAAAACAGAATTCCCCTATATTACAAGCATCAAAGTTGTATTCTTCAAGCACCTATTATTGTTGACACCTATTATTATATTCAAAACGCGCACTTTCACCCTTTTCTTGAACCCTCGTATGAAAGACACTTGAACTTTTAACACTATAATTTAATTCTTCTCTCTGGTTAGTATCCAGTTAAAAATGGTTATTTATCTCTAGTGATATAAGTCTTGAAAATAAGGATGTATGTGCCAATCTAATTAGAATGATTTGATTTAGCTATAATATTTGGAACTAGTCCATCGTTGTACGTGAAATATCTGCTGGAAATGAGGCCACCCATGAAACCTGATTCTTAAGGCTCATGCAAAGAAATCAGATCAACATTGTTTAAGGAGCGCTTGCTCTTCGTATAAATACTAACAGAGAAACTTATTGAGGCATATGATACCGAGTTCCCCTCCTTTCTGTTATGAGAAAAGCAATGCAGTAGGAAGGAGGCACATAAAGCATTTTGTATCTTAATCGTGGAACATCGCTGCCATGGGGATAATGGTAATTTCAAAAGCTAACGTGATGAAATAGGATATAAGTGAATTCATTCTAAGTAAACAACGGAAAGAGTCAAAACATGAAACGTGATTGCCTAACAAGCTCTCTTCCTCATGCACATAAACAAACAAGGAAGCAAGAAAGGATGCATTCAAATAAATATGAATACCTCAATTATTTTCAATACTTTTCTCGTCATTCCACTGTGTTGTTTTCGGTACATCTTGAGTTATGACTGTTAAGTACTATAAATAAAGAATTTGAAAAGAGAGAGAACTTCAAATTGCAATGCCAAACAGCTGAAAAAGCCATTGAAAAGTTGAAGACGCAACAGCTATAACTAAGTACATTACCATTTATCCCTCCGTTTCCACTTTCCACTAACATCTACAAAATTTTATGAAAACAAAACAACCCCTTTTATGGGGCCATCACTCCTTCAATGGCATTAACCATAGATTCTGCCCAGTCAGCTTTAAATAGCAGTGTCTGCAAAGTATGCATCACATCATATTCTGGATCAAGTCTCCTCTGCCACCCCTACAAAAGAGAGAGGAAGAAAACGCCATGCTTATGTTAGGCAATGTATCACAACTAATCCCGTAAAACAATTGCTAGGCAGTAGGTACAAAGGGTAAACATTTCTCATGCTCTAATGTATTCAATTCATTTTGAAGGGAGAGGAGATCGTTTTAAATGATAGGCGGAACTTACCTCAAGAACCAATGTGGTCACCATCACAGAGCAGACATTGCCATCTAAATTGACTTTATGATGCCTGACATGCTCTAGCAATTGCTGCATACAGTCAGCCGGGTGGACAGGGGATAACCCCCAAAGCTTAAATGATTTCTCCACGTCCTGTTAAATGCTAAAATTTCTTAAAACAGAGATGTGTTGATTGATACTGTTACAGGATATCAAACCATGGTCTACTTCAACAAAATCAGCTTTCAATCATTTATTACCAACAGTTAAGTTTAGGCATAACTAGGATTTTTTTTTGCTTTTTTCTTTTTTTTTTTTCTGGGTCATATTGGCTCAAAGGTAATGCATAATATTTTAGAAATTAGAAATGCTTATACTCACTACTTGCTAGCACTGATTGGGACCATCCAAATAACATTGAATGGTTCTTTTGAAGTCAACATAAATGATATGAAAGCTTCAGAAAGAACAGGGTTGACCATTATTCATTAATGAAGGGTTTTTCTTAGGCTGTCTAATAATGTCAAAATTTTCAACCTAATTACTTCAAAGAACTTTTAGAACCACAGCTGTTAGAAACTTCTAAGCATCTATTGATTAAGCACCTTTAGATCCACAAATGAATAAGTCATAAGTTGAAGGACTGGCAGTGCTTCACATATAGGATTGTAAATCAAGACTAAATTGAGTCATGATCATGAATGTAAAAGCAACACAATATTAAGCAGCTTATGTTTTAATCGAGTTAGCAGGATGTTATGAAAAATGTACAGGAAAATAAAAAACAGTAATTCAATACCTCAATGAAAGATTTTGGGTTTGGACAATTTTGTTGTTTGGATAATCTGAGTGTGCACTCTGCAGCAGTGCGACCATCTTGAAGTGCAACAGCCTTAAAAAAATCCAGTAAGTTTCCTCGTTCCCTCTTAGAAAGTTCAGTAGTCAAGCCTACATCAAGGAAAATGACATGAGGCCTTGGCTTAAAGAGCTGCGGATGTGATGATTTTCCTTGTCTTACACGGACAAGAATATTTCCAGGATGCATGTCTGCATGGATAAAATTATCAACCTGAAAGAAGACATATATCTAAGTTAATGCAATCAATTATTTCAAGTAAATATCTCACTATCCATAAAATAATAAATTAGCAATTGCCACTAGTAACCATAGATGGAAAAGGGAGAATCATGCTGGATCTCTATAATACCTTATTGCATTACAAAATATCAACAAGCCTTGTGTTTGATTATTTATTTATTTTTCTTAAAATACAATCAACATAATTGATGCATCTTATCTATACTAAATTACAAATATATGTTGTAAAAAGTACATTCCATATATTATCTATCATATTATGAGCTTATGTATGTGATAACAGCCATACAATATATACATATATGTACATATACATTTTTTTTTTACCAGGGTCATCGAGGTTATTGAATGATGAAAGTCTAAACAACCTAGAATTATCTCACTTGCATACCACTCTGATTCAGAAATAACTATATACCACCATGAAAACAATCTGATGAACACAGAAGTTATTACAACATTATAGAAGAGAAGACAAGATAAATTGCAAGAGGATTTGGAATGTTTACCAAAAGCATCTTTAAAAGAGCATGGGTTCCAATATGAGCAAGTGAACTTTTGATTCGCTCATGTCCTTCAAGCTCATCAACATAGTGCAAAACGCTTTCACCTTGTTCATATGTTTCCACTAAAACAGATGGGTGCACTAGGGGGTACAGAGGTTTTGGGAATGAAACATCCTTCCATTTCCGGAAATTATAGATAAACCGACTTAGATGTGCTGCTTCTCTTGAAAGATCAACTTGAGTCATCATAAATACAGCAAATTGCTGTAAGCTTTCATCCAATCTCAACCACCTCAAGTTAGGGATGAACCATGAAACCTTGGCAACAAGATTGATGATGATAAAATCCCTTCTTATTGCTTCACTAACCCCTGGATGCCGGACCTTTACTGCAACAACAACAGGCTTGATTTGCTGACCAGGGTACCTGTATTTCAGTGTCGCTCGATGAACTTGAGCAATGCTACCTGATGCCACAGGTTCCTCATCAAAATTTTCAAAAATTTCAGGCAACTTGCGACCAAATGCATTTTCAATACTTTTTCTGCTATAGGTAAAACTATGTGATGGTGCTTTGCTGTGAAGTTTTTCAAGTTCAGCACAGAGATCCCTAGGGAAGAGATCTGGTCTTGTTGCAGCCCATTGTCCCCATTTAATGAATGCAGGGCCAGCTTTCTCAAGTGTACGTCGGACAACGTGAAGCCATGTTTCCCTAAATCGACTGCCAACCAAATCCACGAAGGGAGACATAGCTATGCATGGTGAGAACAAAATTGCTAAGTAGATAGCCCTGATAAACAGTATAAACACCTCAAGGACACCGAACAGAGCTGAGGTTAAATATACATGTCCATCTTGTGCATTCATGTAAAAAGAATCCCTGGCTGGGAGGGATTCTGCTTCTGCCCATGTCTGTTGTTTCCAAGCAAGTTCTCCTATTATGAAGGCAACAATACCTGGTACAACAAGATTTGATCGGGTCAAAGCCAGACTTACTGCACGGGCAATTTGACCTATTGGGGGTAAAGCTGGCCCAGCATGGGAATATATTTGAGAAATCTTGTTCCAAACAGCTTGAGAACACTGGTAATTTGCATTATTTGCCGGAAGGGTATAAAAGTGCTTTGCACTGTTACCTGTCAAAAGATTATCCATTGATTTGGATAACATAAATGGATTTTTCCCTTTGTATAGAAGTCTATAATACGATATAAATCTGTACACTAAGTAAGGGGACCCCATGGTATAATATGGTTCAACACTGAATACTTCCAAGTAGCTAATCTTCTGCTTTTGAAGGAGGGAATGTGTAAACCTTCTGATATTTCCACAGGCAAAAAGTCTGCATGTTAAATTATATAAAGATTGTCACAAGGTTCAACAAAGCTAGTAACAAACAAAAAGAAACAACCAAAATTTACAGCTGAAAGATGAAAATAGAAAAATTCAGATAGATCGCAGCAAGTCATAAAGAACTTAAAAAACATTTAAATTTTGAAAATTAAAATGAGCCATGCCTGGACTTTTCTTCTATTGTTACAATAAGTAATAACAGTATCAAGCTTTCAACATAAATTACATTTGCCAGAATCCAAAATCGTTATTGCAAAGTTTATTTATTGCTCCAGAACTTTTCTATCTAGGCTCTGCAAGATTCTGAGAGAGGTATTGATACAGGAACAAAAATGATCCAGCTTATTTTACTCTGCCTACTCTTCTATAGTCCAGCCAACAGTGGCCTCCTTATTCAAAGCTCAAGCAGATATATTTGAACCAATTCAGATACATTCACTTGAGTAACATAAATTCATGTACTCTTCTTACTATAGGTATCAAATACATAAATTACTAAGGTTAAATGGCATCTAGAAACTAGAATAATATGCCCATTTGATACACTTCACAACGGACCACATAAGATGAATGGATACCATTACTAAGGTTAATTTCTGAAAATAATGATTGAAACAAGAAACAAAAACTATAGCCTCGAGCTGAGAGATAGAGTTATTGAATCGCAGAACCTTGACATGGTGACGTGGATTCCAGGACAGCGAGATCCAAATTGTGCAGGTGAAGCAGAACAGTGGCTGGCATTTTATTACGAAAGCGGTGCACACAACATCGTCTTCCTCGGCGGCCAACGTTTATCAGTCCTCGCCGCCGCAACTAGTGGTCCTTAGGTGGCGCATGGTGGTGGTGACATGTAGGCAACAGCACGTCCCGGAGATCGTCAACGTAGGATCTCACGGCCAGTAGCAGTGAGTTGCTGGTAGCCGCTCCCGCTCCTACTCACAACTCGGATCAATCTCCACCGCGTAGCGGCTTTTGGACTGCTATGGGCCTCGCGGTCAATGGGCCTCTTGTTTTCCCTAAACAGTGATTAAAGAAAGAGTGATAGTTTTCAAAAGAAAAAGAACAAGAGGGAGAGTTGTTTGCAGCCCGATGTGCGTATACTGACCAAAAACACTTTGCTATCGACATTGAATAGATTGAATAATTTAATTAAGGATAAAACTTAAGTAAAATTTTACAAGTATTATTTTTTTATTAAAATATTATATATATATATATATATATATTTTTTTTTTTTTAACAATTCAATAATCACATTATTTTTTATTAATATTTTTTAAAATTTTATATTGATTCACTTTCAATTTTTCACTTATCCACTCACCCCACGCTCACTTTCTCTCTCACTCACCCACCCCCACTGCGTCTCCCCCTCCTCTCCCCAACAATCTCAATTTTTTCAAGAATGGTAACCTTTGGGCTTTTGTATATTAATATTAGGATTAAGATGCTAATTAGAAAATAAGTTTACATAAAAAATAAAAAAAATAAAAGCATTTAATTAGCACGTGAAGTATTGTGAGCAGTTAGCAGCGGCCACAAGTTAGATCCTTTAGAGCCAACCAGTCTGGCATGTTCACTGGTGAAATTGTTGGAATAACTGAAGCAAGTCAACCTTTGACCAACAGGTAAATTAACAAGTTGATGCGTAGACGCAACTTCCCTGCCTGTCCTCATAAACGCACACTCTTGTTTAGGTTCCGTTTCACTCTTTTGTTCAACTCAATCTCCTTCCCTTTCCAATTTCCCAGTTTGATCGCTTCTGTTCACTTTTCAAGTGGTCCATTCTGCCCCATATTTGGAAACAGAATAACAAAGAAGTTTTTTTCTTTTTAAAAAGAAAGTAAGTTTCTGGTTGAATACTGAATAAAACATGTATTTCCTGCTGGATAAAATCGTTTCCAGTTAACAACATAACAAGGCCTAACTTTTAGAACCTATAAGATCATGGCAGGCTCCTTTAACAGAACTTGTCTTTTGTTTGTGGCTTTTTTGCTTCTATGTTTTTCTATGTTATCTGTTGAATAATTTACAATCAAATAGCTCATTAATAACAGTATCAAGCTTTCAACATAAATTACATTTGCCAGAATCCAAAATCGTTATTGCAAAGTTTATTTATTGCTCCAGAACCTTTCAATCTAGGCTCTGCAAGATTCTGAGAGAGGTATTGATACAGGAACAAAAATGATCCAGCTTATTTTACTCTGCCTACTCTTCTATAGTCCAGCCAACAGTGGCCTCCTTATTCAAAGCTCAAGCAGATATATTTGAACCAATTCAGATACATTCACTTGATTAACATAAATTTATGTACTCTTCTTGCTATGGGTATCAAATACATAAATTACTAAGGTTAAATGGCATCTAGAAACTAGAATAATATGCCCATTTGATACACTTCACAACGGACCACATAAGATGAATGGATACCATTACTAAGGTTAATTTCTGAAAATGATGATTGAAACAAGAAACAAAAACTATAGCCTCGAGCTGAAAGATAGAGTTATTGAATCGAAGAACCTTGACATGGTGACGTGGATTCCAGGACACCGAGATCCAAATTGTGCAGGTGAAGCAGAACAGTGGCTGGCATTTTATTACGAAAGCGGTGCACACAACATCGTCTTCCTCGGCGGCCAACGTTTATCAGTCCTCGCCGCCGCCACTAGTGGTCCTTAGGTGGCGCATGGTGGTGGTGACATGTAGGCAACGGCACGTCCCGGAGATCGTCAACGTAGAATCTCACGGCCAGTAGCAGTGAGTTGCTGGTAGCCGCTCCCGCTCCTACTCACAACTCGGATCAATCTCCACCGCGTAGCGGCTTTTGGACTGCTATGGGCCTCTT
This sequence comes from Cercis canadensis, assembly GCA_003255065.1. NCBI lineage: Eukaryota > Viridiplantae > Streptophyta > Magnoliopsida > Fabales > Fabaceae > Cercis > Cercis canadensis. The sequence goes on from QAOA01002813.1 coordinate 224,333, forward strand.
GTTTTTCCCTAAACAAAGATTAAAGAAAGAGTGATAGTTTAAAAAAAAAAGAACAAGAGGGAGTGTTGTTTGCAGCCCGATGTGCGTATACTGACCAAAAAAACTTTGCTATTTACATTAAATAGATTCAATAATTTAATTAAGGATAAAACTTAAGTAAAATTTTATAAGGGTGGATGATATTATTTTTTTATTAAAATATTATATGTATATTTTTTTAACAATTTAACAATTACATTATCTTTTTATTAATATTTTTTAAAATTTTATATTGATTCACTTTCAATTTTTCACTTATCCACTCACCCCACGCTCACTTTCTCTCTCACTCACTCACCCCCACTGCGTCTCTCCCTCCTCTCCCCAACAATCTCAAATTTTTCAAGAATGGTAACCTTTGGGCTTTTGTATATTAATATTAGGATTAAGATGCTAATTAGAAAAGAAGTTTACATTAAAAAAAAAAAAAAGCATTTAATTAGCACGTGAAGTATTGTGAGCAGTTAGCAGCAGCCACAAGTAAGATCCTTTAGAGCCAACCAGTCTGGCATGTTCACTGGTGAAATTGTTGGAATAACTGAAGCAAGTCAACCTTTGACCAACAGGTAAATTAACAAGTTGATGCGTAGACGCAACTTCCCTGCCTGTCCTCATAAACGCACACTCTAGTTTAGGTTCCATGTCACTGTTTTGTTCAACTCAATCTCCTTCCCTTTCCAATTTCCCAGTTTGATCGCTTCTGTTCACTTTTCAAGTGGTCCATTCCAGCCCCATATTTGGATACAGAACAACAAAGAAGATGGCAGGCTCCTTATTTCCTGAATAAAATATATATTTCCTGCTGGATAAATCGTTTCCAGTTCACAACTTAACAGAACTTGTCTTTTGTTTGTGGCTTTTTTGCTTCTATGTTTTTCTGTTGAATAATTTACAATCAAATAGCTCATTATGCTGACTTGAATGAAATTTGAATCCAGTATCCCCAAATTGAACTACTCAATACTCGAGTATTGATTAATTATCCCTTATTAGAAACCAATAAAACTCAAAAGTACATGGAAAATGAAGGAATATTTTTTAGATTAATAAAAAAGGACTTACCACATTAATGGATAAGCAAGAATATATTGACTAATCACATCAAAGCTAGTAATTGAACATTGATTCCAAATGGATGTTGAAGACAAAATATTGAAACGGCAGTCTGATCTGAAATAAATAAATCTTGAGGTATTGACAAATTTGCATATTACATGCACAACTTGCACTCCAGTTCACTCACAAAAGTCCGCTGTCAATTAAACCATTTGAGATGTTGTACATCAACATATTGCTGCAGTAAGTGTCTCTTTCATCTTCAGTGGCGCCATTGACAAATGTCGTGGAGGATGATGAATTCAAAGTACTGGGATTAGAAGGTGAGGTAGTGGAGGATAACAGTGTGCTTAAATTGAAATTTGTTACACCCTCACTGTTGTGAGACTGCGAAACTTGATTTTCCAAGAGACTGTTGATCATGGAATTGAACTTTGGTAAAGAAAAGTTGTGTGTTGCCGATTGATCTGGTTGTTGTTCTAATTCACCTCCATTATATTGCCACAAATTTGGTAGAGTACTTTGGTAGCTGAAGAGAGTGGCACTTGGAGAAACCTCGTCTAATTTTCCTTTCATGAGATGGGATTCAATATGTGAAGTATTAGGTGTAGCACAAGCTTGGGAATCTTGAATAGGGACTTGGAGCTGGTTTGGTTGGAAAGATTGAACTGAGTTAAGCTGCATTGATTGGGAACACTGGGGTTGGTTTTGCACTAGGGGACTGCTAATACCTGCAAGTTGGTTTTGCTGCATAAGTTGATTTATATTTATAATATCTGGGTTTCTGCTTTGAGATGATAACAAAGTTGTGAGCAAACTTAGCAGGCTTGGATTTAGCACACTTGCCATCCCAAGCAGACCAGGATAATTGAGCTGGGGTGAATTGTACAAAGACGAGTTCAAAATTGAGGAGAGTTGTAGAAGATCAAGGCATGGAGTGTGAGTCACTGGATCAATTCCCATCTTCAATAGCCTCTTCTTGATATGAGTATTCCAATAGTTCTTGATCTCATTATCTGTTCTTCCTGGCAAGCTAGCAGCAATTGTAGACCACCTAAGCAGTTACAAACCATGAATTAATTTAGGTAACACAAAATGACAAAAGAAAATTTAGTTTATTAATATGATATAATTATACAATGATATCAAGACTAGAAGTCCACGAAGTTGGCGATTCTGTATCATTTCTGCAAATTTATAAAGTTATCTTATATATTCAGTGTATTTTTCTGACCTACCTAAAGTAAGTAAAACAGGAAAAGAATAAAGATGAGGAGAAAAAAGTGATGGCTTTATTAATTACTTGTTTCCCAAAACGCTGTGTAACTGAATGATGGCTTCTTCTTCTTCAAATGAGAATCGCCCTCTTTTTATATCTGGCCTCAAGTAGTTTGTCCAGCGAAGCCGGCAACTCTTTCCACATCGTTTTAATCCTAATTATAAAAAAATTCATAGTAAAAAATAATATATATGTCATATCAATCACTACAGCTAGCTAATTAGCAAGAGAAAATCCATATTAACGAAGATAAAGCTATAAATTATTGACGGAAGTGGCATTGAGAGTTGATAGTAGCAGTTAAGGGCCAGAGAGAGGTAGTGTACCTGCATTCTTGGGAAGAAGTCGCCATTTGCTGTGTCCATGCTTCTGAATATAATCGATGAGTTTCTGATCTTCCTCTGGAGTCCATGGACCTTTCTTCAACCCATTATTCTTTTCACAAGAAGGAGATTTTCCCATGATGCTTCCAAATCTTTGATAGAACACTGTTTGTGTCTTGCTTCAGAAGGATTAGAGAGAAGAGAAAGGAAACCACGGTGTAATTGGAAAGAAAGCAGTATTCCTAGCTGTAAGGTACGTGTGGAATGCGTATATAAATAGTGGAGAGGCAAGGATGGAAGGCAATCTAAGAAACTTGAGCTAAGTCAAAGAGATTCGGTACCGGCCTTTGTTATTGTTTATTACTTAGGAGACGTGTCGTATGCCGAGGAAAATTTACAAGCTCATAATCACTGTCATATTCTCTCTCTAAGGGACACATTCCGACCACAAATGTAAACGCTGTAACTTTCTTTACTTTGCCACAACACAAATCACGTAAGCCTAATGCATGCAAAGAGACTTTCAGCTCCAATCAGAAAATGATAAATCCATTAATTATTTTTCTTAATTAAATAATTAAGTTACGAGGACGGACAAACTCGTAATTTAGACCACTTCTTTGTCCTAACACACAATATATTCGCTGCATGTTTTGTTTGGCCTGCGTCCCTTCCCAATCCTACCTGTCTTAGATATAAATCACAGAGCTGAGCTTGCTATACAAAATGACGAGTCCCCGCCTCCTGTGTGCCACCAACAGAATACTGCCACGTAATTCCAGATCTGACTTTACCGTAGACCGTGCTACAGTGACCACCTCTTCGCATCCATACTACGTCACGTGTGCATGGCCCCGAGCCGCCAAGGTGAAGCAAATAACTGGTCCAGGAGGGATGGGTGATTTTACTGCTTTATGTTAGAATTCAAAGGCTACAGCACAAAACATGTTCCAAACTACCTACTTTCAAACCCTGTAAATTGCCTTGCTATATTGTTTGACTTATAATTTTTGATTTTACATGTGACTTCAATAGTAATTAACTACTTACACGTGTATTTTTATATTAATTTTCACCAACTTTAATGTCATATGTTTGATGTAGTTTTGTCTTCTAAAATTGCACTTATGCATCAAGTTTATAAAATACATTAATATTAATATTGAGTCCTTTCTATATAATTCATTTGTCTTGAAAATATGTGATGAGAAGTCTTCTTCTTGCTGTTTAGTCTACAAGGGATTGAATTCAAAACTTCAGCCTTATCCAAGAGGTTAGAGATATGCAGAGTCGAGCATGGGAGCTGAGTTTTAAGCACATGTTTAGGGAGGGCAATAAGTGTGCTGATGCTCTAGCTAGGAAGGGGGCACGATGGCAGTTTTATTGTTTCTCAGTTCTATGAACCTCCCACCTGTATCAGGGAGCTTTTGTCAGAGGACTGTTTGGGTGTCTCGGTGCCCAAATCAAGTCCTTGTTTAGTCTTCCTTCTTTTTCTTCTGTTGGGCTTTGCCCCGTTGTTCAACCAAAAAAATAAAAAATCTCACTTCATCTAGCTATACTAAATTACAATAAGAGAGTCGGAATATATTTGACATAATTTTTTTAAAATTTAAATGTAATTGTTATATAAAATAAAATGATGAAAATCACATATTTATTTAAGAATGATTATAAATCTAAATTACTCTGACAATAAACCTAAACGCCTAACGTTTTTAGAAAAGTATATATCTTCTAAATGCAAAAAGCTTTGTAATTTCTGATCTCTGGATGAGTTTTTGTTTTTTTTTTCCTAACGTGATAGATGGGGTAGAAATGAAACAATGAATAGCAACTTTGACCGAACTTACCCAGTTATTGTTAATTAATGTAAAATTGAAAAGGAAAGTATTGGGGGCAGCTAGTCCTGTAGCTTCATTTCAATCACACAAACCATCGTAATTTCAATTCTCGCCGATTAATACCATATTGAAGTCTGATAGATAAGTGACAAGATAAGAGAGACAGCATTTTATGTCCGTAAGCTCTATATTCTAGCTAACTAGATCTTGCTCGTTTTTGACTATATTTTGGAGGTTGCTATCTCATTGCAAAAATGATAGAAAATTTATCTTATTTTATATATTCTTTCCATGGAAACTTGTAATGCCCCTTTGAAATTGAGAACAAAGAAAAGGAGAGGCGCCGCTTGAGAAGAAAAAAGAAAGAAAATGTGAGGAGATTTACTTCAAATTTTGTTGAGCTCACATTCCATTAAAGTGCACCAGAAAGATACTCGTACGAGTATTTCTTTATAAATAGAGACAGAATTTTGCGTTGCCATGAAAAGGAAGAGGAACCAGTAAGATGAATGGTATAAAACTCCACCTCCACCTTATGCAGCAGCTTGAGGAAGCAAACCCCAGGCTTCTTTTTTTGGTCTGAGCCAACTCGTTTATATTAAAACTCATTTTACACGAGATCTTTTTATTTTTATTTTTAATCCTAATCTTTTATTTATATATATTAACATGTACACCAATTCTTGACAATTATAGCACTTTCAACAAGGAAACCTTTTTCTTTATGTATTTCAGAACCTCTTTGACCATAACATCCCATCCCATGTGGAATTTGGAAAGCCTCCAAAGTCCATTTTGTTGAATTAGTAGTGCACTGTTGCTGTCTGCTAGGTTGAAATGGGATAAATGACAATTACTCGGAATCGTTGAAAATTGGAATGTACAATGCAATTATGCAAGAGTGCGACAGCAGTATATTATCAATGAATTCCACCATTCCATTCCGATTGATTAATCACTATCAATTGACTGCATCCTATCACATTAGTTTTTTCTCGTAATGAAATAGACAACATCGATCACACATAAGCATCTCTTAAACTTTCATTTTATTTTTTACCTGATTAACTTTATGTTTCTTTATTTAATTACCGTACAGATCATTATTAGTTTGATTAATATATGATATTTAGAGTTTAGATCTCAAGGAACACTTCTATTATTTTAATCTCTGCTTGGAACTTATCATATGTGGTGGATTTTGTAAAATATTAAAATCATGATAACAGTAATATGATTGATGATAATTTTTTTTTCTTTAATTATATTACTATTTTGCTTTTATATGAGAGAAATATATAGTACAACATAAAATTCAACAAAATAAGCTAACAAAGGTTAGTTCGAGTCATATCAACGTAAAAAGTTTTTTTCACTTGATTCTTATAAGTATCTTTTTTATAAGAGAATATTCTTATTATTAATTATTTATTCGTAGGTCCAATATTGCAAAACATTTTGCAAGTCAGAGTAATTTATTTGCATCCTTACTTTTATTAACCCCAAAAAAAAAAATAGGAAACACATCAAAATATATTATGACTCTTACCGAAAGATGTTGGATTTTCACATTTTTCTTTTTAATTTGAATAAAATCATAGGATGTTCTTAATTGTGAACATATGTAGATATCTAATACTCGGCCCAATCCTCAGCCCAATTACATCTAAACCCATTTCAGCCAAAGGCCTACATTATCAAAATCCCTATATGACTTTCATGATATCCCTTAACCATCACCTATAAATAACCCTCATGCTACAGGTATAAGACTTTTGCTTAACTTCAGCATTTTACATGTTATCTAGCTCAGACCGTGCTAACTTAGACATTGGAGTTCGGGTATCACCACCCGATTCTTGACCCTCTATTACTGTGTAGGTATTACACGGTCAACCCAACTTGTTCACCTCTACATCACCAGTCCAAATCAGGCATCGTCAACGTGGAAAATAGTGTACTATCTCATATTCTCATATGTAAGTTGATATCTAATATAAAATTAATTTTAGATTATTATTTTTTGGGTCATTATATATATAAATGAGAACGAGAATTTAAATCCAAGACATTAATATTTTTAAGAGATTCTTAGACTAATTGTGCTAGCTGTGTTTATTTGTATAAAACTAAGTTAACTGAATGCATGTTGTGATCTCAACGACATATTGTGCTAATGGGGCATAACATCCTACACTACTGTCACTACTGCATGCATATTCTATATATAACTTATTCCAGACTTGCATAAATATATTATCTATCTGCTTGATTAACTCACAAGTCCTACAATATAAAATTTTGATTTTTCCATGATACTTAAATATTTTAACAAATTTCAGTTTAGCGATACAAATATATAAAAGAGATATCCGCTGCATGCGTGTACTACTTATTTATATATAACAAATATAATTATGAAATAGTATTACATCACATAATCTTGTAACATTAGAGGAAAGAAGGACACCTGGTGACTTGAATAAACGACTAGTGTTCCAGAACTTTCAGAAACTACCTAACTACCTACTCTCTTTGCTGATAGCTTTTGCTTCAAGCGTTGGCTGAAGTTTGAATAATTTGAACCTAGCTTGAATAAGAGAGGAATTAAGCAAACAATACACACATCATTTTCAAGTATGACTAAAACTACAGCGTTTGTTAACCAAATAATCAAACGCATAAGCAGCTATTGCTGAGTCAGAATCAGTTTGGGTAAAGCATCTAAGCCACGTAGTTGAACTGCAATCTGCCACTTCACCATAATAAGATCCATGCAATGTATTTATGCAAATAATCAATGATTTCACTATAATTTATTGGACTAATAATAAACGAAGATGATACTTCAATGATTCCAATATAAATTTCCCTTTTCAATGTATAATAAATAGTTTTGTGAAATAATATTAGTAGCCATCGAAGATATATCTTGGTGATAGATAGATCACTCACATCTGAGCCACAAAACTAAGCATTTTTTGTGTATTGTATTTATATATATGTGCACATCTTAGGCTAAAAAAAGAAAAGAAAAAAGAAACCACAGACCAATTATTACAATTGAAGTTATCTCTTATTTTTCAACACTGACATCTGATGTAGGCCTCACAACCGTTTTCGGTGTTGAATTCATTAATCTACCCCAAATATCAGTTTTGTCCTCTTTCAAGTTTTCTATATGCCAGATCAAAAAAAACAAGTAGCTAGGTATCTATATATATGCCAGCATATTTTTGTTTCATATAATAATAAGGATGAAAAAAGGTTACATTTTCTTTTCTAAATCATACTCATTTTAAAATTGCAGTCAAATTCAATGCCGTATAGTTTCCCATTTTTCATCTACTTTATCATCAATATAAAAGATTAAATTAAGACGAGTTGATGGTCCGTCTGCTGCCAGCATACTATAGTATACACATATATACAAGCTTATTTAATTTTTATACTTAAATTGGATAAACGTCACGCCAACATACATCTCAATTGGCCCAATTCGAGTAAGTTACTTTATTTATTTATTTATTTATTTTTGTTGATAATTCGAGTATATATATATAAAAGAAGTTTTGTATAAGATATGATGTCGGAGGTTGTTGCAACTCTTTTTATTTTATGTTATCTATTTGTAGTATTTCTTAATCATGCACTATAGTTTATGTGTATTATACGCGATGAATTTATAAGCAAGATACATATATATAGTATTCAGATGAAATTGTGCCATCATCTATGTTTGATGTTATGAAAGTATATTTTGACGCATGCACTGGGCTATAGTAGCCGTTTTTATTAATAAGTCCAGCATATATAAAAGGCCTTTTATATATGGTAAAATATACATTTCAAATTTGTATATAGCTTAAGCGAGTGATATTAAAATCATTTTTAGAGTTTGTAAGTTTTATGTTTGTGCGTGAAATTGTAACCAAAATACCAAAAAATATTAAATATTAAGGACATATAAATCAATTATTTTTCCTTGCACTAATAATTATTTAAATCCATAATAAACTATTTTTTTCCATGAATAATTTCGTAAAAGATCTTAACTAAAACATTTAGTACTTCCCTCCAAGCCCAATAGTTCAGGGCGAAAGTGGATGGCCCAATTAAAGGATAGATTTTGTTTGAAGCTTCTTGAAATGGTTTTGTTATTGTTCTTCTTTACTCAGCAAAATAAAAAAAAACGCCCACTGGGCTCAATAGTTTCATTATGTGAAAAGAAGGTTTTAGTATATATATATATATATATATAAAAGAGATGAACAAAATATTTACTTTTTTTTTTAACTTGTAATTTTCACATGTGTAGACATAAACTTTACCGGATTACCAGATTTTCTATATCTCTGAGATTACTTGTGCAAAAATCATTTGCCTTTCATCATGAACATGATTAATTATTGAAGAAAGAGGGATATTAATATTATTGTTTTCAAACTTATTTACACAATTATAACACTTTTGAATTTATATACCTAAATATTATATTTTTACAAAAAAATAAAATAAATAAAGTCTGACCTGTGGGGCCACTGGACATACCAGTGGAGCCACGACGTGTCCCTTCTTGTTGTTTCAAACGTGTAATTTGAGATGGGACTTTGAGATGTGTGTGAATGTATGCAGAACACAAAGTCTAACTTGTACGATGTCTGAAACATATTGATACTACATAAAGTTTGACTGCAAGACCCACTAAGAAGGGACACATCGTGGGCCCACTGACATGTCCACGTGGACACGTTGTGGGGCCACTAGCGTATCTGGTGAATCTCACAAGTCAAATTTCATTTTTTTTTAGTTTTTAATTTTTTAAAAAGTATAATATTTAAGTATATGAATTTAAAAATGTTATAATTGGGTAAATAAATTTAAAAACAGTAATATTGAGGTAAAACATCTAAAAAAGAGTCTACAAATTGTGGTTTATTAATTATTAGCCCAAAATAAAGAAGGTCAGCAATTGTGTCCATTACTCGCGACTCATTAAGCCGATGAAGTAGCCGCCGATGTTGAGGGCAGCCAAGTGTAAATAGGATGGCTCCGTCTTAGGCATCACGTCTCTCGTGGTTTTGGTGAAGGTTCTTCATTTCTTTTGAATTTATCAATGATGGAGGCTTTTCAACAGTAAGTGTAGTCTTATAAATAGCTGTACAAAAAACAATGTCTTTTAGAAGGAAAATAACAATTATTTAACTTAATTTAAATGTCATATGAATAAAGATAAAAATTAAAAAATATTTTATAATATTTATTTATTTATTCATCAAAATTTCACCAAAATAATATTTTAAGAAGAATAATTGTTCAATTTTTTATATTTATAATTTATGTTTAAATTAATTATTCAATATCATAAGTAATATTTTTTTAATTTGATCACAAGTGTTATTAATATTACAAGCATAATTAATTACCGAAATTATATTCTTTTAAAAATAATTATTGAGATGATCTAGACAATAATTTTAGTAATTAATTTCCTTGTAATATAAATATCATGTATAATATTAAACAACTAGCCTTATGTTTAAAATTTTAAAATATTAATTTTAAAAAGTATCCAGCAAATAGACAAATAATGCGTTAAATTAAGAACTTTCCCTTAAACCATAATTTTAGTCCAAAACCCGTAAAAGGAAAAGGAGAAACTTCCGAGAGCTCTAGACTGAAAACGGAAGAAAAATTGAATTTACCTTCTTAAACTTTATTTAATATGTGGTTCAGGGTTTACCCTCAAAAGTTTTAGAATGTGTAAATAATCTTCATAAATTATGAAAAAAGAGAATTAAATAATTTCATGTTCCATTCAGATGCTCTTTTTGTTTAATTTTGGACGATACTTTTTTATACAGAGGCTCTGTGCACATTTTTTTTTATAATTTATTGGGATTATTTACATATTTTAAAAATTTTAAAAGTAAAAACTGCACATCAATCAAAATTTAAGAGGATAAATTAAACCTCTGGACGAAATAAACAGAAAAACAAAAAACAATATCCTTCGTGGAAATTTCGAGGTCAAAACCTTTTTTGTTGGACTGTGGACCCCACAACTCATTCATTACGTTTCGGCAATCATAAATATGAATCCACCAAGCCACACGTTTAATAAAAGTCAGAGATTCTCATGATACAACAGAATCATAGCCGCGGCGCGAGGTTTCCAACCATCCGACGTGGCATAATTATATTTTATCGTCTTTTATAGGGCTTCGCCCTTCTCATAATCCAAAACCGTGTCCCTACCAGCAATTGTATATATATGCCCTTTTGAGTTGTTCAGTTGAGAAATTCAACGCGCTGCTGGAGCCAAAAGAAGCAAAACAGAAACCTATCAGAAATTCAAATCAGATTTTTCCCATTGTTTCATCCAATTCTCTTCTCTCTACCCGGATTTTGAAGCAAGCCCATTGTAAAACACTTTGCATTTTAGTTGTTGCGGTGAATTCTCTTGGCAGGAAAAGGAATCAGGGATTGCTTCATTGAAGAATACTTTTTTCAGCTTTGAATCATTCATTGAATATCTCTGCAAAAATCCTGTTTAGGTAAAGAATCTCTTTTTTCTGATTCTCCCCAATTGGTCTGCGATACCTGTCTGAACTCTGCGAGCAAAGCCCTGTTTGGTTGATCAGAAAGCAATTTTATATATTTATAAACCTTTTTGGGAATCTGATTCTTTGGATGAGTTTTAATTCCTCACAATTATTACAATTCGTTGCAAATAATGGTTTCATTAGTCAGAAAGGCTGGAACTTTGAGTTTCTATTAAGTACTCTTGCAAAGGCCCCTGATTTTGATTAGCTTCCTTGTCGACCAAACAGAGTTCTAACGGCGACAATGGAGCTACTTAAGAAATTTTCATTTCGTTCTGGGAAAATGGTGACCAAGAATATCAAGGGTTCAATTTATAGTTTCCTGGTTAGGAGGTGGGATGGATCCTGATGATCATTTATCGTTTTAGTTGGATCCTAAAGCGAAGGATAGGTTCAGAGATTTTATTGTGATCAATATTTATCAGTAAACTGATTTGCTTTTAAAAGGGGTCTGTTATGTCTTTGTATTTTCTTTTGCACGTTGCTTATGGGTAAATTGAAGATTCATTCATGTAATTATCAATGAACATGAATGTAACTTGTATGCTGATGCAAAGTGTTTTGGTCAATGTTTTGTGTTGGTTTCGCATGCCTAATGACACATTTTTTGTTCATTAAAACATTGAAACTGCGCAGTTTTTCCTGAGCTTGATTTACTAGGCCATTTTCTGTTGAATATTAAATTATGAAGGAAAATGTGTAGAATCTGGTAGTCAATTGCTTTGGAGTACATCTATCCTTGCCCTTGCTGACACATGTATATAATTTACTTAGTTCTAGACTGCCAATCTTGAATATTTCTTTCTTATATCTCCTTAAATCTTTCTTGTTCCTAACTTATTCTGTATGGCTGATATATTTAACTCCTTTACTAATTAAAATAGTTCTTATATTGCGTTTAGATCTTTTTCTTTCTCCTAAATACTATCAAAAAGGCTGTCTTTAACACACAATTTATTACTGGAGACTTGAATTCAAATTTGATGGCTTCTTGTTATACAATTCTGCAGTTGGGAGGTTGTAATGGGTGATTTCAATTCCAACAAAATCTTAGAGGACTTCTTCATTCCAGATTACATACTTGTAGCGGGGTCTGAGGTTGGAAGTAGTTCCCATGTACCTGCATGTCCTGTAATAGTCTTCATAAATTCTAGAAGTGGTGGTCAGCTTGGAGGGGAACTTCTTGTTGCATATCGTTCCCTTCTTAACAAAAACCAGGTATATTACCACCTGTTAGTGAGTCAAACTCTTTCAAAAATTTATTCAAAGACGGGACATGCTTTACTGATTATGTGTTCACATTATCCCAGATTAGATTGATATTAAGGCAATTCTGTTTCTAGGTTTTCGATTTGGGAGAAAATGCTCCAGATAAGGTGCTGCATCAGCTTTATCTTACTTTAGAAACTCTCAAATATAAAGGAGATAATTTGGCTGCTGAAATTCAGAAGAGACTNGACATGCTTTACTGATTATGTGTTCACATTATCCCAGATTAGATTGATATTAAGGAAATTCTGTTTCTAGGTTTTCGATTTGGGAGAAAATGCTCCAGATAAGGTGCTGCATCAGCTTTATCTTACTTTAGAAACTCTCAAATATAAAGGAGATAATTTGGCTGCTGAAATTCAGAAGAGACTGAGAATAATAGTGAGTTGACTTCTTAACTTACAAATTTTGATATTCCTTTCCTACATGTGTGCAAAACAGCAAAAGTGTCAACCAAGAGTTATAAATTTAACATTGTCAATAAGCTTGTCTCTAATGACCCCCAATTATTTTCTTGTCTCTAACATATTCCCAGAAAATTAGGTTGCAGGTGGAGATGGTACTGCCAGCTGGCTCCTTGGTGTAGTTTCGGATCTTAAACTACCTCAACCACCACCAATTGCTACAGTGCCGTTGGGGACAGGAAATAATCTCCCCTTTTCATTTGGCTGGGTATCTGATTTAACTACTTACTCCATGTGCTGCACTCATAGAATGTCAATTAATAGATAATAGTTTAACTACTTACTCCTTGTCTGGGTATCTTCCTCTGTAGTTATGGTTGCTCAGTGCTGGAAGCGCTGCATAGTTTTAAGTATGTGCATAGTATAATCTTTTCATTCACAGGGAAAGAAGAACCCTGGCACGGACTACCAATCTGTGGAATTTTTCCTGAATCAAGTAAGAGCTGCAAAGGAAATGAAAATAGACAGGTATTTTCTCCATTTTATTTGAATTTTCAAATTTGGGTAACACCTCTCAGTTACCTGCACAAAAGTAAACAAGTTTCATGCATCACTACTAAACAAGAAGAAGTCAGAACCAAAAGACGTTTCAATAAAAGAAGATAGTTTTGGTAATTACTCAAGATACAGATAGAACATTTTATTTGGATCTATGAAATTGAAAGCCAGAACACTTCCATATTTTAAAATTTTGCACTTAAAGGGCAGTGTTCTCTTTGTCAGTTAGCTTTTATTTCTAAAGTTTGAATTTGTTTTTCAGCTGGCATATTACAATGAGAATGAGAGCTCCAAAGGAAGGTTCTTGTGACCCTATTGCACCTCTGGAGCTTCCCCATTCTTTGCATGCATTCCACCGTGTCTCTTCAACAGATAAACTAAGTGTGGTGAGTTTTATTGTTTCTTTAAATATGTTTATTCCTGTACAGAAATATGAATGCTAATAATGTCTTTGTTCAGTAATGTATTGCTGTTGTAGATCTGGAAACTCCATATTCTATGCTTTGATAAGTGGTTAAACTTGTGGAGATGTCTGAAATAGTATTCTCTACATGCCAGAAGGCCATCTTTGCTAGTCATACATTGAATATCTTCTCTTTTGTTTGCCAAAAGATTAGTGGTCACATGGCAATTGCTATGGCCCCACAACTTGTTATTCTTTAGTACTGTGAGCTGATGCAGATGTTGGGTTGAACCAGGGTTCCTTTTATGTGTTGAATATTTGTTGATTAATAAAATAGTGTAGGGAAAAGTGGATAAATGACTTAAAACAAAATCAAAGGTTGGAATGGCAGTGACAAGATTTGTTATTCTTTGATTGTTCTTGCTTGCAAGTCCTCAATATTTTGGTTTACTTCACATAAGTATTGCGTTGTATGCATGCTTATTGGTGATTTTTTGTGTATTGGCAGGAGGGTTGCCACACTTTTCGTGGGGGATTTTGGAACTATTTCAGCATGGGTAAGAAACTCAAGTATGCCTTAAAAGTTTCAGTTCTGTGTGAGTGGTTGGCAAGTGCATTTCATAAAGTTTTGAAATTGTGAAAATTGGAACATATTTAGAAATGCAGAAGTTGGAAAACCATTTCATTGTTGTGGAAGAGACAATTAGAAATTTGAAAGAGTACAATCAACAAGTTCATCTAAAAATATGCCTGTGTTCCATGCAGGAATGGATGCCCAAATATCATATGCTTTTCACTCTGAAAGGAAGTTACATCCGGAAAAATTTAGAAACCAGTTATACAATCAGGTACCAAATTCTTTGTGTTTTACTCATCAGGAGTAGAAACCTTCCATAACATTCTTTATCTTACTTCTAGTTTATTATCCATAACTGTACAAGATATTTAGGAGCTGTGAATCAAAAGCAAGGATAACATATGTTTATGATAATCCAAAGTGGAAATAGATGATGATACTATTTTTTTAAGAAAAAATTATACATACTTTCTATATGTTATAGATTTTCATTTGACAAGTCTGTATTAAATCTCAGTTGAGTGTATGTTTTAGTATAACAATAAATAGCTATTGTCATTTGCTGCGGATTAGTTTTGATAAATTTCTTGAAATTAATTGATGTAAGACAAATTACAATTATCAAGTGTCTGAATAGTTTGTTGAGTTCCTGTATTTTAAGAGTCAGCTACTATTTGTTTGATGGATTCTTTATATCACTAGATTTTGATACTGTGTTTGGGGTATATTTGGTATAAATTAGGTGTGGATTATACTCCTCTTCCATCACAATTATTGTTAATAATAGCCACTTCTTATCGTGCATTTCTTTTGGTAACCAGAGTACATATCTGAAGCTTGGATGTACGCAAGGATGGTTCTGTGCTCCTCTAATGCATTCTTCTTCACGGTTAGTACAATTTTTTTAAGAAATACCCTCGGGTTTTAATCTTAATTTCTTGGTCCTCAGCCGTCGCTACCGGCAATGCTCAGATGTATTCTAAATTTAGAAACTTGACTTTTGTTTCCATGCTGTGTACTGATGCCCATTGGCATGGTTAATTGACTACTCCTGACCCAGTTTTGTCTTTCAAGTAATTGGAGTCTCTGCATTTAAATCTGTCTGACGAGATGGAGTCTCTCACCACAGTCAAATCAGATACAGAATAGAATACGATAATGTGGGAACAGTGTCAAAGAAGAACATTCCCCGCACATTTTTTTTCCCTTTCGAACATTTATTCTATGGGTTCTGAATCTTTTTTTGAAACAGAGACAAGAAGAGCTCTCTTGCATAGAGACGGTTTGCTTTAAATTTTAATGCTGATGCTGTACTTGTAATGTCTCAGTAATCTGTATAAAGTTGTAAATAAGAAATGTTTGTCAGGGTCTTTTTGCTTTTAATTTTCTTTGCGTCATTTTTCTGAAACCTATGGTGGTAAGTTTACAATCTGCCTTCTATCAGGCAAGTCTGAGTTGTAATGGCTTAATTTTGCACAGGAATATTGCTCAGCTGGCAAAGGTTAAAATAATGAAAAAGCAAGGTCACTGGGAGGACCTCAACATACCTCGCAGGTGACAATTTCATTTTATATTTTTCTGAACTATCTTGCAGTTGAACAGTTTATTTTCTAGATCTGTTGTATTCTAAAAGCAATAATGGAACACAGTGGTACTTCACTGGACCCTTGAAGATTTAACATCATATGTATGAGTTTTATGTGGAACCAAATTATTTGATGGTGCAATGAGGCTTCTCACATGATTGTATAGGTTAGCAAACTTGCCTTAAGTGAGGTTTTTATAACTAGCCATAAACCTGTGATAGTGTAGAAAGTTGATCAGGCACGCTTTCATTAGTAACTTTATAACGTTTAGAAAGAAATAAAAGAAGAACAGATTGAAGAAAAGGATGCATTTTTAGAAAGAATATGTGACTTGTGAACCTGGTATAGTTTTAGTTTATTACAATATATTATAATGAAAGTAGATGTTCCTGGTGATCATCTCTCATCATAATTTGATGGATCATTGAGCTTATTATATTGACTAAAACTTTTGACCTTCATATACAGCATACGATCTATAGTTTGCCTCAACTTACCCAGTTTCTCTGGCGGACTCAATCCTTGGGGAAAACCCAACAGAAAGAAAGCGATTTATGTAAGTTTTCAATTTTCTCGTCTATTTATCAGATGTGGTATTTATCTAAACTGTAGTTACATGTGCGGAGTATAAATTTTTCAGAAGACATTTTTGTTAAGAATTTATGCAAATTTATCCACGTGGATTTTAATTGATGATCTTCTTATAATTATGCTTTACAGAGGGACCTGACTCCTCCCTTTGTTGATGATGGCCTAATTGAAGTAGTCGGGTTTAGAAATGCTTGGCATGGTCTTGTTTNCAGAAAGAAAGCGATTTATGTAAGTTTTCAATTTTCTCTTGTCTATTTATCAGATGTGGTATTTATCTAAACTGTAGTTACATGTGGGAGTATAAATTTTTCAGAAGACATTTTTGTTAAGAATTTATGCAAATTTATCCACATAGATTTTAATTGATGATCTTCTTATAATTATGCTTTACAGAGGGACCTGACTCCTCCCTTTGTTGATGATGGCCTAATTGAAGTAGTCGGGTTTAGAAATGCTTGGCATGGTCTTGTTTTGCTTGCTCCTAATGGGCATGGGACTCGTTTGGCACAGGTAGGACATATCAATTTTAAGATCATACCAATATAAACATTCATTCTATTTATTGTTTTTAGTTTAGGCTGAAATTTATGTTTCCATGCTGCAATCTTGGTGCAGGCCAGCAGAATCCGTTTCGAGTTTCATAAAGGTGCAGCTGATCATACATTCATGAGGGTTGATGGAGAGCCATGGAAACAACCCCTCCCAAAGGATGATGACACAGTTGTTGTTGAGATATCTCACCATGGCCAAGTGAGCATGCTTGCCACCCCCTTGTGCCGTTCTAGAAGTATACTTGATCCCTCTTCTCCTGCCAGTTACCAGGAAGAAGATGACAGTAGTGATGAAGAATCAGCAGAAAATTCGGAAGAGCGTCGTAAGTTTGGTGCAGCTGACACATTCAAATTTCCTGATGGCTTTGATATATCTCGTCTTAGTTAGTGAATAATGGCGTTGCCTAAGATGTGCTTGCTTGTTAAAGGCAACAATAGAAATCAAGAGTGATCATTTTGTTGTGCATATAATTTCCCCTTTTCTCCTAGTTCACAGTCGTTTAAGTCCATTTTTTCTACAATGAAAATGTGAATGTACAGTAGATTTTCATTGACACAAAGGAGATGAAATTATGGTTAATTTACAGTAATAATACCATTTAATTAAATAATTACTGTTTTATGTTAGTTCTTAAAGTATTTACCAAAATGGGTCAGTTTTTATCTTTTTTACCTTATCTGAGAAAACGCATATGCGTTTTTGTGCATTTTTTAGGCTAGTCAGAGTCTTTCTTCCCTTTTCCTCTTCCCTTNACAATGATAATGTGAATGTACAGTAGATTTTCATTGACACAAAGGAGATGAAATTATGGTTAATTTACAGTAATAATACCATTTAATTAAGTAATTACTGTTTTATGTTAGTTCTTAAAGTATTTACTAAAATGGGTCAGTTTTTATCTTTTTTACCTTATCTGAGAAAACGCATATGCGTTTTTGTGCATTTTTTAGGCTAGTCAGAGTCTTTCTTCCCTTTTCCTCTTCCCTTTCCCTTCACCCCTCTCCGGCCCTTCACTCTCTCATTCGTGTCTTGAAAAAATGATTCCAAGCAATGATGGATGTTTATGTTCATATTGCAATCGGCTTAGTTTTCAAAGCCTTGAGAATCGTAAAGGAAGCATTCAAATGGGCAATGGCTTTGTGTTAGCTACAGCAATTAATGACAAAAAGTACTGGTAGCTCAAATAACAAAACATAAAAAATTAAAAAGCAGCATGATTTTTAAACAACAGAAATGTAAAGCCCATTTTATAACAGAAGAAGATATACTATGATGTTATAAAAATAAGAGAAGACTTAATTTTAACTATATAATCAATTTTATTTATATAAATATACATAGCACAATTAGGTTAGAGATTTTTTAAAATATTGAGATTTTATATTTGAATTAAATAGAATTAAAATTTTTAGTTAAATATATGAAAGAATAGAGATTTTNTTTTTTTTTTTTGGTATAGAGGAAGAATAATTAAAAAAATATTTATTAGACTAAAAAATTTAACTCTATTTATTTATGATAAAAAAACTAACTTTGATAATGTATGTGGCATGTAAAGATTAAATAATAAACTCATCACATATAAAAACATCAAAGAAATACTTTTTTTCATAAAAAAAGAAATATTGAGAGAATTGTTATTTGTTTTCTCAAGTAAGCTAAAAAAATTATTTGATTTTAAACATAAATAAATTTTAATTTAATTTCTTTTATATTTGTAAAAAATAACTAAAATATTTTTTGGTGTAATATAATTGTTTGTTTATTTTTAAATATAATAACTATGTATATAAATAAAATAATTAAATAATATCAATGTGTATTTTAAATATTTCATTCAGTGGGAAAAAATCAAATTAAATTTTTTTGTCAATTTAAGAAATAAAACAATAATTTTTTTCAAAAATATTTANTTTGGAATTTGCATTTTTTTAAAAAAAAATGTATATGCATTTTTGTGCATTTTCTAGACCTGTCAAATAAGGTAAAAAAGATAAAAACTGATTCATTTTGATAAATACTTTGAAAATTAACCTAAAATGATAATTACTTAATTAAATGACACTATACTGTAAATTAACCTGAAATTATAGAATGGTGAAAAAGGATGTGTGGATCTCCAATCTTTGTTTCTTGTGGGGCTGATATGACAAAATAAAGATTGCGTCGTATAATTCAACATGCGGCAGTATTGAGAAAAATACCGAGGTAAAGCTTGTCCATACCCAAAGCCCAAAGGAAGTGCAAGTCGGCAAGTCTAGTATCTATGTTCCTATGGGCTTATCGTTTCGCCTAACCTATAGCTGCTTAGCCGAAATGTGGCAACCATTTCTAAGCGATATACTGGCCCAATGGACCCACAACCTAAGATTTCTCACCTAAGTAGGACCAATAGTCAATAGAGTACCATTATTGTCAGATGACGTGAGAAGCACATAATGGTTCAAATAGTAAGGATTTTTGACGGCGGGTGCAAGTGCAACGAACATTGGTAAACACCCACTCGAAAGCTACACCGAAAATGTTTATTGAATCTATGGAACCAAAAATAGTGTAACCTATTTTTTTTCCAACAGTGGTATTTCTTTTGTTAAATTAAATGGGGGAGAATTTTTTTTTTTTAGAAATATCTCAAGACAAGCTTTCTCACTATTTCAAAATAAAAAGAAAA
Source organism: Cercis canadensis (assembly GCA_003255065.1). Lineage (NCBI taxonomy): Eukaryota > Viridiplantae > Streptophyta > Magnoliopsida > Fabales > Fabaceae > Cercis > Cercis canadensis. The sequence continues at coordinate 244,087 of QAOA01002813.1, forward strand.
GAGAAATTCAGAATTTAAACGTGATAAAATAAAATTTGTTCTTCCAACCCTGGCAATATTTTTATGTTAGTATAATTTATTCTGTCATGATATTGACATCAACAGCATACCATTGCCATGTGCTCACTTCCAGAAGGATCATAAAATCTTTTGTTAGAAATAAAAAGAGAGAATTATCAAAAAAAAATAAAAAGTTAAGGAATTTTTTTTCTAAAAATACATAAGAATTGATGAAAATACATTTTATCTGGCAATAATTATGTTGTTAATTTCTATTTTTGAAACAATTTTTTTTTATAGTAATTCTCCCAGATAAAATGGTGAGACTAGGTTAATCAAAAGTNAAATGGTGAGACAAGGTTAATCAAAAGTTGATGAAAAGAAAAGAAAGATAGGGAAAATAAAACGTGCTAAATCATAAGTAATAATGAAATAGTATTACAAGTTCAAACAAGGGCGAGATGACTGTCGAGTAATCATAAAGAAAGCAAAGGCATATGCGTTTTACGAAGAAAGCGTAGTTTACAAAATTAAGCCGAGGGGCACAGCTGTGATACCGGGCTGGTTTACTAAAACCACAGCCTAAACTGTTGGCTTTCTCCCTTTGTTTCCTCAACGCTTTCTTGGATTCATTATTGGCAGGAGCCCCACGAACAGTTCAAACAACCCATAGTTTTGCTTGTTTTCCTGTTATTCCAGCCCCAAACTGCCTCTGGTTTCTTACTCTCACTTTGAATTCACTCCCCTCCCTACATATATAACAGAGCTGAAACCCCTGCTCCTATCTCATTGTCAAACCAAACCCACTAGAGCTTCATACTTTTCTCTCATCCCTCATCAAATAAAGAATCCTAATTTGTTTCGTTTCAATCGCATCCATAATCAAGCAACAAAGCAAATATGAGTGCAGCAACAAGAGCTTGGATCGTAGCATCAAGCATCGGAGCAGTGGAGGCTTTGAAAGATCAATTAGGGGTTTGCAGGTGGAACCATGTTATGAGGTCTCTGCAACAGCATGCCAAAAGTAACATCAGATCCTATGCTCAGGCCCACAAGTTGTCTTCTGCATCCTCTGCTGTTGTTCACAATCAGGTGAAGAGGACAAAGGAGGAGTCCATGAGGAAAGTCATGGACTTGAGCAGCTGGGGTCCCAATACTACTAGGTTTTAGAATGCCCATGTAATCTCAACCTTCTTCCTCTTCTCATCTCATTCTGTATCTGATATCTCATTTATCCAATGTTGTCTATGATGGCATTATGATATGATATGGCCCAACAAATAAAAGGGTCCTCTATTCATCTAATTTTGTTGTAAATTATTTCAAGTTTTTAACTAAAATGTCGATTAGATCACATCTAATCTAAACTTGTATTTTGTGGAGTGCATATCTATGTTTAGTTTTTGTTCTGAACATGATTCAGGACTTAGGAATCAATCTAACAGAATATACGAATTTCAGAAGCAAAAGAAAGGAATCAAAAAAACAGAGCCATTTTTTGACACACCTTGTTAGCACTGAGCCTATGCTCAGGCCGAGAAATTGTCCTCTGCAGCCTCTGCTGCTGTTTCCGATAAGGTGAAGAAGAGGACCAACGAGGAGTCCATGACGAAAGTCATGGACTTGAGCTGCTGGGGTCCTAATACTACTAAGTTTTAGAGTGAATGTAATCCCAAATCTTATCTCACTCCGTATATTATTCATCCAATTTTGTCTGCAACATTATGATATGAATCATATGACCATGTCGTGGCCCCACAGTAAAGGGTCCCCTGTTCATAATTTATTTGATTCTTGCAATTTTATCAACTAAAATGCGTCCATCGCCATTAATTTACATCTCAAGTTCTATTCTGTGGGGAAGATGATTTAGGATTAGTATGTAATCAATACGAGAGAATACGAATTGCAGAAGGAAATCACTGACTGAACTCTGATTATGAAATCAAATCTTTATCGAGCTGAATGCATACAAAGAAAGGATGAAAAAGTTTAAGAGAAATTGAGATCAACTAATCTATCGATATCATAAGTTTTCTTCATCATTTCATATTTACAAACTGAATCAACAATTTCCTAACTAGAGGATTGTCTCGTCAAGTGAATCACATACAGAAAAGTAAGCAGCAGAATGTAGAAGTTGCTGTCAAAATGAATCGTATAGAGTCTGAACTGGGGGTACAGTTTGAGGGAGCATAAGCTTTGGACATCTAAAGATTCTGAACATTTGGAGAGACTCACATACCATTAGTCCTCTGCAGATGCATTCTAGTTGTGGTAGGTACTTTAACGACAATGACACTAACTTGGTGTGAGTGAATGTGATAACATCACTATCATCCATACCAGAAGGGTTGCTTCCAAAGCCTTTGTCATCTATTCCTTCTAAATCTTCCGTGGTTCCTACTGAAATGATTTCCTTCAATGACTCACAATGATGAACAGTAATCTCCTCTAAGTTCTGGAGATTGGCAAGCAATCTAAGTGTCAGCAATTTCGTGATATTGGGACAATGATAGACGCAAAAGTATTTTACACAAGTAAAAGATCCTTTTAGTGGCAAGGCTTGAGCCACAGCTTCATCTTCCTTGCACAGACTGCGTAAGCTTTTCAGGTTATAGAGTTCTACTGATTCTAAGTTTTGATGAGAATTGCAGCAGGAGGAAGAGCAAGACAACGAAAGTAAGTACTCTTGCCCTTCACAATCAACAATTTCACAGCGCCTCAAAGAAGTGGCATTCTTTAATGACAAAATGTCGCATAGACTTTTCACATCATGGCATCTTTCAATCTTCAAGCGCTGTGCGTCTCTAGGGAGCATAAGGGGAATTTCTCCTGTTCTGAGACTACAGCTTGTAATTATCACATCCTTACTGAAACAAACTTCAGTAAAATAGATCTGTGGAGCCTCGGCAGGAAATTCTCCACCGTCCAACTGAAGCAGGTAGTTTTTGGGTCCAGAATTCTGCATAACTTTTACGTAGGCATTGAAATTATGCCTATCATACAAGTTACCAGCAAAAGTTTCCAACTTCCTCAAGCCTGATATATCCTCTGCTTTCACTTTGATCTTTCTGGACCACCAGTGAAGAATAAGGAATTGAAGGCGAGTCAATTTGGCTATTTCTTTTCCAGTTGACATCTTCAAATTTTTTGCATAGAGATTAAGCCATCTAAGATTAGCCAACATTTCTAAACCTTGAGGTATTTCTGTGATTGCAGTGTAGGATAGGTCCAACCTTATTAGAGCCTGCAGATTCGCAAGTGAAGGCATGTGTCTCAACCGCTTACAAGATGTAAGCAGGAAAGCAGTGAGGGTCTTCAAGTCAGAGACAGAATTTGGCAAAATTTCAACGTCTGTGAAAGACAAATCAAGCACTTGGAGAGCAGGCATGTAAGCAAAAAAAGAATCTGAGATCTTTGTAAGGGATTCATTCTGTTTCAAAATTAACGTTCTAAGTTTAGGACACCTGGGCGACGTCTCTGCTGGAATTTCATGTATCCAGTTTGACATTAAGGAAACCTTCTCCAGGTCTTCTGTCCATTCTTCTTCATCTGGAATCTGAGTCAATTGCAACCCAGGTTTCACCATGAAATTGGAATTTGCCTTTATGATACTAATAGCCATAGTCCGCATCAAATCATGCATTTTCACCACTTGACTTTCCACATAATAGCCTTCCACATTCTTTATTGGAGCCATATATTGAGATCCCTTTTTCAACATACTAATAGCTATATGGCTGCTGGAATCCTGCAATCTCATGCACTTATTTCCACCAACATAATTTTCCACCTTTCCCAGAAGACAATTGTTCTCAAGTCTATTTAGTATGGTGTGTCCTTCATCAAACACCGCCTCCAAACTTTTCATTCCATTCACCAGTCCCTCATCAATAAAATTTTCTATCAATACTTCCCTGTCTATTTCAAAATCTTCAGGATATAATGCACAGTACAAGAAACACTCTTGTAATATTTTATCATTTAAGTGATCATAGCTAAATCTTAACACACGGAATACCTCCATCTCCATTTCCTCTTGTCTAATATCTGAGCTTCTTAGTTTCTCCATCGCATCCCTCCACTCACAAATGTCTTCCACACCCCTCATGGTCCTGGCCATTGTGATAATTCCAAGTGGTAAACCAGCACATTCTTTTGCAATAGACCTAGCAACCTTTGTTATTTCAGGAGAAAGAGTTGTCTGTTGCCCAAGGTTGTCTACAAATAAGCTCCATGCTTCTTTCTCAGAAAGAGGCTCCACTTTGACATATTTTTGACAACTCATCCTTCGACACACATCTAACGAACAACTTGTCAAGATCAATTTGAGCCCATCTGCTCTAGTAGGAATTCCCACCTGCTCTAGAGGAAAATGGCACCACACGTCATCTAAAATAAGAACACATTTCTTCCTTCTCATTAATGCCTGTGACAATCTTGCTGCTCTTTTCTTTTCATCATTTTCTTTGCAAATATTCAGTCCAACTACTTTGGCAACATCATTCTGCAATTTACGAATGCTAAATGATTGTGAGACAGTGACCCAAAAGACATGATAAAAGTTGGTGACTCTTGTTAAGAGCTTATTATGGATGTGCATTACCAGACTTGTTTTTCCTATTCCTCCCATCCCATACACACCAATCATTAACACTTCATCATTCATTAACCAGTCCCAGATCTTACAAACATTTTTCTGAAATATTTTACCCACAAATTTTGTTGTCAACAATGTATATCCTCTAGTCTCCCGTGCACAAAGTACAAGTCCTTCAGAAAACCGTCCCCGCTCCACAAGTTCTGCCACTTCTCCAGTTAATTTCTTCACTTGCACAGTTAACTTTAGATGGGTAAGCAGTCCACAATCTCTCAAATTTTGTTCTAGTGCATAAACTTCACATTTCTTTCTTCGTACATTTGTCAACCAATTTTCAACTTCTCTCTTGCGTTTTCTGCCTCGCTGTGACTCTGCATGTTCTAGCTCTTCATTTATGTCAGCTTCTTGACAGCACAGTTCTTCTAGTTTCACTTTAAGCATTTGCACATCATCATTCAGGCCGTCATATCTGCTTAGAAGATCCCAGATCAGAGAGCACGTTTCATTTATTTTTAGAAAACTCTCTATGATCACTTGAGCCATAGCACTCCTCTACACAAAAGAATTCCTTAAAAGCATAAAAAACCAAGAAGAGGTTGTGAAAGGGAAAGTCCCATAGAATAAAAAACAATAATAAAATATTGAGGATGACAATAATTTATAACAAACTATAAATATGAAAANTGAAAAAAAAAAAAAAAATCTCATCTTCTAACGGTTCAATCACATTTATAATCAGGAAAAAAGTATCGTGGAATTCATTAAGGAATTACCAAATAGTATTTGTACCTTATATTAAAATATAAATCCTTTTGGAAAGCGCTATAATTATGTAGATGAATCTAACTTGTATCAATCCAAAAGCAAATTATCAAAATACTTTCAGAAACCCCATTATCTGGAAATATATGGTGAAACCATTTGTTAACAGCAATCAAGCCAATCATAACACACTCATCAGGGAGTTGAGAAGCAAGGTTTCTTAGTCCCATCCCTTCGTAACGCTATCCCCTTCTATTCCAATCCCATACAATATCAGATTGTCTAATTTCCATTAGCAGCCAGCAAAGATTGGCCATTTTTAAACAGAATCACTTTTAAAAATAATAAAGGAGAACATAGAACGCAAATCCAGAGTTTTAAGAATTGTTCAACAATTCCCATATCAACAATTCTACGGAAGATAAGCAAAGCCAACCATAAAGCTGTTAAAGAAAAGAAATCAATTATACTCCTTAGTAGAAACAGACAGAAGGAAACCGAACTGACCCATTTGAGGCAAACAAGAGAAAGATAGCTAGACAGCAAAAGAAAAACAACTAAAAAGGAACTCAATGGATTTGAGGTTCTGGTGTTTACCTCAATATCAATTTAATTTTACAATTTATATATCGAGGTGATGCGCAGAAAGCTTTCTCCTTTTCTTCCTTGGGAGATAGACGATGTTAATGAAGATATTCGGAAACCAGCATCATCAATGAAGCATTGTTTTATGGAGAACGGAAAATCCGAGCTTTGAAATTTGAAAGATTCAAGTTCTTCTCCTTTCCTTTTTCTGGGTGGAGACTGGGTGCATGGTGTTGTGTAAATATTACCGGCAGTGTCCTAGACTGCAGTCAACGAGTCAATTGTATGACCATAACAGTGATTATTATATTATAAACTGAAAATTTTGAGTTTTGACCATTGAGTTTTGACCATTCAATGGCCAAAAAAACTTCATAAGTTTTCTCATAAGACATTTGTTGATTTATCACTTTTGACGTTACTCTATTTACTTCCCTTTTCCCTGTTCTTTCACTTGGTTTGATATTAGAATAAAAATGGCAATTTCGTTGTAATGTTTTTGAATGAAGTTTCTTACTGACCATGCCTGAGCTTGAGGTAAGGCGAAATCACCGAGGTCGGTTGCTGGTTTTAACTGGCGAGTGACCGAGTTTCCTGCAGGTGAAAACTACCGGGCCGAGTTAAGTTTTCCGAGCTCCGAAGATTAAGTCAGATCAGTTTGGTCTGAGAAGCAGAATTATGATTGTCAACTAGTGAGATTTTTTGTACCTGTCTCTTGTATTGGGTTAGGGGCTATTTATAGTAAATAGAAGGCATGATCTGGCGGGTCGGGCAAACACGCGACCCGTTTGACGTTTGGGCCTTTCGGGTCATATCTTTGTTTGGGCTCTATTGTATGTGGGCCCATATTTTAGGGCCACCACACTTACTTTGGTTCATTTCTTCTTCCAAACACATGGTTTTAATATTACAAATAAATGATACAGAGCCTTTGCCGTCAAATCCTTTAGATGACAATATTTGACTATTTGTAACTTGAGAAGAAGTGCTCAAACACGAGGCAATACTCTGCAAAGATATCACCAATTGCCAGTCATTTTTAACTTTTTTTTGTTCATTGGCTTCACTTCGTAATTTGTTTATGTACTGTGAGGGTATAAAAATCTCATGGAGTATACTATTTCTTACTAGGTAACATTTATATTAACTCTCTAACTAATAAANAAAAAAAAAAAAAAAAAAAAAGGAATAGACTAGATATGTCTATGACTCCAGTAAACAGGAAATATTTCGTTAATTACAATCCCAGTGAAAACAAAAACGAAGACCCGAGACGAATGAGTGAAAAAAAATTAAGACCAGTTGGGTCCCCAGCAAATCAAGTGTACTAGATTCTCAGCCTTCTCCATCTTCCTGCTGTGATCAATTTTGATGTTCCTTTTTGATTGCGCTGGAACCCCTGCAGCAACACTCCACTTGTTATTGCACTTGGTGCCAGCAGCAAATTCTGCAGCTGAAGCACTTCGTTGCCCCAGCAATGCATTGAATGCTGTCTCAAACTTGCACACCCTCCTATTACCATTCATCTCTTTAACTTGACTCAAAAAATTACAAGAAAACAATGAATAAGAAAGAAAAGATTAGGACTATGCAGTGGTTCCAGAATCTATTGCTTTCGCAGAGAAATGGTGTTGTGGCTGATATTCTGAATGCTGAGCGTAGCTGGTCAGCCCAGTTTATAAATACATAGAAGAGAAACAGGATCAAAGAATTTTTTTAAATTTATTTTCTGTTTCTGGAATATTCTGGGCAAGTGAATCTTGTGGAAAATCAGGGTTAGCTCCCAGATTTGATAGCAGTGGTTTTGGTAATCCAGTGGCAATTTGTCTGTTTTTCTTCAAAAAGCGCGTGGTTACCAGGCCTATTAGAACCCGCCCCCGGTTATTAAAACATCACTTTTGTCCGCTCTCGCGAAATGTCCAAAATGACCGCTATTTTGGGATTACGAGGGAGGCGATCAGGGATATATAGGACTGATTCTGTTTTTGTTCTTTTAATTTTAGAATAATATTTTGAGAGTAAATTTTTAAAACATATAAATAAAAATAGTCTTATCAAATAAGTTTTTTTATTTTATTTTTTAAAAAATAAAAAATAATTTTTAAAATTGAAATCAAACATACTTCTAAAAACCAAAATAAAATGTGTTTCATTAATGTCATATGAGTAAATTAACAAAATGGTCATTTGAAGATATCTCAAAGTTGAAATTAAGTCTATGATTCAGATTAAAAAAAAATTAAGTCTATGATTAAAACTGAGAATCAAAATATAGAAAAAAGACTTAACTACCAAACAAGTTGTGGTTAGGTGGTATTTAGGTCATCTTCTAAATTTGTAAATTGTGTTAAAGTAAATATAAAAAAAAATTAAGGACTTAACTAATTTATACAATATAGATTGAATATCAATCAATAATTAATTTCAAGAGTCACTCAAAAATAATTAATTTCAAGGGTCAATCACCTCTAATCTTGTCATGTAAAATCTAAATAAAATTGACTTCATTCCAAATATTCCATCCTAACTAAGTCCCAAATTGAAATATGATATGAGAATCTTTAAATGCTTATAACTTTTTTCAAATATTTTTTATTTACCATGAACATTATGATGTTTGTAATTCATTTATAACGATTAAAATTAAAAAAAAAATTAATTGTATTTTGATTTTCAAATTTAGCATTAATTACTAAGTCACCTAAAAGAAGTTTTAATTAATAAAACTTAAACCAAAAAAATATTATTACACATAATATTCAGTTTAATTAAATTGGCAATTGAATTACAGAACACTACACTGCATTGCATTATAACTCGAGCACCACTTCAATTAAGAAAAAAATTATAGTTCAGGTTTTTATAATTGCAAAAGTACCAATAAGAGTGTAGATCATCTAGTAAAGAGATATTTTAACTTAATCAAAAGTTTCGGATTCAAGCCCTTAGATATACAGTTGCGTCTATTAGAAGAGCTTTGTCACAATTGTAATCTTTTTTTGCTCAAATTCGAATTAGTTAGGAGAAACCAAACACCCGTGAATAACAAAAAAAAAAAATAACCGCAACAGAGTGCATGTCACTTTTCCAAATCCTGCCCTACTGCTATCACACACCTTCAGAAATTTTGGAGTTGGAGAGTGTGTTGTCCATGGCTGAATCAACTAAACCACGCAAAAAATCAAAACTTTGGCCAGCAGCAAAGTAGATGCAGCAAGAATTGATAGGATTAGCACTCTACCAGACTCTGTGCTCTGCCACATCCTAGCATTTCTCCCAACCAAAACCTCAGTTTCCACAAGTGTACTCTCAAGTCTCAACTCGGTGGAGAGATCTCTGGTCTGTGGTTCCCGTTCTCGACTTAGATGACGACAAAAATGTTGCATTTTCTGAACCAATACTTGAAACTACGAGGAAGGAAAATGGTAAGAGGTTTGCCCGGTTCCTGAACAGAATTCTAATTCTACGTGAAGCACTATGCATTAGAAAATTTCGTCTCTGGTGTCGGTTTTCTGAAAGGGAAACTCATGATGTCAACGCGTGGGTTTCCGCCGCAATAGCCAGCAAGGTTGAGCAATTCGATTTGTGTCTCTCCCGATTCACAAACGAAAACACTGGTTTCGGAAGATTATTCAACTTGCCCTTGAGACTCTTCACTTGCAAAACGATTGTCGTTTTGAGGTTAAGCAGCTTCAGGCGCATTCCTTTTAATCTTGCTCCCGAGCTTTAGTTTGTCCCCGCTCTGTTATTAATCTTCCCTCTCTCAGGGTTTTCCATCTGAAGGATTTCGTATTCACTGATAATCACTTCGTTCCTAAGCTTCTCAGCGGCTCTCCAATTCTTGAAGAGTTATATATAGATAACTGCAGTGGCTTTCCATCGCCATTTAAAATCTATGTGCCTACATTGAAGGAGTTAAAGCTACTAAATTTTGGCTTTGGATATCCCAATAGCAGACTTGAGATAAACCCTCCATCTCTTGAGGAATTTTCCATATTACGTTTGAAAGGTTATGAAGAATTTTGGGTTGAGAACTAAACAGTGTGAGAGAAGCATCTCTTTCAGCTTGGGTGAAGCCAAAAATTTCATCTATGCTTTTTAAATTCATCAGTAAAGTTGAAGCTCTGTCTTTACATTACTCATATGAATGGATGCATCCAAAGCCAGTGGCAGTCCTTTAATTGGGCCCTCTTTTGTTTCAGTTATTGTTATTGAGATATTCAGTTTTATTTCTTTTGTTTTATTGACTCCTTATCATCCGTAGCAGTACAAATTTTATTTATTTAATATTGTGATTTTTGTGCTTGTATTAATGTTACTAAATATTTTGTAATTGTTATTCTACCTGCAGCCCCTTCTTGACATTACTCAAGATCTTCCAGAATTCCACTGTTTAGTTCGGTTGAAGCTCACTTTTAATATCTGTAACTGGCGCTTGGTGGCAAACTTGGTTGAAAAGTTTCACCAGCTTGAAGTTCTTATCATTGATCAGGTTTCTGTTGACCTTCTGAAATTAAACAATGGTCTATTTCTTGACTAACAAATTGAGGCTTATGGAGGAAACTATATTTTTGTTGTTAGGCATATTATGGAAGATGGGAGAAGCCAGTAATTCTTCCAAATTCTCTATCATCACATCTGATCACATTTAGCTTTAGAGGATATGGAGGGGATAACAATGAATTGGAATTTATTGGATATATTCTCAAGTATGCGAAAGTCTTGAAGATAGCCACAATTCATGCTCATGTATTGTGTGATCAGACACAAACGATTCGTATTCTCAAAGACTTGTGTATGTTACCAAGGGGCTCTGAAGCATGTCAGCTTGTGTTTGAATGGTATTCATTTGGTTTCCTTCTTGGTACTGTGATTTATTTGCTTAGACTGTCTAATCTCACCCATTGTTTTGTTAGAGGTTTTGCACTAAAATAGTGTGTTTAATTGAGATTTTCGTATCCTGCTTGTCAAATTTTTTTTACTTCTACAAGTTTTTAGGAAGCAAATGCCAAGATTTTAAATACAAGCATTTGAAATCCATGTATGTTACATCTCTTCCTTTAAGAAAACAAGAAGGGGGAGGGAATATTTCCTTCAACAAGAATTGGCTCCTGCACTGGTTAGGAGAGGAGTTTAGAAAAAAAAATTCATATTTGGACCCTGACTACTATGCTATGGACCATTTGAAAAGTAAGAAATGCTTGGATTTTCTCAAACAAGAATCCCAAATTGAATTCTGTTATCTCAAGCATCTCAGAGACAGTTTTACATCTGGAGCTTTCCAATAAATTGGCAAATTCTGATCTGGAACAGGGTCTTAATATATGCAGCAGTGCCCTCATGCCTTTCTCTGAAATCCTGTTTAGGAATTCCATCCCATTTAATTTTGATATCTTTGACTCATCCATCTCCGCGGGGAGAGATTGGGTGTATCTGAAGCATGAAGCTATGAATCAAAATTTGTTTTTTGTGGCGTTTACAGAAGGAGCTTGGAAAGAAGAAATAGAAGCTGCAGGAGCAGGATTCTTTTAGTTGATCTTGAAGGAAGAATGGTTGGCAGAGAAGCGGAGAAAATTCAAGTCATTAAACCACTTTTTACCGAGCCCAAAGTTGCTTCTTTTGGCTTTCCGGAAAGCAGTTCATCTAGAATACAAAGGCTGCTTGAGGATCATCCAGCTTCTAAAACAAGTAGCCTGTTTTGTAATTATATTTGTATATTAAGTTTGAACTCCCAACATACTTATTATTATCTAGGTTAGGTTTATTGAACTTTGTTAAGGTAGGAAGAGCAACGGCCCTGTAGGAGACGAACTCAGAAAATTGATTTTTTGCAAAACTGGCCCTATGTAGCTAATTTATTATTAATTGATTTCTTGCCCCTTACCCAGAAAAAGACCAAACTAGTACAGTGAAGCTAAGCATAAATTATTCTAATACTTTTTTTAAGGAGTGGTCAGGACAGCGAGTGTCCCAAAGTCTGGAATTTTCTTCTCTGCTAATACCTTCAGAAGGACGAGATGACTCATTATGAAAAAAAAAAAACAAACTGAGCTTAATCCAATTGATAGCATATCTTTCAGCTTGGGTGAACCCAACCTTTTCATCTATGCTTTTCAAAGCCAAAGCCATCAGTAACGCTCAAGCTCTGTCTTTACATGACTCAAAATTGATGTATCCAGCGTCAGTGGTAGACTGTTTGCTAAGCTCACCCCCACTTACAAGAGGTGCAGTGTTACTCACTCCTGGGGGCTTTTACTAAGATTTAGAGGTCAAATTTAATGTCATTGCAAAGATTTTAAAAACTTAAGTCACACTATGTAATAGAATATAAAACACACAATTTTTTGCAAAATGCAATGCAAGTATGATATAGGAAAGTATGCTAAACAAGAAATTCTTTTGCCAAAAAAATGAAATTTACACATAATTTTTTATAAAATACAATGCAAGAACAGCATTATATAAAATGTGCTAAACAAAAAATTCTTTTGCGAAAAAAAATAAAATTTGGCACATTTTTTTTTATATCGTGTCATTTTTGTATTTTATAAGAAATTGTGTATTTTGTTATATACTGAGTAACTCGAAAGTGACCTAATTTTTTAAGATCTTTGCAACGACACCAAAATCACTGGGTAGATCCTACCAAAACCTACCTAATTTGGTGGGATAGTGCTACCCCCAAAAGTCTCAAATGTAGCTTAGCAAACACCAATCCTTATTGAGATATTCACTGTTATTTCTCTCATTTTAGTGTGGAAATTTTAAATTTTTAAAAGGTGCAGACACATTGAACAATTTTGGAAGTAATGCTACCCCACTTAGTTGGGTGGATTCAAGTGAGACACATAATGTTATTGTAAAAATTTTAAAAATGAAGTTACCTAAGATGTGCCAAAATTCTTTATTAAATGGCACTATATATGAAAATGTGACAAAAAAAATTTAACTTTTGCCCAAAAAAATGAATTTGGGACATTTTTCTACATCATGTCATTCTTGTATTTTATAAATAATTATGTGTTCTGTCACATATTAAATAACTTAATTTTTTAATATTTTTACAATAACACTAAAATTACTAGATGGGTCCAACTTAAACTCATCCAACTAGGTGGTGCTGCCCCCAAAATTGCCCAGTGTAAAATAGCACTCACCTCATATATTTGCTTATTATAAACTAACTGTGTGCTATTGATGTTATATCACTAATTATTTTGACAAGTTATTGGGATGAGTTTATTTTTGACAGTAATTGGCATTCTAAGTAGCACTCGAGATCTTCCAGAATTTTACCGTTTAGTTCGCTTGAAGCTCACTTTTAATACATGTGACTGGCTCTTGGTAGCAAGCTTGGTTGAAAATATTCACCAGCTTGAAGTTCTTGACATTGAGCAGCTTTTTGTTTTGTTACCTCCTCAAATTAAATTATGGTCTCCTTGGTTCTTGATTAAATAAAAATCGATACTTAAGGATGAAACAATATTTCTTGTCCTCAGATACGTTTGGTTTGGAAATATTTCCTTCAACATGAAGCTATGAATCAAAAAAAAATTGAAGGAAGATATAGAAGCCGCAAGAGCAGGATCCCTAAAATTAAAGGAATGCCGTAATTTCCATAATAAACTTCTTAACTTCCAACGGACCTAAGCCAACAAACGTAGCCGACATATGTAAATGCCGTACAGAAAATCTCCACCTACTTCACTTTCTCATCATTAATGCCATGCCCTCCAAGCCAAGTAATTAAGCACCTTACCGTTACATCGTAACTCCAAAAATAATCACCCAGCCAACTAACTTGTCTCCTTATCTTCTTTTCCTTTTAATTTCTACTCTTCTTTAATCCGTTTATTTTAGCAGAGCGTGAATTGCACGTTGGAACCGATACGCACAAATTGTCAGTGCTATCTAAACGCGGCCACACCGCGCGTGCTATTGTTACATTGTTAGCCATTCGCCGCAATGTGTACAGATTTGGATTTAATTAGCCTTGGTGGAAATTTAATGACTGCTGGGTCCCGAGGTACAACTACCTCATGCACGGACTTTCATTAATGCAGAAACTGTGTGTACATTCAATGTTCTCTGAGCGACACGTCGCGAGTGCACTAACGTTAGCTTAAAGTCGATAACAGTAGAACCTTCCCCGATATAGATCCCTTCTTCTCCAGCTTCACGAACTCGAACTCCTTCGAGTTCAGAATCAGAGAATTTTTCTTTCAGTGAAGAAGTAGCTTCAATTTCCAGAGGGAAAAAGAAATTTATAGATAGAGATTGAAAGTCTTGGAATTCTTAAATTTGTTTCTCGCCGGAGCCTCAATTTGATGACTTGGAAGTAAAGCAAGTTTGATACAAGTTTTTCAGCTCCGGTGCAACCATGGCCATCGCCGGCAAGCACAAGTCACCCTCCGAGGTGAAGATTTTTAGACTTTGCTCCTTCTGGCCTTCAGGGAACAATTCGTCCTCTTCGTCTTCCACACATAACCTTCATCATAGTAATCAAGGGAGCCAGAGTAACCGACACTTGGAGGGAAACGGTCAGAGGTCTTTGTCTTCCACAACGGTGTCGTCTGTTGCGAGATCTCTTCTTCCTCCTCGCCGTAGACTTCGGCTTGACCCTTCAAATAATCTATACTTCCCAAGTAAGGAAATTTTGACTTTTATTTTGGTTAATTTAAGGAAATTTTTTAAAATTCTAACTCATTTGACTGAAATACATCTTTGAGTTTTCTGCGATTTTTGCTCTGTCTTTTGTTTAACGAGACAGCTGCATATGTTTGGTTGCCTAGAATATAGAAAGTCAATGAAGTTTGACATTCTAATGTTATCGAGTTTTGAGTGAAATAAAGTAGTACGAGTTGAATTTCAAGTCCTCTAATTTTCTCATTTTCTTACCTTTCTGCTGCAAAGTTCACTAGATTTTCAATCAATTATTCATTTATGCGTTGTATCCATTTGTTTTATCACGGTCACGTGCACATGATCTATTAAAAGTTTCCATTCTAAAAGCCCTCATCTTTTCACGTCACATAAAAGAAGGCTATCTCTGGGAAGTCATTTAATTTTCATTATCACATAGATTATCATTCCAAAGTTATTCTATTTTCGTGTCTCGGTTCCTAACTTTGAGTTTTGGTTTTGCTTATTTTGAAGATGAACCTGGTAAACAAGCTAGGAGTGCGGTCCGGTTAAAAAACACTAGCAAATCTCGTGTAGCTTTCAAGGTATTGGCTCAGTATGTGGACTCACGTTTCTCTTCTTGTTGCTCAATTGTTGTTTTGCTGCTTAAATTCCAATAGCTTCATAGTGTGGCATAAGCTGGTAAACTGAGTTTTGTTCTTGTCAGAGTGATAATCTTCCGGTTTTATTCCTAATAAAGAAACATCATTAGAAGAGCTAGCCCGTGATGTTTTTCAGGGATTTTACATTTGTTCTGAATCTTCTGGTTTAATGTTTTTCAGAAGTATGCTTTTGTTGGATCTCATCAATCCTCACAGTTAATACAGTTGTTTTTGTTTTCTTGCTTATACTAACTGGTTCCTCTGATCACTTTCGTGCTACTATTTCAGTTTCAAACTACTGCGCCAAAGAGTTGTTATATGCGTCCTCCTGGTGGTATTCTTGCTCCTGGAGAAAGCCTGATTGCATCTGGTAATATATTTTTTTAGACAAATATTTTAACTTTATTCATCAACTTGTTACATTTTACATTCTATTCCTTTCCGAATTTGATGGTTAGTGTTTAAGTTTGTGGAGCATCCTGAAAGCAACGAAAAGCTATTGGACCAGAAGAACAAGGTGAAGTTCAAAATCATGAGTCTCAAAGTGATAGAAGGAGTGGACTATGTACCTGAGCTGGTAAGTCCTGTGCATTTTGAAAATACAATGAGAAAAATCGAATAATGAATAAAAAGGGGGAGTTTTGCTTTCCGATTTGTTGCTGCTACTTGGTGCACCCTATGCAATAAAAAGTTGGAGATTTGTTGGAAACTGCTGCTTTTTTTGAAGGTTGCTTTTCTTTAAGGCAATAAAATCCTTTGCTTTCCATTATTGATATTCTTCCATGGGTGTGAAAATTATATGATTTTTGCAGTCATTAATTTCCTCCTTGAGAGTTCATATCGTGCAAAGGAATGTCATAAGCATAATCAGTCCAACAAACCTACACCAACAAACTTAGCCGACATATGTAAATGCTGTACAGATATGTACACCTAACTTACTGTCCCATCATTAATGCCACACCCTCCAAGCCAAGTAATTAAGGAGGATTACCTGTACATCGTACCCCAAAAAAAATCACCTGGAAACATGTCTTTTTTTTCTTTTTTTGCCTCGCTAACTTCTATTGCTGCACTAATCAGTTTACACTGCAACAGACATAGGTCCATGCTATCACCAAATTTACTGGTGTTGTCTAAACGTGCTCACTCGAGCATGGCATCGTCCTGTCCTTGAGTTGATCCTTCATGGTTCATGCCTGAAACATGTTGCTTCATTTTATGTATATATATATATATATTTTGTTTGCCATAGACTTCTCTTCTTTAATTCAACAAGTGTTATTATGATCTCTTTGCTTGAAATAACAAATTAAGTTATTGGGAATGAATTAATTATCTGGCTAGCACTGGTGGTAGTCTTTGAATCTTCGTTGTTATAATTGATATGTATGCTTATTTGCCAATACTTGTGGTATTTAGTGTTGTTTTATAGGATTACTTCTTATGTAGGATATAGGAGATTGTCATAGTAGTATGCCAGCTTTTGCTGTATTCATTGAAGCATGTTGTTTTATTAATTTATTCTTTGGCCATAGCATATTGTTTTATTGCTTAGAGTTGATTGATTAGCGCTGAACAAAGATTTTCTTATGCAGTTTGATGAACAGAAAGATCAAGTAACAGTTGAGCGAGTACTGAGAGTTGTATTTATAGATCCAGAGCGGCCAAGTCCTGTAAGTCAAAGTTTTCTGAAATTTGCGTCTGTTACAGAGTTGATGTAGAATAATGGCAATTTTGTTTCTTTAGGCTTTGGAAAAACTTAAAAGACAGCTGGCAGAAGCTGATGCTGCACTCGAAGCTCGCAGGAACCCTCCTGCAGAGACGGGTCCTCGAGTTGTTGGTGAAGGGCTTGTAATAGATGAATGGGTATGTAAAATGTAATCTCTCCATCTAGTCAATTGCATTGCATGCTTTCAAAAGCTAGCACTCGCCAATGGGTTTATATTTACTTTTATTACCTAATTTTCTAGAAGGAAAGAAGAGAGAAGTACCTGGCTCGACAACAAGTTGAAGCAGTAGATTCAATCTAAACTGCAATTTGAACTTGCTGCCAGTGTTTTTTCCCGGGAAGACATGTCATTGTTATAATACCGTTGCCATCAACCTCCGATATGCTCAAAGCAATGTGCTGGCTTGTTTGCTGCTGATTGGTAGTCTGAGATCATGCATTCTAATACAGAAGGATCTGTCTAATGATTGGTACGGTCGGCAAAATGCCTGTTACTAGGATGAGCGATTTGACATGTATATAATAGATTTTGCTTGTTCTGAAAAAATAAATGTTCAGTTCTTTCTTGTGAAAACAATCTTATTTTGGTAACAGATGAACTATGATATTATCATATTTCCTCTATCCCTCTGTTCTGATCTCATTAATTGAATTGTGATTGCCAACACGTTGGGCCTTGTGCTTTTGAAAACAATCTTATAAGATTGGAGGTGCTTGCTGATGCAATCAGATAGCGAAGACTAGGTATAAGACAACACACTCTCCATCTTCTAATTATAGAATCATTGAATCAATAACAAGAAATAAAGAACAAAGAAAATAAGAAAGGCAAAGGAAACGTTAACCTAAAACAGAACACAACCTGTACAATGTTGCTGGAAGATGAAAATAAGTGGAATAGACAAGCTAATCAATCAGAATCATTATCATTATCATATATCATCCGGCAACTGAAAACTCTGGGATCCAAAAATTTGATGAGAGCTGGTTTGAACAAAGACGGCCACGCCACATTTGGTGCTGTTGAATCCTTGCCACAAGGAAAAATTAACAGTTCCCGATACTGTCCTCTTAGCAGAAACATCTTTCAGAGTGCAGAGCTTTTCGAGCTTTCTAACAACGTAATCATTGGATAGAACACGACCTTTGTTCTCCCCTCTAGGACAGTCAGTAACCAAACCACTTTCATATAATGCTACCATCACATTGACACCATTACTGTCCACTTTTGTCCTCAATGCTCCTGTTAAGGAAACTTGCAAGGAATCTGGTGAAGCCTTCTTGAAAGTTGCCTGCTTGGACAGTTAAAAAAACACATTTTTGCTTAGTTGCTAAAATTTTTTTCCCATTAAATTTTCTTGCATCTCCTAATATGATTCACACACATGACATTCTAAGATATTAATTGGTTAAGATGCATATCACTCAATGCTACCTAGCACACAGCACAATTTGTCCAGACTCGCGCAGAGATTAAGGTTGATGTTAAGAGTTTCGAATCACACCTCAATGCCTAAACAAATGCAGCCTTTGCATCAAAAGAAAATGAGAAATAAGGAGGAGCAGGGAGAGTATTATAGTAACCTGGAAGGATGGGGCAGGAAATCTAGGTGCCTCGGTGATGGCGGTGACGAGAGCATTCTCGTCATTTCCCATGCATTGGGCCTTTCCCTGGACCACAACCTGTGGGGTAAACATGGTATCGAGCCCAAGAGCCTCCACATAGGCCTTTTGTCTGACGGTCCACTGACTAGAACCATATGGGTCCTTCCAGCCTATGTAGTCCCAATAATCCACGTGGAACGCCAACACCACCACCGGCATCTCCAGCTGAAAGTCACCCCTGCCCAGCCGCGACAAGACCAGCTCCGCCGCCGGCGACGTTGCGCATCCCTGAGATGAAAACAGCTCCACCAGTACCGGCCCCCCGCGCTTCTGCTCCTCCGCCGTCAAATCCGCCGTGACATTCTTCTCGTGAGCGACATCAGCATGGCTGCTGCCGCCTTTGCCGAAGCAGGCCCAGAGACGGGGCGCCATCTGTACTTAAATCAATAAGAGGTGGCGCCCACCAAAACTACGGAGGCGTTGGCGGTGGCGGAACCTAAAATCTCAAAATCTATCAACGTGTAAATGGCACGCGGCGGTAGATTCTGAGACAGAGATATGTATTATAATGTATGGAAGAAAATGAGAACAGAAAAATACAATAGAAAGAGATAGAGAGAGAGAAAAAGTGGTAATTATATGTAATGAGGAAAAGAATGGAGATATATGGAAGATGGAGAAAGAAAGGTGGCGAAGAAGATGGTAATAAGGGCTTTCGATGTTTTGAATATTTCTTATTTTTCTTCTTTTTTAATTGGGGGAGGAGACAGGTGGAATGGTTAGGGACCGTAGCGTCACCGACACGATTGTGTCGGTGACACCTAGGTTGTCATATAAGGTTGGATTTCGCTGTGGTGTGGTGTGGTGCGTTTTGGATTTCGATTTGGAGGATAGCTAGATTTGGGTGATGACTGATGACGAGTAAATATTAACATTACAATTTAAAGCAACAGATCACCAACGCAACCCCAACGAATCCATTCTCTTTTTAGAGTGAAGGGTATTAATTAGGAGATCATGCCGTGGTTTACAAGGAATCTTTTAAAGTAAAATATATTAATAAAAATAGAAAATTTTCCTTTTTATGGTGGATAGCATCTACCATGCGACATGACCTTCCAGATACGTTATTGATCTGAGATTTTTTATTTTTTTTTTCTCTTTTTGTAAATAAAAATCTTTATATTTTGTGTTTTTCTAGTAAGCTGGGAGAAAGACAACTCTTGACCTGGATTTTCACACTGTTACACTATAACAAAATTGTTGAATTAAAATGAAATTTTTTCAGTAAAATTGAATTCCAATAAAATTCGTGACGTTAGAATAAAACTCGTGAAAATCTAAAATTTTAACGGAATTTTAATTCTAACAATAATTTCAATAAACTTTTATCGTTAGAATTTGATTTTAAAAAAAAAAAAATTCCAAACAACAAATTTTAATAGTATTTTTAATCGTTGAAATTATTTTAAAATATTTTAACGGTATTTTTGGTTAGAATTATTGTTAGAATTTTTTTAAATTATTTTTTTATATTTTTTTAAAAAATATATTTTTTATTTTTTAAAATTTTAACGGAATAAAAATTTTATTGAAATTTCTAAGACTTTTTATTTATTTATTTAGTTACTTTTAAAGGTAAATTCTTGTATAAGAACAGACTCATAATAAACATAAATTTTTTATTAAAAGGAGAAGCTCAAATGAAAATCGTAATGATACTACAACAAAGGAAAACTTAATAACTTGCAAAGTGAATTCAAATTCCAAAATTCTAAGTATTAGCTCAAAAAGATCTCCAAATACCATAATTAAATACCAATTGTCATAGAAAAAACAGAACTTTTAATAGTATCTCCAGAATGACAAAAAATCCTAAAACTAAACTCATAAGATCAAGTTAAAAATTACAAAAAGCCAATATATTTTCAACAAGAAGTCAAGAAGAGCATCATCATCTCCAGAATGACAAAGAAAAGCAAAGCTATTGCCATTCCGCGTGACATCATCATCTTCATTCTTTTTATCTCTCTATTCCTGTAGGCTCTGTTTGAGAGTTTTTTTGGAGGGGAGAGGAGAGGAGAGGAGAGGAAAGGGAGGGAAAGGAAGGGAAAGGAAAGGGAGGGGTTTTCCTCTCCTTTGTTTGGATGATTAAAATGAGGAAAAGGAAAGGAAAGGGAAGGAAATGTCTTATTGTAAAATATTTTTACTAGTTTACCCTTTATTATCTTTTCACTCTTTTTTTCTAATTCAATTTTTTAATTATAAATGTAATTATTATTTATTTATTAAAAAATAAAAATTGACAATAACCGAATTCATACTCTAATTAAGTACATTTTCATAAAAAAGTAAAATTTCATAAATATTAAATTATTAATATATAATATACACTTATTGCTTCTAATGAGTCATAAAAAAATTAATATACTATATATTTTCAAAAAGAAAATAAACTGTGCATCTGAAAAATTATGCAAATTCTATTGCTTTATGGGTTGCAATTAATTAAATTAGAGTGATGATAAAAGGGATTATTTATAATTTTTTTCATTAGATGGATATAATTAAAATTTTTAATTAGAAATATAAAAGAATTACAATTTAAACATAAAACTTCAACTTTTTTGCTTTCTTTTCTTATCCAACAATTCAATGGTGGCAGACAGTATGGGTAAATTAGTAAATTAATTCTCTACCCCTCCAAACCCCCCAATTTGGGGGGTTGAAATTTGTGAATGAAAAAAGGAGTGCAAGGGTCAAAGTTTAACCCTTGGTCTCCTTCCCCTTTCAAACTTAAAACTCCCAAACAAGGGAGTGGACTCTCTCATTCCTCTCCTCTCCTCTCCTTTCCCCTCCAAAAGAACTCCCAAACATACCGTAAGGAAAAAAAAATGCTGTAAATTTCTCAAAAGAAATGGCATGACATTGAACTTGTTTCTAACTCTGTTGAACATCAATGACTACCTTACATATGCAGCACAGACCCACCCAAAAGCAAGGGTTAAGCAAATTACACATCCCTGCAGATCAAAGAGAAATCAACAAACCTCCTACATTCCCAAGCCTCTCACTTATCCTTCCTTCCTAGCCAAAGCTACTCAAGGCAATGGATTTAATAATTTTAAAGCACAAGACAATCAACAATTTCAACAGATATTTGCATCTATGGTAAAATACAAAAGTAATACAGCAGATGAGATCCAGCAACACCAGGTCTAAATGCACGCGGGAATACAAATGCTCAGACCCAGTATGCTGATTGTTTACCATTTCAGAACAGAATAACGCTTACACTATAAATCTATTTCACATGCTTGATAATTAACAGACTCTATAAGCTTACTGAATTAGTCGCATTACCTCCCTCTCATGAGCTTTGACAGATTGTTGGGCTTGGTTTGTCCGCAAGTCCCAAATTATCAATTGACAGTCATCTCCAACCGACCCAAACAAACTCTCATTCTTCAAATGCCATGACACGTCATTAACCAAGCTTTCATGAGCCTGAAGTGACATTCACAAGTCCAATTCCATTATCACAGTGTCAAATAGTATGGCAAAATCACCACCATTGCGCATTAAACAACTAACATTCAGTGTCAGCATTACCTCATAAATATGAATTGCATCAAGTACTTTCTCTTGGGCTGCAGCTGATACATCCCACAAGCAAATCTTATGGCCCATTGAACCACTTAAAAGGTGGCCCTCCTTAAAGGGGCTCCAAGACAAACCATACCCTTCTTTATCTTGACCCCTCAACCTCAAATCAGGATCATAACCAAGTCCTTCCTGCTTCTCTAGTTGTTTGGCACAATCAAACAAAAAAACCTCAGAACTAGTAGTCTTAGCGCCAATAATCCGCGGGTTTTGCGGCATACAGCGTTCGCGATTGACCTCCCCATCAACCTGTACCTTTTGCGTAATCTCTATCTACAAAAAAACAGCAAACAGAAATTCGAACTAATTGAAAAGCTAATTGACGAATTTCATCAAGCATTTGGTGCCTATTAATGAAATCTGTAATAACTAAATTCGAACCTTAGGAATTGCTGGAATCTCTGTGTTGGCGTCAATGATGGATTCCGATGTCTTGACGGGGAGAAGAACTGGGTCAAACAAGTAAGGGAAGAAGCTCACCGCATAGAAGATGTCATCGACGAGTACCTGCTTCAGGTGGCGAATCACCGTCTAGGGCGGCGTGGCTTTGTCTCTTTGCTATTTCGAATCGGTGGCTTTGTCAAAAGAATAAAACCAAGCCATGAGATTATATCTCAGATTGGAGAAATTAAAAAACAAATAGAAACACTGAAAGAAGACAAAGCAAGTTTATCTGATGAGGGTGCAGGGGGAGGGAATGAGTTATGGGAGGGGGAGGGAAGAGAGAAGAGTGAAATGGAAGTGGAGATATTTGAGTGGATTCCAGCGGTATTTCTAACGGAAATTACCGTTGGAAAATGTTAAAAATTAAAAAAAAAAAAAAAAAAAAAAACTTTTCACTTAAACTGTGTTTTGGTTAAAAAAAAAAATTTACTATTTTTTTATAAATTTCAACGGTAATTTTGATGAAAAATTCGTACGATAATAAAATTTTCTTGAAATTTTGTAAAAATTTTAATGATATTTTATTTTATTAAAAAATATAATTTTTTTTTTTATAGTTTCATGAGATGTAACTGAAGAGCTATTTAGCGTTTGACTGAAGAAAAGTAAAGGAGGGAGGAGATGGAGTAGTTGAGCGAACCTCATGTAATGAGTTGAGACCAATGTGTGTTCTTTTGGTACATAATTGAAATGAGAAAAGAAAACAACTTCCGAATGTTAAGTGGTTTCTAGCTGGTCGGTAATGGTATTATGTGCTTCAGATAGGTTTAACTCTTTGACCCGTTTGCTTCAATGTGCTCTAATCCCATTCCTATGTCCCAAAAATTAGTTGGAGCTTGTTTTAATCTATTAACAGCAAATGACTACAGGAAGCTATGCCTATACTCAGGGACCACCAATATTTAATAGAAAAAATTACTAGTTTTGGGCTATTAAATAAAAGCATATTTAGAAGCACAAAATTTATGAGAAATTGTTGTAACAGAGAGAGAACTAGAGCCAATAAAAGTTAAAGTATGTTAGACCTTATCTTGTGGTCTATTTTTTGGTAAAGGATTTGTTATATGATATGTGAAAGTGAATGAAAATCTATCTTAACATTTTTCTTCTGTTGTTCTTCTTCTTTCTCTGAGCCTCTATGTATGAAACACTAACACAATCTTCTCTTGAATATAAAACTTCAACTGCATCACATTTCTTTCTGTCATGCATTGCAGTATTAGTAAATCATGGAGACCACTAAGTTAATGGTAAACATTATAGAGAGCTTTACTTGGACTACCGTTATCTTCTATATACCTCTTCAATCCCTCAACCTTTTCTGTATTCTCTGATTCATATCTCTTCTTTTTTTTTTTTTCTCAGAATTTTAGTGGGCTGAAAACTTTAAATCCAATCAAAGAATATATGTGTGCCTTGCGCATCAAAGTTGAGATAAATAATACTAGGCTTCCAAGTGGGAAAATACAATTAAATAAATGCATCTCTAATATCCTCTTCTTCTTTTTTCTGCTACGACCCCTCATCAGTCATCAAACAGGAGATGAATATTCCTGAGTCCAGAGATGAATATGCTAACCTATCTAAGGTGCATACACGTGCACATTGACCCTCCTTTGATGGGCTGTCACTGGCCATGAACTACTTTGTGGTCATTATAAGTTCTAGCTATGTCTTTTTTCTTAAAAAGTGAATTACTAACATCTCCAACTGTAGACCTGAAATATTAGCCCAAAAAAAAAAAAAAATTGTAGACCTGAATTTCAAATTTTACCAGTTAAGAACCTGAATTCAGCTCATGTCTAAATTCAGTCACAAGGATCTCAATTGTTTAGCATGTCATGAGATCCTAGTAATTAATATTTGTGTGGTCTCATCAATCATTGCCTACTTATTCTAGAGATTGCGTGCGTGCACAACAAACTCTTTACAATAAACATAGTCAGTTGGTCTCAACCTTTTGTGATATTGTTTCACTTTTACACAGTATATTTTTTCCAACAAAAAAAATGAAAAAGATAGAACATTATTATAAGCTAATCATTCAATAAACTAACCAAGCATATAAAACAGAACTTCAACAATTTTTAACTAGTTTAATATATGATTGTTTAAATCATGACACATAGTTGAAATAAAGAAGAATTGTGCTTTTTTTGTTATTTTTTATTACGATTTTGAATTCAAATACAAAATTTATAAATTTTAAGAATAATTTCAGTATCACTTAACTACAAATTGATTAATTGTATGTAGTATCTAATTATTTAACCATAAAATAAAAAATCAATTATTTTAATTTTTAAGGCATCCGTTTCGACATTGTATTCTAATTTCTAACCGAATATGGACTGAGTTTGATTCTTCCACTTGATTTCTGTCTATTTTTCCTTGACTTAGAGGAACACTTTGATTATTTAACCTGATCTCTTAAACCTTTATTTGGAGCAATCAAAGTCTTAAACATATAACCATATCTAACAGATAAACAAAGTATATTTGATTGAATAGGGTCTCCAGAGTCTTTGCACAATAATGGATTTTCTACCACATAACATCGCCACAATGTGCCAAATCCAGTTGACCATAATGGAACTTGACAAATTTGTAAGCACTATCACATCTTGATGGGTGACACGTAGCCAAATCCATTGACACGTATCCAACATTATCTCATGCTCACAAGATGTTTGTAATTTTTCCTCAATTACTTCCTTCTAGCAATTGATTAGTTGAGGACCACTTGAAGTTCCGCCAAGTATAATAGCGCCATATGCAATTAAAATGCCCCATTCGGTTCATGATTCATGAAAATCAAATGGTAAAATGGGTTTAATTTGATAGAACTTTGGTGGCCACAAAGAAAGGAATCCATACGTGGCTGACCCACTAGCACCAGCATCTTCATCTTTACTGTGACTCTATATAATCTCCACAACCACCACCTTACCGTTAATGTAAACCCCTTAGAAGCAGCTCACTTTGCTCTATTGCTTTGCTTCCTTTCAGCTCCGTTACTCTTCTTATCCATTTCCAACATAATTGTAGTGAATTTTGCTCGGTTCATCATGCTAGAAGGTAAAGCAGTAATAGGTGAGACTGACATGCTCCAAACTATGCAGCAACATGCCCTGGATTTAGCATCAAAAGCACTTGATTTCTTCGATGTCACTGAGGCCACTGAGATAGCCCGATTCATAAAGAAGGTAAAATCCAAAAAGCCTCAATTTTGAGACACCAATTGATTGTGATTTAATGACTGAAATTTAGCTTCTATTAACTGAATTTTCTTGGTGATTTTCCTTTCTTGTTATTGCAGGAATTTGATAGGACACATGGACCTGGTTGGCAATGCATTGTAGGGACTGATTTTGGTTCATTTGTGACCCATTGTTGTGGCTGCTTCATCTATTTTTGCATAGGAAGCTTAGCAATTTTGCTCTTCAGGGGCTCAGCTGGTCCAGAGGCAGAGGAAAATAACTTCTCAGCTCTAGAAGCAGCTAAAGCATAACGTGATTTTCTCCCCCCCAGTTGCCGCTGCTTCTATGTATCTTGCTTATTCTGTGTCATAGTTTAGGAAGAAAGGAAAAAGAATGTCAGAGGTTTAAGATCATGTTTATTCACAAGCTTGCTTGGGGAGATATTTTTCAGCCCAAGCCATCATTCAAAGTTAAAATTGGCTAGCTTTTCAGGAATAGTTAGTGTTCAAAATTCTTTTCTCGAGTGAAATATAAAAGCAAATGCATGAGATCTTAGGTGTATAATGTGAAGAAGAAGTCTTATAATCATATTGAAACAATTTCAGATGTATGTTTTGGTGTTATCAACTCTCTTTCTCTATGTCTATTGTTCCTTTATATGAGGAATTTTCCACAACTTTCTGTTTATTTTGTTTCATTTTTATAACTTGTTTCTTCTGAACCTCACCTGTCGCAATAGAGGTCCAGAAGGCTTAAATGCAGATAAGAGTTTAGACTAGAGTTTTCTAAGAAAATTCAACAAGAAGCACCAAGTAATGAATTTAAGTGTGAAAATATACGCATCTCCATAAATTCTAATATTTTTCCATTTTCCTTTGAAGAGGGAAAGCATGGGATTTATAAAATGTGAGAGCTATGTTACATCTCCTCAGTTGGGTGAGATCAGGTGGGACTCACCCAATAATTTTAATGTTATTGCAAATATCTCAAAAAATTGAATTATCTAATATGTGTCAAAATATATAATTTCTTATAAAATATAAGAACTACACGATATAAAAAAACATGTTAAGAAATAACTTACTTAATTTTACTTTTTGTTATGTTTTCTTATATTATGTCGTTTTTATATTTTATAAACAAAAATATGCTTAGTATCTTATAAAATATAATAAATTTTAGTAAAATTATTTATAAATAAATTTAATTGATTCATGACAACTCATGTAATTCAAGAAGGAATTACATTTATATATGCCCCAAATATAAGAATATTTATTTATAATTCAATTGAAATAATTAATTTTCAATTTGTCTTAAACACTAAAAGTTATTTGTAAAATAAAAAAAAAAATATTTGTTTTGGAATGAATCCCTTTCGTTTTGGATACTAATTGTTATGTGTTTTCCTGTTCCCCCTTTCCACTAATTGTTATGTAGAAAATAAGAGCATGATAAAACATAGCCAAAATAAAATAAAATAAAAAAGGAGTATGACGATGTTGGTATTTTTTGAAAACTAGCAGAGAATAATAAAGAATAAAACTTTGAGATGCTTCTATATCTTTTGTGCCCCGCAATGAACTTGTCCTATCTCTGGGGATGACCAGGTCATCATTTTCAATGTCAATCCTTGCTTTCATATGCGGATCGTAAACATGCTCTATTCTTTTTGTTTTAACCAAAAGAGGGTATAAAAAAAGTTTTTAAAAAAATTATTCTTTATGAAAAAAAGGAGGAAGAGAGATTAAGAAAAGGGAAAATTATGTTTGTGCTAACAAAACTAGCCTTATTGATGGTGAATTCCAAATTTATCAAACTTTTTGGTTAATTTCGTCAAAATTAATCTTATTCAAAAAATGGAGAGAATTTATAGAGAAATTTAAAATTATAGCGTTTTGAATTATAAAGTTACCTCTATTAAAATATCGTCTCAATAATAATTGTTTTTACTTTTTGTTTTATTTCTATTTCTCTATAATTTTTCTTTTTCTTTTATTCCCAAACAGAGGTTAAAATTTTTCTATTTCTGTCGTTCTGAGAAGGTTCGCGCCAAGTTTTTTATTTGTTATACCAGTGTCTGATTGTTAACGTTGGATATGTTTGAGGAAGAAAGGAAACCCGAGTATTAAACGTCCAAATTGACGAATGATACTTGGGTAATGAGCAAATTCAAAGCTTGACTAATGGTTCCTCTACCAAAACCTCCCTCTAATTCTCTCTATATATTTAGCATTTTCAAAGGTCACCCGCCATTAAAGAACTTCTCTCCCCCAGTGAAGCCAAGCCAAGGACAAAGCATTTTCCCTCATATTCGCAGGGTGAGAGGAACAGAGAAAAAAATCCCAGAAATGTCTTCCAATTCCATGGATTCCACGTCCTCTGTTCCATCGTCATCAAGGTCAGTACTCAATCACAGCTCTTTATGAATACAACTTGTAATCCTATGTTGAATTTTAACGTTCCTACACATAATTTTGCTCACTCGATCGTGATCTTCTCTGGTTATGCTTAATTCAAACACCCACCCATGACCCACCTCTGTTTTCTCTTTCTAGAAACTCTTCTCTTTTGGATTTTTATGGTCTAACATTTTTCTTTCTTAATTGAATGTATGTACTCTACGTTAGCGGGAAAGAGGCCGAGATCTTCAAAGAATTACATGGAATCCTTGATAAATTCTTCAAGTGGTTGTTAGCCATCATCGCCTTCAAGAACACAAACATGGGAGAGGCTTTATTTACCACACACCCCAAGCTTATCAATGCTGGCGTTTTGGCAATTGTGCTTTACTTCTTAGCTTGGCTGCTTGGAACAACCCTTGAATCACATATCAGAACCTTCCTTCCAATCCTAACCTGCATCATAGTCCTGCTTGCAAGTGCTGCTTCAATCTCAGCTTTGCTCATCATTTCACCACTCATTGCGTGGCTCAGTTCCCCCTTATGGGTTGCTGTATTTGCAGTAATTGCCAATTACTGCTATCAACACCTCCATAAAATGATTCACTCTGCAGTTTCTGAAACAATCAAAAAATTGATTGAGAGGTACAAGGCAAAAAGTACCAAGTTACCCATTTAGCAACTTGCTCCGTAAATTGTTGGACTGATTTCTATGTATCAAATTTGTTGTTTGTAGTTGTTATAAGTAAGAGTTGGGTCATGTTGTTTGTATTACAAATCTGCTTAAATCAGTTACCTCCTCTTGATGTTATACCAAATTACTCTGTTTATGCTTAGTGAAGTACAAATAATTATTGTCCTATAATTCTTATCCTTTTCTCTATTTTTGTTAATTTATTACTTTGAAGTTTGAACTTAACTATTGCTTTCCGTTTATAATCAAGGCTTCAGCATAATTTATTAACATTGAAATTTGATCTATTATGTGTATAAACATAATGAATTTTGTTACAGATATATTAGTAAAGAGCGAAATGTAACTAACAAAACAGATCCACCAGTATCAACACATAAATTAGAATTAAAAAAAAAAAATCAAGAGTCAAACATTTAACCATATAAACAAATAAAAACTGTCATTAGCCAATGACCTGAGTTTAGTGACACATCTTCTAATCATAAGAATTAGAGGGTTTGAAGTTGTGAATTCTATTTTCACCATGTATTTTTTTTTTTTTCTAGCATATTACGCTCAAATGTAACAATAAATAAATAAATAAATTATCATTAAGTTCCTTTTGTGAACAGCATGAGGTTTTTTTTTTTTTTTTTAATTTGGTTTGCACTTAATTATGAGACGTCAATGAGAAGCGTATAAAACGTCCTTGAATAAACTCTATATTCGGCAACAACTGAAGCCTTACTTACTTTTAAGTTTTAACATCTGTAGTTTTAATAAAAAAATCATTGACTTTTAAATTTAGACATGCACTCTAATATTTTCGTTTTGGATAAGAAAAGATGAAAAGGCAATTGAATAGATGTTTTCTCATATTATAAAAGCTTTAATGATGTGGCGTTGTTCCATTCGAATTATACGTGCTGTATTATTTAACTCTGATCAAAACATATTCATTTGACTCTTTATGAATGTGTCTTACTGAGAAAGTGGTCGAAATCTTCTGAGAGTTGTCACTGGCAGACACTGTTATCACTTTTTTTCTTTTTTGGTAAAAAAGGAAAAAATATTAAAAGAGAATTGTCACATTGGCCTTTGCCACAAGTGGACTTGTCTGATTAAAATCTATAGGAAAATCCATATGGGCTTTTTGGTTCTCCACGTTTTATACGTCTGGGACTCAACTCACATGAAAACCATTTCAAATGTCCCCACCTCTATATATTACCGAACTGTTCACTGCAATTAGCAGCTAGCACCTCTCATCTCATATTAGCATTTATTACGCTGCAAGGTTGGTGTTGCAATGGATTCCAGGAGACAATCATCAATGTAGTTTCCTTATTCATTATTCAACAATATTTAAACACTCTTTTTTGTATCATGTTCCCTTTCTCATAATCTGCTCTGTCTTTTTCTGTTTAGTGAACAAGTACCCACAGCTTCAAAGAATTGTCAAAGATCTTTACGAAATTCTTGGCATGGCTGCTTATCACCATTGTAATAAAGAACACAGATGCCGTAGATGTTTTTTTCAGAACGCACCACAGCATTGCATTGGCTATTGTGCTTTACTTCATGGAATTGGTGTTTGGAACACTAGTAAGCTTTTTTCCTGTCTTACGATACTTGTTCTTGGTGCATCACTTTGACATTATGGATCTAAATCTTCGCAGTGGTTGCATTTTACAAATTGCAGAAGCTTTAAGAATTGATTTCCCCAGAAAGCGTCAACAGATTGTTTGAAAGCCGTTAAGTAGAGTTGCAGATCGATAGAGCATGGTGTCATCTTCATAGCATCATGGAATTTGCCACCAAAAAAAAACAAAGCAAAGTTTGAGTGATGGTGATCCACCACCCAGTGTATGATGTTTAGTTTTTATTTCTCTGTTGATAAAGAAAAAAAAAAAATTAGGAGGCTTAAAACTTGTAGAAAAAGTCATGATAATTATCGTTATTCAAATTGTTATATGAAATCTGGTGGAAAATTTTAAGTTAAAAAGCACAAAAAGCGTCAAAGGAGAGGTATTCATGGATTACGAGTGTATGAGATGACAGACACATTGTCATGCCATCACAGCAATGAGTTTTGTTTTAAACAGAGTTTCGTTTAGGCGTTTAATACGGAACAGAAGAATAAAACCTTTTTTGTCCAACTAGTGTTGTATTAGTAATGGTCAAGAACAGAAGACATGGAGTTTCCTTTTTCACCAAAAAAAAAAAAAAACTATAAGTGATAACAGTGTCTGCCAGTATTAAACGCGTAAATGTGCATATTTGACATGGTGCTAAAAGAATTAATCAAACGAACAAATGTGAACTAAAATAAGGCCTTTTTGTCTCACTCTAATGCAGATGTAACTTTTGTACACAATTAAGTATCAAGTTTTTAATCTTCACTCACGATTATGCTTGAAGGAAATTCCCATAGGCTTGAGCCAATCACCGTGCCGAGTAAGTTATAATATGCTTTTTTTTTTCTTGTCCAAAATAAAATCGAAAAACAGAAACTATGTTGTCAGAGGTAGTGGGCTTGTCTGATTTTTAAGAAGTAAACATGCTTTCTTCTTGACTCAACGCCTCCAAGATAAAAAAAAACAGAGTGATATTTCAACGTATGAACATAGTGCTGAATGACAAGAATCAAGAAAGGAGAAAAGCAAATTGTTACAACTTATGAAGAAACAGCACCATTCGGTGTTTAGTACGCCGTATAAAACGTTTTGTTTGTCATTTAAAACTTCCTTGGTGATCGTTTGGCCCGAAACCTTCTATTAAGAAAGTCAAGTCGAAACTCACACGCAATTCAATCCAAGAGCCTCTTTATAATAACCATCAAACACACACCATGAGAAAACAACTCTAAGCAAAGGCAAAATTTAGTTTCCACTGTATTTGCAGGCTCGGAGCTGCAGAGCAAGAAATCCCAGAAATGCCTGCCACAGATTCCAGTTCCACTAATCCACCAAGGTTAGTACTCAAATTTCTTTGAACTTAATACTTTTTCGTTGTATTCTCTTCCCCATAAAGTTGTTCGCGTTATCGTACTCTGTTTTCTATCTCTGTTTTTTTGCTTTCTATTAAGATGCAGGAGATTATTGGCCTTTGGGTTTTTATACTAAAGCTCTAATTTAATCTTTCTTAGTGGACAATATGGCAATGTTTTCAAAAAATCGAGCGACCTCTTTGGCAAATTCTTCCAGTGCTTGATTGCCATCATCGCAGCAATGAACTCGGACAAGGTCAAGTCTCTATTGAAAACACACCAAAGAGTGACGATGGCTTTGGTTTTCATGATTGTTCTTTACTACTCAACAACACTTCTGCTGATTATGCTAGAGCACTATATCACAAACTTCCTTCCAATCTTGATCACACTTATACTGGGAAGTGTTACCTCAGGTTTAGCTTTAAGCATTATTTCATCCACCATTGCGTGGATCACTTTCCCCTTATGGCTCTGTGTCATTGCATTGTTTGTGTATTACAATCGTCAAGAATTCTCTCAAGTGATTTCCACCGCATTTCCAGAACGATTCAAGAATTTGATTCAGAGAGAGAACCCACAAAGCCCACCGTCTTCGCCGGTCTAGAGCACACAGGTGAGGTCTTCACCGCCAAAACCCTGCTTCTGGAATTTTATGAACAACACTGTTCAAGTGATGGTGATAGTGTTGATGGGCTTGTACTTATAGGTTTCATTGGATGTGCAATATGTTGTTGTTTGTGTTTGTTATAACTTTCGTTATCTTAGTTTGATTGTTGGGTCATGATCATGACTCATTACAAATCTGTTTGTTCGTTTGTATCAATAGCAAATGTGTCTGTTGTTTGGGACCTGTCCTCATACTATCGCCGTATAATTCTTCTATTTTTCCCCCTTCATTTAATTTATTTTGGTTTTATACGAGACTATACAATAAGAGTAATTTATCTCTCTTAAAATTTTGTCTCCCTAATCTAAATGGAATTTTTTTTAGTCTACTAAAATCTACATAATAGAAGTAGTCTATCATTTTTTTAAATTTCTTACCAATACTCAATGAAATTTGAACATATCTCTTTTTAACAACTAGAGTGTTCCTTTGAGACATAGAAATAAAATTTAAATATGAGATCTCGATAATAAATTATCAAGTAATCAATTATTGAAATATCCTCTTAGAGATATTCATTGTTGAACTGGCAAGTTAAGCCAATTTGGTAAAGATAAAGGAATTGCATTAGAAAAAAAAAAACAAAAATGAAAAAAGTGGGTGTAATAGACTAATAGCTACTTATGTTGAAATAAATAGAGATGAAAATGACAAAAACTTCTAAGGATAATTACATTTGTAATAAATCTTAAACTTTACACTTTTTTTTGTTGTTGCTGAAACTTAAATTTTTACCCCTTTGTTACATCCTAGGATTACCTTCACATAAATAGAATCACTAAATGACATACGAGCATTGAAGTAATTTTCATTTTTAGTTGTAAAAAACTAAAAACCAGTGCATTGACCGACTTTTTTGGATCTTGTCCTCGTCTTCATACTTATGGTTCAGTGTTCGCCTTGGGCCTCCTTTCTTGATTAATGGGTTGGACCAAATTGTAAACTCACATGGGCCACCATAGGATCTCTACCTCCTAAGACCAAGGCAACCAAGAAGTCGGACCCCAATTTTTTTTTTTAATAATTCAAAATAAATGCCATAAATATTTGACCATAAAAAAAATGTTAACAATATACTAGCTGCTAAAAAACATAGAGTCTGGAAATCTATGTTACACGGGGACGTGGATGAAACGCGGTGACGGCAATTTTTCAAAAACGTGGATACAGAGACGCCACGTTATATATATATATATCAAATCCTTAGCAAATATCAACTAAGAAGAGCTTGGTTCAGCAATGGAAGAAGAAACTTGACATCACTGAAGATGAACCAGAGGAGCTTCAGGGAGAAAATGGTGTCCAAATGCCCTAAAATTTGAATTGAACTCAGGTTAAGGGTGAAAATTGGGGCACAGCTTCATACGGTATCGTTTTGGGACATTTAGGCTGCCTTCCTTGCATGATATGGCGTCGTTCCACTAAATGAAAAAATCGGCCAAGCAAAACGACATCGTATTCAATGACCGGTAGTTTCATTGGCGTTTCTTTTTCATTTTTTTTTGGCTTTTTTTTGTGAAACTCCCCGTTTCAAAACGTTAAAATTCAAAAAAACCCAAAAAAAAAAAGAGAGTTTTTTCGGCGTTTCCAGCATCTGGGACTCATTTTGCGTTTTGTCCCCGTTTTTTAAACGGGGACGCCACCATTTTTCACGTCTCGGTGCAACAGAGCGGGAAATTCTGGTAAAATCTTTTTTTCTTTTGTTATATTATGCTGCTAAACTCATGACCCTCAACAACACCCTCAAATATAATATTTGTTTGTTTTAACAACTAGCTTGTTTCATATCAAGATATGAAGACTCAGAAAATGATTTTTTTATGAAAAAAAATGATATTATTTAATTTTTAGAACTTTCCTAAAATTTANTTATGCATTGTATGGAGCATATATCATAATTTGTCATTTTACTTCTACCATCCACGACTTAATTGCTTCTTAAAATTTTAGTTTTACCAAAGTTTGTATGAAAATCTATTTTTTCTTAAATATTTATCAAGAAATAAAATAAAGCCTCCACTGCAATATTTCAAACCAAAATTTGAATGGCTTTTCCAGGAGGTGCCTTTAGCCTTAGAAGGTTTTAGACTGATAAAGTCATAGTAATGGACAAACGCCAGTTTGTTTTTTGGTATATATATATTTTTTATATTATATTATTTTTATATTTT
>QAOA01002820.1:15107-31188 GCA_003255065.1 Cercis canadensis
TCAAAAAAAAAAAAAAAAAAAGAATCACAAGATTTTTTTTTATTCTTTGTAATAGAGAATTATCATAGGAGATTGTACTCATTGTTCAATATCAATAAAATTTAAATTTGTTCAACTATTTTTCAATCTTCAATTTTAAACAATAAATTTGTGTGTACACATATACATTTTTTTTTTCAATTATATTTACAATAAAAATAATTCTAAGACTGATCAAGTTAATTTTAGAGGTTCATGATTACTATTAACTTACCATAAAGCTACCCGCTTACACAATTAGCAGCTAATCGAAGGCAACTTGATAAATAATGGTCACATGCATGCATCATTAATATATTTTAATGACTTGTATATATAATTAGATGTGAGTAATGGGTCAGCCCGGCCCATTAAAGTCCGGCCTTGTCAGGCTGCGGGCCAAAATGGGCAAGGCCAAAGTGACTTGATTGTAATAGGGTTAGCAAAATCCCAGCCTAGTTCAACCTACTCCAGGTTGCAGGCCAAAACAGGCCAGCATCATTTTTATTCACCACAAAAACATATGCACATTATTCTACAAGTCTTCTAAGTTTCTTAGGATTTATTTATTTATTTTAACAAAAGGGAATGGAGAAAAATGAAATCATCAAAACAGAGCCCCAGTTTGCAATAGTCACGAGTCTAATGTAAACGCTAATGTAACCAAATTACCTCTCCAGGTGAACTAAGAAATGAGGGAATCTAAGGAGGCTGGTGAAATTGGGTTTATTACAGTTGAGGTGAGTATATCCTATATTCTAATATGATGTTATGTTGATTATTACAATTTTATTTATTCACCATCTCAAACATTACATTTACTGCTTCATGCTATTGTAGAAGTAACATTAACAACATGCAAATATCGAAATGACCCATGATATCTGTGAATCATGAACTAAGAAATGATATATATGGCAATGCCATTAGAGGCTCCAATTTAAAGCAACATGAGTCTTTTGAGTCAAAAAAAAAAAATAACAAATTCTTTTTCTTTTAAAAGAGGTGCAAGTTGGCAGCTAACATGGCCAACCTAAAGCTATCAATTTTGAGATTAATGAATGTGGCCCAACAGATTTGTGAACAGTGGAACTTTGAGTGCGAATATATGTGGCTAGAACAAGTCAAAAGAACCAAACCCTTAAAGAGATTTAGTGAATCTCCTCGGTAAAAATCCCCGGTGGTCTGAATTTGACATTCTTACTAGATATAGTACTAATTCCTCTCTGTTTCTGCTTAGTCAAAATGCTTTAAATAACTATCTAAGAGGTGTGGGGGTAGTATATCTAACTTGGGAAATCAAAGTGGAGGGAATATCCTTCAAATAGATCATCCTTCTCTCTTCGCCTCCGCTATCTTAGACATAACCACAAACACCTATCAAGCATTATAAGAATGCTTATGCAGAGACCGAAAATTAAAAGCAAAAAACCATAATTTACTAGAGTGCAATTCTTGTTTTTATTCAAAGCTATTCTGCGATAACTAAGCCACACAAGCTGAAATCTTTACTAGTACCAATGAAAAAAAAAAGTCCCTAAAAACATATAAAATTTTACTACCCACTACTCAACTAAATCCATTGCACCCAATATATACGGGCCATAGCGGGCCCGGGCCAAATTGACTCGGTTTTAATCAAGCCATTGATTCTAAAACCTTGCCCACTATTTTATCAGGCCAAAACGGGCAGACTCACTGAATTCGACTCATTTTACCAACTCTATATATAATATATATACTTTTTTTATGGTGTAATTATTAAATTTTTGGATTACTTATAATTTTTGTTTCTTTATTTTAACAAATTGAACGATTTGATCTCTCTTCTTAAAAAATAAATGATTTAATCTCTCTATTTTGATAAAAATTATAATTATGGTTCCTTCGTCTCTCAAACATTAAGAATAAATGAAAATGTTGATATGACAATAAAAAATTATTATTTTAATCTGATTTAGCCCAAAATACCAAAATTAACCTTTAAAAGAAAAAAAAATCACTCGTTTTTCCAATACACAGGTTTAGATCTGTCCATCCATGTAAGTATTTCTAATTTCGTGTTCTTGTTATATATATATATATAGATTTCCATTATTAGTTGTGCAATTTTGAAGTAGGGAATTCGTAAATCTAAAGCTTTAAAACTTGCTTGGTTGACTTTGATAGACTTTCAGGTATACACTTGATTAATTTGTAAAATTGAATGCAAGGGTAGAACTAGGAAAATATCGTGGGGCCTAGATTATTGTTAGAATTTTAGAAATGGAAGAGGCAGCATAATATATCATAGTTGCATTCATATTTAGATAGCTCACTAATACATTGATACATTTGGGGGAGACTCTTTTAATGTGAGGGTAAAACCTCTTCATTTGAGGAACTCTTCTACATGTGAAAAACCCCTTAACTAGCTGGGCATCAAAGGCTATTTATAGCCTTATTCCACCGACTTTAATCTATCTGGAGTACTCTGATTTTTGCAACATATTAAAATCATTGTTTATGAAAGGATGTGATCACAAGTGTTGCCTATTTGATTAGTCAAAGCTTGAACTGTTTGCTCGCAAAGTGTTGCTATATTTTCCGAGCCACGGAGAGGGGTAGGAGCACTTTCACCGAATTAATGCAGTGGAGAAACATATTTACTAAACTAGGGTAGTTTCAAACAATTTTACAAGAATAATGTAATTTTTAAATACTCTAAAATTAAAAAAAAAAAAAGATTCAGAGTTGTGGGGCCCACCGGACATGCCAATTGGCTAGCGGCGCGTCTTCAAGGGACGTGCCATTTGGCCAACGGCACATCTTCAAGGGACGTGTCATTTGGCAAACGGCACGTCTTCAAGGGACGTGTCACTGCTGAGAGTGCCGCTTGATAAGTGGACAATTTCACCTATTATATCCTTCTGTACGACAAATACTACACTTCATTATCGTCTGAGTTCTATTTGGATCCCGCTAATCCATCTCATTTCGAATTCAATTTATAACAGGACGACATTTCTTCCTCAATATCGCGGGGTTGAGGCTAATATGTATCCCTGGGATCTCTGACCAATATTCTTGTCCACCAATCGGCTTAAACTGTCCACGATACGCATTCACTAAATTTGCAATGGAGTATACAGGATCGACATAAGACCATTCATTGAGTGACTTTCATACATGTACATTACATCCTCATCAGTCACGAGATCAATAACACTATAATATAACGGGTTAGCTGACATAGGAAATCTGTATTGAATGTTCTTGACCACTTTATTAGGATCAATACGTAATTTTCAATGTATCATCTCTTTAAGTCTTTGTATTCTAAGTTTGTGCTTCAACATCATGCAACAGGATTCGGACTTTCATACGTAACTCCTTGTTCGCCATTATATACTCGACCATTGTAATAAATGAACATCAACATTTTTCTCCTAAATTTAAAATCAAATATGTCATATTTCATGTATAATATACAATAATCATAAATTTATTAAGCTAAATATTAATTTTAGGTACACATTTAGTTATAGTTAATCATCTATAAAAGAAAAACATAAACTACTAAATATTATCAAGCTAACGATAAAATATAAATTAAATATTATCATATATAATTACTATATAAATATCATCATACTTTATTTATACTAATATTATTAAATTAATAAAAACAATTATTAAAACTCATCAAATTTAAAATAAATAAGAATAATTATTAACATTAAGCAATAAAAAAACATAAACTACTAAATATTATCAAGCTAATGATAAAATATAAATTAAATATTATTATATACAATTGCAATATCATCCTACTTTATTTATACTAATATTAAAACATTAAGCAATAATTAAAATTTAAGCGTACCTTATAAATTATCGTTCCACAAAAGTTTAAAAAAAAAACTAGATAGAACCTTGACTATCAATCCTTCTCCAGAAAGTGAGCAACCTTTCTCCTCTGAAAACTCTCTCCTTTGTAGTGTAAGATTTCTGCTGTTTGTTGTGTGAAGCTTGCTCTCCGTGGAGGTATTTATAGGGTTCAGACACGCCGCCAGCCAACAGAGTCACCCCTTTCTCCCAACAAAACTTTGGAGGTCAGGAGACAAAATTAGACATGCCGGTTGCCATTTGGCATGTCTAGTAGGGAGTGGGGACATGCCAAATGCCTAACGGCGTGTGAGACCCACATGAATGGAGAACATCGAGGAAAGACAAGGAGGGATGCGCCGTCTGAGCAGTGGCACATCCCTTGAAGACGTGTCGTTGGCCAAGTGGCATGTCCCTTGAAGACGTGTCGTTGGCCAAATGGCATGTCCCTTGAAGACATGCCGTTTGCCAAATGGCATGTTGCTTGGAGACGCACCGTTGGCCAATTGGCAAGTTCGGTGGGCCCCACACCTCCAAATATGTTTTTTTTTTTTTTTTTTATTTTTTTTTTTTTAATTTTCAAGTATTTAAAAACTGCATTATTCTTGTAAAATTGTTTGAAACTACCCTAGTTTGGTAAATATGTTTATCCACTGCATTAATTCGGTCAAAGTGCCGAGGGGTAGGACCAGAGGGATTGGGTTGTGTAGCTGAAGCATGTGATCACACGTGTAGTGTTGATTATTTCTTAACCAGAGAATATTTACTCAACTTGTCTCATCTTGCACTATCAGATGCTCCTAGATGGGACTCTAATGTGACAACTAAGAAGTGTTAAGAACTTAGAAAATGTAATTTAATTTTGTAAAACCCCTAATTAGAGGTATCCTAATATAATTTAAAATATGTAGGGACTTACCTTTGAAAGAGGAAGAGAGAGGAAGATAGTGGGTGAGAGAATGAGAATTTGAGATAGTGGGATAATTTTGAAAAATCGCAAGTGTCAAAGACAAAAAAAGTAATTATTGGGAAATATACAAAATTTAAATGAAATGTGGTATAGTTATGAGTTACACGAGTCACGAGATAAGTTGCAACGCACTTCTTTAAGTAAGAATGTAATGTAAAATATAGTGTATATGTTTAAATAATATAAAAAGAAATAAGAATTGGTAGCTTTGGAATAGAAGTTCTCCTTTCCTAATAAATGATTTAGGAAAAGTATAATATAAAAGCATTAGTTGAGTATTGTAACATTTTTAATAGTCTCCGTTTTCAATGACTTGATGAAAGGGCCACTTTTAATATCAAACAAAGAATAAGTTTTTTATTTTTTATTTTTTTTATTTTTTATTTTTAACCCAATGGGATTGGCCTAGTGGAAGTGTGCTAAGTCCGCAAGGTGGGAAAATGTGTAGCATATGAGAGGTCTCTAGTTAGAACCCCTTGTGAAAAATAAATTTCTTGGGGAGGGGCTATACCCATGTTGCTCTTGGTCTCGGAGTGGTAGCTCACTTGCCACCATTTTCAAATCTTACCAAAAAANCAAACACCCCCTAAGTTTTTTAGTCATAATATGACTAACATTATGATCTCAATATTATAATTTATTTATATATTTATAATAGTTTTAAATTTATTTATCTTAATATTATATTTTTAAAAAAAATTAAAAAAATTTATGTGAGATGACCCCACCAAATACGTCAATAGGCCCACGATGTGTCCACGTGGGACACACCAATAAGCCCAAGACATGTCTCAAGCGTGGGTGGAAAGAACATTTGACCATTTGCCTATTTCTCAAAAATTGGCAGAATCTCTTTTTCATAGATGGTTGTAATGGTGTTGGTGTATTTTCACGGTCAATAAGTTTTTGAGACTTTAATGTTAATTTTCTTTTAAAATTTTTGCCCATATCTAGCAAACTAAAAAAAATTTGATGCTAATTAGTTACTTAATAATTAATTGAAATTAAAATAAAACACTACATTATACGGCATAAAAACACAAGAATTTGTGTAATATGAATATATAACAAATAAATGAAAGAAAGAAAGAGAAATTTTACACAATTATATGATATTCGTATAAAATAAAAATAAAAATAAAAATGAATATTGAAGATTTGAAATAATCTTACCTTACTGTTACTCGCTCGGCTCAATTACTCGCTCGGCTCAATTGCTCTGGACTATGACTATAGAGGCCGGCCAACGTGGGACCGAGAGATAGAAAATGAAAAGTCCACTACCAGGATTGACCGTTTAATACGTAGTTTATTTTGGCTCTTACCTGCCTGCATTGGAATTTTCAATTTACTTTCCCTTTGCTTTAATATACTCTCCCTTCCTTGCTTCCTTCTTGCTACGACTGCAACACTCCCTGTGCTTCTAGCATTTGGATGTCCATATGCTTTAATAAGCAATCAGATCTTCACTCCTTCCTCCACCAGGGTTCAAGGTGATATGTTTTTTTGATTTTTCTTTATTTTTCTTTTTTCTGGTTGGAGAAGCCCCAGAAGCTCATATGTTTTTCTCCTTTCTTATCTGCTGCCTTCCTTGTGTAATGAAACTTCCAGAATTTTCCCTTTAATTATCATTTAGCTGTTACAGATCTTTTAAATATTGTATAATTTTTCATTACTTTGCACAACAACACACTGCAGTTTGAATTCCCTTTTTGTTCTCTCACCCAAAATAGACCAAGAAAAAAAAAAGGTATAAATTACTTCAATATTTATTTATTTTTTCTTTAATTCTCTTCATCCCACCTATTTGGAGATCCGTATGATTGTAGGATTCCGTAACAGAAAATGGAAAGTCGTGTTGTTTTATTGGGTTGACCGTTTAATACGTAGTTTATTTTGTGAGCTTGTACTGCCTGCATTAGTTTCTTCAATGTTAAATCTACTTTGCCTTTCCTGCTTCCTTCTTGCTACGACTGCAACACTCCCTTTGCTTCTAGCATTTGGATATCCGTATGCTTTAATAAACAATCAGATCGTCACTCCTTCCTTCACCTGGGTTCAAGGTAATATGTTTTTTTGATTTTTCTTTATTTTTCTTTTTTCTGGTTGGAGAAGCCCCAGAAGCTCGAATGTTTTTCTCCTTTCTTATCTGCTGCCTTCCTTGTGTAATGAAACTTCCAGAATTTTCCCTTTAATTATCATTTAGCTGTTACTGATCTTTAAATATTGTATGATTTTTCATTACTTTGCACAACAACACACTGCAGTTTGAATTCCTTTACAGAAAATGGTCTCAATTGTGGTTTATTTATTTTCTTCTATTATTTCAAATGTAAAAGAAAATAATCTTTTGTTTCTAATAACTGCCATGGCATGCCAAATAATGATGAAACAGGTTAAGCAATGCTCAACAGTGCACCCTTAGAAGGTAATGAAACTATCCCAGAAGAAGATGTTGAAGAACGATTACCATTATCAGGGGAGAAGCGAAGAAGAGATGAAGGCGTTTATAAGTCAGTAGAAGAGAGAGAGTTGACACGTGGATCTGCAGGTAGTAATGGCACACAGCCATAAAAGAGTGGATGCCATTCGCATAAAACACCTTGTTTTGACATTTAATTGTTTCTAGTTCAACGAATTTCCTAATTTTCCTTCTTTCCTATATCAGATGGTGAGGCTCACCCTCATTGTGAGGCCACCGTTTACAACAGTGGTACACTGCATAACAAAGGTATTGTCAATCAGACAGGACATATCCAGGGCAACGCTAATGGGGCTATCATCTACGGGAACTTTATAAATGTCTCTACAGAAGGTGCAATATTTTTCAATTTGCCTATCTCTTCCATGTTTTCTTCATGCCATATTTTCATTGTGATTAGCTTTTCTCTGCTTAAAATGGAAATTAAATTAAAATCTATGGATATGGTATGTAATACTGTTGAATGACATATCAAGTTAGATTTCTAGCCTGACGAATTATTTTATAACTAACATGTCAATGAGCCAATGTAGAAGGAGCTGAAGCTGGAGTGACTTCACCTTGTTTCTTATTTTTCCTTCTTTTCTAAATATTGGTTTATGAGATAACTGAGTAAAAGGGTACCCAGGTTGGCTTATGAGTAACTTCCACTTTATGTTGGTAGCTTTAGTGTTCGTTTTATGCCTGAAATTACAGATATAGTGAAGCCTTATCACTTCTTTTTGTGTGTGTTCTTTTTCCCTTAGTTCCTCTATTTCAACTCTTGGAATAATTCTACTCTAGAATTTGATATGTTTTAAATCAATTTTCCTTTGACCAAATGGATTTCTGATAGCTTGCAGAATTTGGATGAAACAGGTGCGATGGACTTGGATCTGCTCAGTAGGTATGATCAAAATGGGCCGTTACTAAATCAAAATTTGAAAAACTTAACCTCCAGAGAAAATCAAAAAAGGAAAAAAGTTGACAAGTTGGGGTCAAACCCAGGTAGAAGTTGTAAGATTGAAGTTGGAAAGTGTTTGGAAAATGTAGAACAGAGGAGAAACCGCATAGAAGGCGAAGTTAACGGATTGGCTGAACAAGTTTGGAAAGATGTTGGGGGAGAAGAACTTGCTCCAAGTTTGAGCACACTTATTAAAAGATGTTTCTTGTATTCTGCATTTTATGCTGCCAACAGAAGAATCAAAAGAGGAGAGTTGATATTGAATCTTGTTGACGAGGGAGTGATAATTGGAAAGGAGAGTAGTTTGGAGGAACAGTTTGATGAAGGACATAAAATACTCGATCAACTTGAGGTAATTGGCCTGTTGGAAGGTGGAAACTCTGACCTGTCAGAAGAATATAAATTAGGGGGAGAAAATGATTCAGAAGAACATTCAGTAGCAGGAGAAAATGATTCAGATGATAAATGGTTGAAAAGTGGAACCGTTGTTCCAGAAACTAAATGGGTGGAAATGGTTGGTGATGTCAGTGCTAAGGCTATTAGTATAATAAATAAGA
Source organism: Cercis canadensis (assembly GCA_003255065.1). Classification (NCBI taxonomy): domain Eukaryota; kingdom Viridiplantae; phylum Streptophyta; class Magnoliopsida; order Fabales; family Fabaceae; genus Cercis; species Cercis canadensis. Next base: position 23,945 of record QAOA01002820.1, read on the forward strand.
GTTCTGGATTCTTGGTAGAAGCTGGTTCGAATTTGAAAGAGATACCAAATGAGATAGACTGGGCAGATGTGCACACAGTTTCTTTGATGGATAACTCAATACAAGACATTTCACAGGGCACATCACTCGAGTGCCCTCAACTTTCAACCTTAAATTTTAAGCACAACCCCCTCAAGCAGATTCCACATCATTTTTTCTCTAACATGCCTGCTCTTCAGGTTCTTGATTTGTCTTATACAAAGATCACATATTTACCTAATTCCATCTCTGATTTGAGGTTTCTCTCTTCTTTATTGCTGACATCATGTTGTGAGTTGGAATCTGTGCCTCCATTGGGGGTGTTAGAAAACTTGATGAGGTTGGATTTTTCTGGTACTAAAATTACTAGGGTTCCTGGGTTGGAAAAGTTGATCAAACTTATATGGCTTAATCTCTCTGGAACAGAATTATTGGAGGGGAAAACAAGATTCCTAATACCCAAATTGACCAACCTCCAATTCCTAGTATTGCCTTTGTCCTCACGGCATATTTGGGTGACAGCTCAGAATCTTATAGGCTTAAAGCGCCTGAAAACATTTGGAGGTAATCTGTACAGTACTGATAGCTTCAATACCTATGTAAGGGCCATGGAAAGAGTAGATTACAGGCCAAGAAATTATCTTCTTCACTTGGGAAGTACTGGACCACCCATGTTCACTTTCAGTAAAGTTGTAATATTTTCACAATGTGAAAACATAGATGGTCAGCTTTCTCTTGTGCTCCCTGCTGATGTTGAACAGCTGTACCTACAATTTTGTGGACAGTGGAGATGCATGTGTGATGTTATCTCATCCAGCAAGGCTACTTGTTTGAGGTACTGTAACATTTTTGAATGTTGGGAGCTGGAGAAATTATTTTGTTTCTCTGACTCTTGCTCCTTTTGCTCCTCTCTCCAAAACCTTGAATCAATGGAACTATGTGTTCTGCGTAGCTTGAAATCCCTTTGGAGAGAAAAGGAAGCTGCAATATCAGCTATGCCTTCATTATCTGGTGCATTATCTCGTCTCAGATTTCTGAAGATTTCTGAGTGCGGTATGAAGACGCTTTTCACACCCGGATTATTGGCACACCTCCAAAGCTTGGAGAAAGTTGTTGTTGAATGTTGTTTATCACTGAAGGAGATATTTTCAATCACAGACATGGAGGAAATGGACAAGGAGTTCTCTGGAGCCAACCAGTCTAATAATAATTATTATAACAGTGCCCACACCACATTCCCACTTCCCATGCTAGTGTCCTTTGTGCTTTGGAGACTACCCAAATTGACAAGCGTATGCAGAGGGAAAATGGTTTGTAATCGTCTGCAAGAATTCAGAATTGAAGGATGTCACAGTCTAAAGAAATTACCTCAAATTGAGCCAAGGATTGGTATATTAGTGATCCCTTAATCAAAGCAAGAGAATTTATTGATTTGGTGGTTTGTTTGATATCCACAATCTCATATTCCTATGTATAACCAACACTCTTTTATGCAGCATTAAGTGGAAACTTTGAATAGCTTCTTCTAGTCCAAACTTTCATATTAGAAAATTCTTGTGGCTTTTGCCTTGCCTGCTTATCTTTTTTTCCTCTTCGTAGCCAATTATTGCATTCTACCTTCCCGTAATAATGCGGAAGCTTGTTAATTCATTTTGTTTCATGATGCTGGCTTTGGTATTTGATATGGCATAATAACTCCTTATGATGTGAACATCTTATTTTGAAAAGTATAGATCCACAATGATGCGAAATAGCGAGAAAATTTTTTTTGATTTGATTCCTATTCTTATGAAAACCACTTTTGATGCTGATTATTTCCTATTCTTTGAGCTTAATGTTCCTTAAATTAGACGCTTAGAAATCATGATGAAAGATATTTTTGTTAGTGTTCTGGACTGTTAGTGGACTTATTTTTACAGCCCCAACACTCCATTTTTAAAGAGGCATGTTTCTCATCTAACAAGAATCCAAAATATTGGTGGCTTGAATAAGCATCTTGGAAATCCATGTGAGTTTGTCAGGCTTAAGAGAGTTATCTTAAAAACCTTGGAGGAGAGAATTGGTGCATCCGTAGAAAAATCTGGTCAGAGAATTGGTACATCAGTAGACATTCTTGTTGCCTTCTGAGCATCTCAGCATTATGTTAATTAACTAAAATTCGAAGTGCAATTAATGCAGCACCCCAGCTGCAACGTTCTTTTGCAGGGGGAGGAAGAATTCTGTTAGCATTACTTGGCCAACATGCAACATTAACTTTACATCATCAGGATAATCATTCAAAAATTATAATAAGCAAAATGTCCAGAATGAATACTTCATTACTTCTCTTCAATTTATTTTCATGTCAAGGACATTGAAATGTGGGGGTGAGAGTAGTATTTCCAATGGCTAAGGATGGTTTAGCACTCCAGTTCAGAATTGAGAATAAATGTAAAACATTGAGATTGAATACAGGATGGCTGATTACTTTATGCTATTACTGCAGCACTGGTTCACAAAATCTCCTGCTCACAAACCAAAGAAAACAAAGTTACATATATATAAAGGATACTTTCATGACAAAATTCTTTGCATTATGTACGAATCCCACAATTGCTATACACTTGTTATCTATCTAAAAGAATTTCACAAGAAAGAAAGAAAGAACATAAAACTTGTACAAACTCTTAACTCATCAGTCATACTACAAAGGACAAAAGGAAGGATCAGGAGTTGATGAGTGATCCATGACTAAATAATTAACACCACTCATGATTGGACACTACAAAGAGAATTCCCTAAAGAAGGTATGCTCAAATCCCTTCTGTTTGCAATGCCTTTGATACTTGCATCTTCATAGAACTCCCTGAAGATCCAACTTAGACAAACTCTGAAATTATCCTCTGCTGTATGAAAAAGGTCAATGCAAGAGGAGGAGGCACATGATACATCATATGCTATAATCCGTGCAGTTCTCATTTAAACATTTTCTGGCCAGAACTCCCTAAAGAAGGCACGTTCAAATTCCTTCTCCTGCAACTTCTTTTCCAACTCCTGCATCTTTCTCATCCGTTTAGAAACTGCCTTGGTTTTCTTTGAAGATAAATGTTCCTGATATCAGACAGAATCAATCATAAGCAGGAAAATATATTGAGTAATTGTCATGTGGCAAGATGGACTTCACCAACGAGGCTTTTGGCCATGTTCCAATATTATCATGCAATGGCTGCTTTCTAAAAATTTGTTTCACTGATTAAACACTCTAGTTAATAGAAATTAAAGAACTTTATTGATCATTTATAAACATTATTGGAGCTGATAATAATATTCCACATACTTCAATACATTAGAACTGTCTAAAATCATCAGGTTTAGTAAGATGAAGTTGATATTTTCAGTGAATGGGTATTTTAGAAAGTTTTGCATCATTTTATTGGGTTTTAGACTTTTAGTTGGGCTTGAGTTTTACAGTATTCACTATTCAGGTGTTATTGGATCATATTTTAATTTCTGAATCTTCCACTGGGTAGAGATTCTTACCAGGAATTCTCAGGACAGAATAGATTTTCATGCTCCTCTGTGAGCTTCTTATGCAGAGGGATTGTGATGCCTTCTTCAGATAATGGTTTTCTTCTTTTCCCTGTTTTCTTTCTTTATCTCAGGTATTCTGTTGTTTAGGGAGGACTCTTTGTACTCCTCCAATGTACTTTCTTTTATCTGACTAAAAAGTTTTCCTCACAGGTTTAATATCAGTGGGAAGTTTTAAGTCTCTATAGGATTGGGTAAGTCTATATGTATAGACCTCTTGCTTTTCTTGAAAATAACAATAATTAGTTTGTGTTCATTCAGAAAGTTGCTTTCTTCTTGGCAGTGTAATTCAATCAACCTTAGGTGTGATGCCTACAGATCCCTCAGTGAGAATACTAAGTCAGTTTCCTTTATTCTACAACTTTTAATCCTTATCATTCAACTTATCAAGTGAATACCAGTTTTCCTTCTAAATTTATTCATTCCAGAACCCTACATAAGTCTTGCTTGAAATTACCCCAGATTACATCAACCCAACACTCCCAATATTGCAGCCACTATTCACGGCACCCAAATCACCACTAAGGCACTAACTGAGCTTTAATGGCTTGAAACCCCATCCTCCTGATTGCAAACCACTCTTGAAGACTGCAGTCGAAGCATTCAAACTTTGAAAATTAAGACCAAGCAATCAAGCTTTAAAGATCAAAGCTCTTAAACCTTCAAGTCTTGAAGATCATTCAAGCCGAGTACCAAGTTTGCCCAAGCCTTCTATCCAAATTCAAACACCTAATAAAAAAAAAAGAATCAAAAGATTTTCTTTATTCTTTGTAATAGAGAATTATCATAAGAGATTGTACTCATTGTTCAATATCAATAAAATTTAAATTTGTTCAATTATTTTTCAATCTTCAATTTTAAACAACAAATTTGTGTGTACACATATACATTTTTTCTTTCAATTATGTTTGCAATAAGCGTTGAAAATTTAGAAGCAGATAAAAGTAATTCTAAGACTGATCAAGTTAATTTTAGAGGTTCATGGCTACTATTAACTTACCGTTAAGCTACCTGCTTACACAATTAGCAGCTAATGACTTGTCTATATAATATATGTACTTTTTTTATGGTGTACTTATTAAATTTTTGGGTTAATTATAATTTTGGTCCCTTTATTTGAATAAAATGAACGATTTAGTCACTCTTCTTTAAAAATGAACGATTTAATCTATCTATTTTGACAAAAATTATAATTTTGGTTCCTCCATCTCTCAAACATTAAAAATAAACAAAAATACTGACATGGCAATAAAAAAAATTATTATTTTAATTTAATTCAGCCCAAAATATTAAAACTAACCTTAAAAAAAAAAAAAAAAAAAAACCACTCATTTTCCCAATTCACAGGTTTAGATCTGTCCATGTAAGTATTTACAATTTCGTGTTCTTGTTATATATATACAGATTCCCATTATTAGTTGCGCAATTTTAAAGTAGGAAATTCGTAAATCTATAAAGCTTTAAAACTTGCTTGGTTGACTTGATAGACTTTCAGGCATACACTTGATTAATTTGTAAATTTGTATGCAAGGGTAGAACTAGGAAAACATACGTGGGGCCTAGATTATTGTTAGAATTTTAGAAATGGTAGAGGCAGCATAATATATCATAGTTGCATTCATATTTAGATAGCTCACTAATACATTGATACATTTGGGGGAGACTCTTTTAATGTGAGGGTAAAACCTCTTCATTTGGGGAACTCTTCTACATGTGGAAAACCCCTTGACTAGCTGGGCATCAAAGGCTATTTTTAACCTTACTCTACCGACTTTAATCTATCTAGAGTATTCTGATTTTTGCAACATATTAAAATCATTGTTTATGAAAGGATGTGATCACAAGTGTTGCCTATTTGATTAGTCAGAGCTTGAATGGTTTGCTCGCAAAGTGTCGCTATATTTTCCTAGCTACGGAGAGGGGTAGGACCAGAGGGATTGGATTGTGTAGCTGAAGCATGTGATCACACGTGTGGTGTTGATTATTTCTTAACCAGAGAATATTTTCTCAACTTGTCTCATCTTGCACTATCAGATGCTCCTGGATGGGACTCTAATGTGATAACTAAGAAGTGTTAAGAACATAGAAAATGTAATTTAATTTTGTAAAACCCCTAATTTGAGGTATCCTAATATAATTTAAAATATGTAAGGACTTACCTTTGAAAGAGGAAGAGAGAGGATGACAGTGAGTGAGAGAATGAGAATTTGAGATAGTGGGATAATTTTGAAAAATCGTAAGTGTAAAAAAAAAAAGTAATTATTGGGAAATAAACAAAATTTAAATGAAATATGGTACAGTTATGAGTTACACGAGTCACGAGATAAGTTGCAACGCACTTCTTTAAGTAAGAATGTAATGTAAAATATAGTGTATATGTTTAAATAATATAAGAAGAAATAAGAATTGGTAGCTTTGGAATAGAAGTTCTCCTTTCCTAATAAATTATTTAGGAAAAGTATAATATAAAAGCATTAGTTGAGTATTGTAACATTTTTAACGGTCTCCGTTTTCAATGACTTGATGAAAGGGCCACTTTTAATATCAAACAAAGAATAAGTTTTTATTTTTATTTTTATTTTATTTTATTTTTAACCCAATGGGGTTGGCCTAGTGGAAGCGTGCTAGGTCCGCAAGGTGGGCGAATGTGTACAGGGATACTCTCGGCATATGGGAGGTCTCTAGTTCGAACCCCCTTGTGAAAAATAAATCTCTTGGGGAGGGGCCATATCCATGTTGCTCCTGGTCTCAAAGTGGTAGCTCACTTGCCACCATTTTCAAATCTTACCAAAAAAAAAAGAATAAGGGCCTGTTTGGTATGACTGTTTTCTGTTTCCATTTTCATTGAAAATGGAAATAAATCTAAAAATACGTTTGGTTGAAGATATATGAAAATGTTTTCACTGAAAACATTGGAAACATTTCCAAAAATTGATGAAAAATTGGAAACGTCTAAAAGACGTTTTCACTGTTTTCTATCAATGACCGGTGGCATACTTGTAATTCATGTTACTTCTTTTTTTTCCCCTAAATTTCTATTTCTTCTGCACACACACGTTTCCCAGCTGCCATCTTCGACCTCTATCCAGCTTCCATCTCACATGCTATGCTGAAGAATTTCACAAAATGGGGTAGGAGAAGAATTGCCACAAGTTCCTAACGAATTGACTCAAACAGAAATTTATTGAAGGAAGGAAATCCCTTGACTGCCTCAGCCCCTTCTCCTAAAATGTTAGGCGAGGTGCCTTCTGCTCTCTTCAATTTAGCAAGCAACTGAGTGGCTTTCGCTCCTTGGTCTATTCTCTATCGATGTACCTCTCTTTAGTGCTTGAGTTAGTTGATAGAGACCTGCACCGTAGGAATAGGCCACTTCTTGGCAAGTTCGGAAGCTTTGGTGAGAGGGGAACTAATGCTAATGGTCTCGGATATGGCTCAGAGTACAGCCTCACTTAGTCCAACTGAGTTCTACTATTAACTAATGAGACTTACATAGAGTACAAGTACCAAACATAGATAAAGAAGCAAAGTCATCTTCTCTACTGATTGAACCGTCACTTAGTTCGGGGGTCTTCGTCAACACGTTATGAGGCTCCAATCTTCGCCGTGGTTGCCTCAAGGAATGACGTCGTAGCTCTTGGAGAAGTAATAACAATCAAAGC
>QAOA01002823.1:0-35542 GCA_003255065.1 Cercis canadensis
CCCAGTACAGAACACGTCGGAGTACTAATTGTCGAGGAAGAGACCCTAACATGGATCACCCCTATCAAACATTACCTCGAAACAGGAACGTATAGCAGCCAACTATTACTTAGAGAGTGGCGTGCTTTACAAGCGCGGCTATCACACTCCGCTTTTGAAATGCCTAACCCCAGATCAATCCACTTACGTCCTGCAAGAGGTCCATGAAGGAATATGTGGCCACCACATCGGGGCCCGATCTTTAGCAGCTAGTATCCTCAAAACTGGATACTATTGGCCAACCTTGAGGACTGACGCGACCAAATTTGTGCAAAGATGTGACAAATGCCAAAAATTTGCACACATCCACCTCGCACCACCCACCGACCTACATGTCGCGGTCGAACCATGGCCTTTCAGCCGCTGGGGATTAGATCTCCTGGGACCTTTCCCATTGGCCCTCGGGCAGAAAAAATTTCTTATTGTCGCTATTGATTACTTCTCTAAATGGATCGAAGCCGAGCCTTTGGCTACAATCACGGCTAAAAATGCTAAAAAGTTTGTTCAAACTTTCATCATTTGCAGGTTCGGCATCCCACATACAATAACCACGGACAACGGGACCCAGTTCTCAGACTCGGGTTTCCGGGCATTTTGTGCCGACCTCCGCATCAGGCTACATTTCACCTCGGTCGAGCATCCTCAAGCTAACCGCCAAGCAGAGGCGGCAAACCGCATATTACTGGATGGCATCAAGAAAAGACTGGATCAAACCAAGTCTCGGTGGGTCGAAGAGCTACCATGGGTCCTCTGGTCTTACCGAACTACTTCCCAAACCTCAACAGGCATGTCCCCATACAAGCTTACCTATGGAACCGAAGCTATGATCCCAGTAGAAATTGGCGAACCATCTCGCAGAAGGGAATTTTTCCAAACAGATCAAAGTTCAGAACAATTACAAGTCAACCTCGACCTACTGGACGAAGAGAGGGATAAAGCTCGGATCCGAGCAATCGCGTACAAACAGAAACTCGCCCGTTATCACAACCTCAAGGTCAGATCAAGAGAGTTTCAACAGGGCGACCTCGTGCTTCGAAAGGCGACCATAACAAGAAAACACCTCAATGAAGGAAAGCTGGCACCAAATTGGGAAGGCCCCTACCGAATCCACGAGGTACTTGGAAAAGGAGCATACAAACTGACCACCATGGAAGGTGACCACATCCCCCGCACTTGGAATGTACTAAATCTTCGCCAATATATACAATGAAGTTTCTACATCTATCCGAGCTTAAACTACAAGGGCCAATGCCCTTAAAAGGACCAATGTCCTTAAAATCGCTCTATCCGAGCTTAAACTACAAGGGCCAATGCCCTTAAAAGGACCAACGTCCTTAAACCCGCTCTAATCGAGCTTAAACCCACAAGGGCCAATACCCTTAAAAGGACCATGGCCCTGCCAAACACCCTACTTACAATTTCAATCCTACAAACATCAAATCTTTTAAACAAGTCCAACAAAAACAATCAAAGATTAGCTCGGTATCTTATGAACTAACTGTCATAAGCCCGACGAGATATAACATCCGGTCAATATTATTTGTATTTTCCCATTAGTTCATCATCGACCGAAGTTTCTTTAACTTATCCAATTTTAGCTATTAAGCCGAGCTATAACATCCGCTCTATATTATTTACAATTTTCCATTAGTTCATCATCGCCCAAAGTTTCTGCAACTTATTCAAATTTAGCTTTTTAACCGAGCTATCACACGTTCAAACATCAAAAGGTAGAATGAGAAAGCCACATCATATGATAAAATCTCTTTTATTACTGGAACATCGGATTACAAAACAAAGAAAAATATACATTTGTTGCAGGATCCTAACTCCCTAGGGTTTATCTTGCTCTCGAAGAACATCTTCGTTCTCCGAGGCCGAATCAGCATCTGCTCCGGAGTCAGGATCCACCCGCAGCTCAGGGTCCTCCTCATCCGTCTCTTCAACGTCGTCAACTAGCTGACCGTCCCTTACCCGTTTCCAGGGATCCAGGCGCTCGGCATCAATGTTGGGGACCTGTAACCGAGTTTGCTCCAAACATAGCTTGAACCCCTTCTCATAGGCTTCAGCATAGTTCATCACAATCTTCTGCTCAGCTCGGTCCCTCAACCTTGACTTTGACTGGCGAACTCGGTCCAGCCGTCGAGCCATTTGGCATCGAACCTTGCCTTCCCGGATCTCAGCCGCCCTGCCTAGCTCCTGGCTAATCTTCTTTTCCTCCTTTACTTGGGTAAGCTCGGCCAGTGTAGTATCTAACTTTGAACGGACGTCCCCCAGCTCCCTCTCGGCCCGACCCAAGGCCTCCTGGCAGGACTCTACTGTCGCCCGGGTCACCTCGTCCTCTTCTAAAAACTTCTGCATCTCCTGCTCGGACGCGATGACCCTCTCATTTAACTCTTGGCCGATCACGGCAGCACGTCCTATGATATCCCGAAGGTGCTTGCTCAGCAACAATGTCTTGGCCTCCGCCACCTTCGTTCGATCCGTAGGAAGAGCCAACGATTTCAGCCGATCTCCCGCCGGATATTGAACATTCCAGAATGAGACACTGGAATGTTCCCGCTTCTCTCCCACGGGGGCAGCAAACAGCTCGAAATGTTTGACCTCGGAGTCAAGGTCAAACATCCGGCTGGCCGAGGGGTCTACTCGGTCTTTGTCCCCCTTTGCTGCCACCCGCTGTCTCTTATTCCCGGCTCTTTGCTTCCCCTTCGCCACAACCGGGCTCCCCTCCTCCCGAGCAACCGGCAGCACGGGTACCTCCTCCGCCCTCACCACCGTCACGGGCTCACTTCTCTCCCACGGGGGCGGCAAACAGCTCGAAATGTTTGACCTCGAAGTCAAGGTCAAACATCCGGCTGGCCGAGGGGTCTGCTCGGTCTTTGTCCGCCTTTGCCGCCACCCGCTGTCTCTTATTCCCGGCTCTCTGCTTCCCCTTCGCCGCAACCGGGCTCCCCTCCTCCCGAGCAGCCGGCAGCACGGGTACCTCCTCCGCTCTCACCACCGTCACGGGCTCCGCAGGTATGGCCTTGGGTGGCGCCGCCGACCTTTGAGTTTTTGCTTTTGCCAGCTTTGCTAGATTCACCATTTTCTCCGCCGACAGCTTTCCCTCTGCAGAAACAAAAACAGTATTAGTACATCAGAAAACTTACACCCAACTTCACACAATAAATACCGACCAATCAGATCTTTGGCCTTGAGTGTAACCATCTGCGCATTCTCAACGGCCAGCTGGGAGATCGTCTTTATTATCTCCCGATCTTCCCGGATGTACTCGTCAATCGCCCGAGCTGGCACCTTGTAAATATCTCGACTCCAGCGCAAGGGAAACCGAGGCTTCAAATCCTCCTTCAAGAAAAAGGCCATAGCTGGCGCCGGGCCCGCCTTCCAGGTCGGGATAGTTACTCGGAAGAATCGGTCTTTCCATCCTTTTGCTGATTCTTCCACCAACTTCAAAAGCCCTAACCCCCGCCGACCAGCTATATACACAAAATCCTGGTCGGTATCCTTCACGTCCTTTAAAGTAAAAAAATAAAAAAACACCTCTACCCTACTCTCTACCGACAAAAGCTCACACATTTTTTGAAACGCCCGAAGAAAACCCCAACCGTTTACATGGAGTTGGGACGGAGCGGCGTTAACCTTCCTAAAAAACTTCATCTCAAACTCGGAGAGAGGTAACTCCGCCCCGGCCCTCTCCATATAAGCCGCGCTAAAGGTAAAAAAGTCATTTTTTGGGCAGTTTTCACAGACGGGCGCATCTCTCGGACAGGCTTTAACATCATAACTACTGCGACCCCAGTCAATCTCGTTGTTATAAAATTTGAACTCCCTCACAAACTTTGAGCGAAGCACGAAAAATGTGTTTTTTATTCTCTCATGAACAAAAGAAGGAACAGAAGGACGAACAAAGGATATATCTAAGCTACTGTCGCTGGAACTAGCTTCCTCCGCCCTATTTTGCTCCCTGCTAACACTCGGTTCCCTTTCACTCCCCACTTCCTTGTTGACCTCCATCCCCCATCAGACGAAATTACTTCGATATCTTCCAGGTAGTTCATGGAGACGAAATTACTTCAATGTCTTCCAGATAGTTCATAGGGTCCTCACTGTTCACGGAAGAATAACTCTCCATCTTACGAGGGAACTAAGAAAGATGACCTACGACCTAAGAGTGAAAAAGAGGCAAAAGTTACCTTTGACAAAAGGAGTAATCCGAGCTGAAATCACTACAAGAGATTCCTCACTTCACACCGACCTAAGCACCAGTTTCAGAAAATTTACCAAAAGAGTAGACTGAAGTTTTACCAGCCCCTATTTATAGGACAGCGCAGAATGGATCCAGCCGTCCAAGGACTCTTGATCCAACGGTGCCACGAGAGCCGTATTCTAGCTCGGGAAGGCCAAACGTCACATCCGAAACGGCCCTGACACCTAAAGTAGCCCAAAAGACCGCCGCAGAGCCGGGAGAGCCGTATTCTAGCTCGGGAAGGCCAAACGTCACGTCCGAAACGGCCCTGACACCTAAAGCAGCCCAAACGACAACCGCAACCAGGATGGTCATTAATATGTTGTCCCTCGTAAAAGCCACGTGGCAGTCACATCCAAAGCACCAAATGATCATCATGACACATGGTGTGGTTATCGAACTTTCAAAACTTCACCCCCGCATTTTCTCCACATCCCCATCTCGGAAACGAATACTGTTTGCAAATCCACAGCTAGGTCTCGGTAACACCGAAGCCCGAGCTTCAAGGGGGGACAAGTGTAGATACCCAATATTTCGGCCCATAAGGTTTTAAGCTCATTGTCACCAAGCCCATATCTGAAACCATTCCCTGGACCCTTTAAACCTGGGAATCTCCCTATAAATAGCAGCCAACGACAAGTAAAAAAGGACTTCCTTTTGACAGGACAAAAAAAGATTATAAAAGCTCTCATTCGATATCAGATTGGGGACTAACTTAAGCATCGAAGCTCGGGTAAACACCCGACCTTGGTCATACATATTTGCAGCTGACCTCACCTTACTAGACCCTCACTATCAAGCCAGAATCAGGCATCGTCACCACCCAATATACGAACGTTGAAAGATCAAGGTGAATCATTTACATAGATTATTAAAATTTATGGTATTGTGAGGTTGAGAGGAATTAACTTATATGTGTATACATTTTTCAGGTTTCCACTTCAGTTAACTTATATGTGTATATATTTGAATCAATTTAGTTAAATTTTGTTGCTAGATTTACTGATAGCAGTTAGAAAACTGTGGTTTGTTTTGACCATTTTTCTTATTGCATATTCCAATCCATGAAACTGGTTACAGCCATGTATATCAGTAATGCTCTGTACTTTTTCTTGCTTTTGTTTTTGCTTTTCTTCTCCTGAAAAGTGATGTTCTATGCTTGAAAAACAGGACATCGCAGGACTTCTACAATGGCTTTGTGGGGACCTGCGTCTAATTTATAGGTCTCGTTGTTAACTAGTTTTCTCTTCAAAAATGGGATAGAAAACTAGTATAGAGATTGAAATATTTCAATTCTATTGTCCAGTCACCTTGCAAGATGCAAGATCCAATTTTGCCATTGATACTAGGTACGGCATGTGTGTTCAGATTGAAGAAGAAAAACCCAGAAAAATTTAATCTTTTTATGCACTTGTCACCAAATTGAAAGAAAATTTTATAATTTGCTTCTGTAAGCTTCTCTGTGCATTCAGAATAATAAAGTTGAGAGGAACAAGAGAAAGAAAGAAGGGGCGGTTAAACTTAAAACCCATTCTTCAATTTTCCAATGCTTCTATTGCATATTTCAGCTATACGCAACAGTCTGTCTGACGGGTGGGTCCGACAACAGCGACGGAGACAGCGGCGGCGGCGGCGGCAACCTGGAAGTAATATTTCTAAAGGGGAATTCCTCATGCTCAGTGCGGGATTCGTCCTCGAAATTGAGAGCGTAACTAGATGGATCATAGCTGAATTCAGCCGATTGGGTTTGGCGATGCTTGCGGCCCATTCTGGAGATGAAACGTCGGCACCTGAACCGGTAGGAGTCCGGGGAATCTTGGCAGGATTTCTTGTACCAAATGGGCGGAGGTGGTGGTGGTGGTGGTGTCATCAGCATTGTGGTGTCATCGGCGCTATCTAGTGGTTGATGATGAGCGTGAATGGGGGTAGAGAAACAGGCAATTGAAGATTTGAACTTGTGCCTCAGAGAGGATTCTCTGTGGTAGTGGTACTCGTAGTCGTTATACATTGTCAGCTACCTCTTGATTTAGTTGAGAAATTGAAACAAAGAAGGAGTGGAGAGCGGAGAGCGGAGAGTGGAGAGGGGTGGTGGTGGGTAACGGTGGTGAAGAGGTGGAGTTTGGAGGTATATATAAATCTAAATTGGCTAAAAATGGGGCCCAACAATCCGTGGGATGTATGTGGCAAGTGGTTTTTGTGTTAAAACCGTGTATACGTCTCCTACTCTACTTTCGGTAAATACTATTACCATGCATGATCTAATCAAATTGAACTGGCGTTTTTTTTTTTTNCTTTTGGAAAAAAAAAATTTGAGGGGTAAAAAATGATTTGGTGCTTTGAAAGGCAAGAAATTACAAAAATATTTTTTATTATGTTTGTATATTTTGAGTAAAATATATAATTATTGTGTTTAATATATAATTATTATGTGTAAATATAAATAAAATAAGCGCACAAACAACATCATTAATTCAAGGATTATTTAAAAAAATTAAGGTCTCAAATTTATATTTTTTTTCTTTTATCTCTAACTAAAAAATTAAGTTATATTTATTTAATAACAAAAAAAAAATAACATATAAATGAAATAATCACCTAATTCCACTCTCGGCACATATAATTATTTTTTTTAAGTAAAACACAGTAAATGGACTTGCGATTTAGATTCTCACTCACGTCACACTAGAGATTTCTTTTCCTTTCTCTTTTACTGGAGTATTATTTTCTATTTTTTTTTTTTTTTGGGTTGTTGCTATTCTAGAAATGACAATGGTGTGATTGTAGGCTCTTCGATCGAAATATAACATTTTTAGAAATAATTTTACATATTTATTATACTTTTTAATTTATTTACTTTAATATTATACTTTTTTAAAAAATTTAAACCAAAAAAAAAAAAACATAACGAACATATGAGAACCGCCAAATGCGCCAATGGCTACTTGGTGTGTCTACGTCGGACACACTAATAGCTCCACAACATATCTTTTCTTCAGTGCCCAATAAAAATTTAAAAAAAAATATGACAAAAAAGAACACTTCAATGGGCTATTGGTGTGTCCCATGTGGACATGTCACATAACCACTTATGGTCCTTACAAGTCCAAATTTTTTTGTTTTAAATTTTTTTAAAATAATAATATTTAGATAATTAAGTTAAAAAAGTATAATAAATGTGTAATTTTATTGCTAAAATGTAATACTCAGATAAATGAGTCGTGGTCCATGGTAGAGCTAGCTAACGGGCCAGCCCAGCCCATTAGGGTCGGGCCAAAGTGGTCCGGTTCTAATCGGGCCAGCCATTTCTCAGTCCAGCCCAGCCCACCTCGGGCTGCGGGCTATAACGGGCCATAACGGGCCAAAATCTTTTTTTTTTTTAATTTTTTTTGCCATGCTTATTTTTTTAGAGAATATGAGAACATATTGATTATGAAACATCAAATATTAACATACGTAATCAAAATACAAATTCAAATAAACAATTTCCTTTTTAATACCCTAAAGTTTAAGAGAAACTAAATCTTTTACTACTTAGTCCTTCTAAGATTGATTTAATAAAGTTCATAAAAAAATATACTTATGTTATAATAAGATAAGAGAGTCCAAATTTATGTCCTAAATATGCCCCTTTTTATTGTTTTTATAGGTAGGGTATTAGAAAAATTGTAGTTAAAGGCTTAATATGAAAAATCAACTGAATGGAAGGTTCTGGGGTGCTGGCGCTCAACGCTGGGATCTGGCGCCCAGCTCTGGGTTCTGGCGCTCAGCGCTGGGGTTCCAGCGATAGCCTTTGGGGTGCTGGCGCTCAGCGCTGGGATCTGGCGCCCAGCGTTGGGGTGCTGGCGCCCAGCGCTGGGGGTCCAGCAACAGCAACTTTTGAAGTTAAGATGCCAGCGCTAAGCGCGGGGGTCCAAAAATAACAGATTTCGCCCAATAATCACAGTATAGATGAAAAATAAAGCATACCCACTTCATGCAAAGCTAAGAAACCCATAAGAAACCTCAAAGAACATTGAAGAAACAATACCCATCAACTTTATTTTGTGCTAACAACAACAAACTTCAAAGTACTTCATCTAATATTGAGCATGGGGGAAAAAAATGGGAAGTGTTGGCTAGTGCTGGAGAAGGAGAGGCGGCAGTGAGGACTGAGGAGAAGGAGGCAGACAGGGGTAGAACCGTAGAAGTAGAACCGTATAGAAAGATAGTCAAATTTGGGAAGAATGGAATGTGAGAGATGAAATTCTGATTTTTGAGTTAGAGATTGCATTCAGATTTTAGAATGAGGACAATTGAAAGTTGGAAAAAAAAAACAAAAAAACAAAACAAAACAAAAAACAAATCGGGCCAACCCGGCATGAACCCGATCGGGCCACAGGCCAAATCGGGCCGGGCCAAATTGGCCCGATTTTAAACGGGCCACTATTTAGGAAACCCAGCCCACCATTTTATCGGGCCCTACCGGGCTCAGCCCATGAACCCAGCTCTAGTCCATGGGCCAATTTCCCCACCAAATCTTTGCTGTAAAATGTAAGACAACATTTGGGATTCTAGAATGTTGATGTTCAGAAATAATTTTTAACACTACAATTAGTGTTCTGTTCTGGGTAAAAAAACACATGCACAATCTTCTTTCTTTTTTATTTATTTTTGGGCTAAAGGTATAATAAACCTTTTGTTTTTTCCCATGGAATTAACCTACCCAACTGATTTTAACGTTCTAGTTCAATTAAAACTTAGATATTTCCATATAAAAAATTACAATATGTTTCTATTTTAAAAATTCTGCTGTTTTCTTCAAATATCCTTGGGAAATAAGGCCAAAAGCAATGGAGAAAAATAATTTCGACCAAGATAAGAACATGTTAGATTTGTATTATCTTTATTCATAGTATAGTATATACCCTTTGTTCAATTCGAAACTATGCACACGAGAGGGAACACTAAAGAAACCTATACTCATTCTTTATAAAAATGCAATCAATGTATTGCACAAGCATTAGCACGATGGTGGCCACCAAGTATTCAAACAACGTGTCAACAAGATTAGTTCAACTAGTAAAAATAGAAGCATTTCACTTGTAAGACCTATGTTTGAATCCCACTATTAACAATTCTCAAGTAAACAATCTGTAAGTAATATTATAAACTCTCGCAGAAACTGGTGGCACAATTTGGCCTTAAAATTAGATAATCTCCCCTCACCTTAAACATTTTGTAACTCAAAAAAAAAAAAAAAAGCATTCAAGTAAATTCCCCCCTGGTGTTTTGAATCCATCTATTATATTTACACATCATTTAATCTCGTATCAGTACATGAGTTCATTTTTCCTAATTTAAATTTGTTCTATTAATTCAGTTAAAGATATGGCTTAGTACACATGATGTAAGTAGCATTGCTCTAGTGTTTCTTCCGTTTCCCAACACGCCCAAATTATGTTCAACCTTGACTGGGGGGGCCTGGATTGAACATTTCTCCCAAAAATTTAAAGAAGCTGTCTTCAAAGCAACTGGTTTCTGTGAGATACTCAAACTTGTATTGATAGAATACCAGTGATTACCAACTATTCTCTAAGGCTCTTAAACTTGTAATAAAAGAACCACTCTTGGGTATGGCTGATATCAAGAATTCATGCAGTTGGTTTGGGAGTTGAAGAATAATGAGAAAAAGGAGGCCATGTTCCTCTATTTTGTGATACTGGTTACTACAACTACGTATAACATAAAAAGTGCTTAAATGAATGGCACCAATAAAATAGAAATGCATCCGATATATTTCCAAATAATGGCATAAATACACAGTGGACTACAAATTCAAGATGCAGAACTTGAAACAATTCAACTAAGAATTTGCGATATAACAGACTGAATACCATCTAGGCATTTGCCAGTATTTACTTAGCCATGGGCAACATAGAAGCTTGAAGACTTACACAGATAAGAAACTGCTCATTCTTCTCGGGTGGGAGGATCCATTCCGGTAGAAGGGCTATCAGCAAAGTATTCTTGGTGCTTTACATTTACGCCATACTGCACATTGAAAGATAGTGGATCAGATGTGAAGCAATCTCAACCTAGCTGCAATGATATTTTTAACTACTACGAAAACGGCTTAAAAGAACAACTAGAACAACATAAATTCAACAAATCTAACTAGGTTTAAAATAAAGATTTAATCCTGGAAGAAGCTAACAACAACATCCGATATCATTATAATTTTTTCATCTGTACTAATGTCTATGGAAGTGGACACGCACCTATTCCATATAAGGTTTTGAGATATGCACAGAATCAAACTCCAATATTCAAATGCAATTCTCAAATTTACGCTCCAATACTAAAGAATATGTGTAAATTCAAATGATACAAATAATGGATACAAGTATCACATCCCTTATCACAAGGACAAAGGAGACTTGGGTCTTCATTCAAATCTAGATAATTTTTACCTCACGCAGTGCCTTTGATAGGTCCTCCATTGTCAATATTAGACGCTTCTCCTGTTCAAACAAAAAGTAAGTACTAGACATACAATTTGTGATTGAATAGACAAAACCAGACTAAAAAATTATGTTAGGCACCTTCTGCTGCTTATCTCTCTTGTCCTTTGGAATGGTCGCCTGTCTTGCTTTGCAGTGCCTACAGTAGAAGATAGAAGCAGTTAACATCTATTGACATCATCACGCCAGAACAGATAAGTAAAAACAAGGCAGCAATTAAATGACTGATAACGATGCAGTTACAGATGACAAAAAGGGAGAAATCACACTGCCAGACCTGATAATGGTGAAACCTTGAAAACAAATCAACAAGATTCCAATGGCCAAAAATAAAAAATTAACGTTCTATAACTAGAAAGGAAAAACAAAAATCCAGAATCAAAGCTAGCTTCCGTAAGGTTATATGATTTACTTTATTCCTCTCATACTTATGCCTCATTATCATGTATGTTTCAGTCTTTAGGGAAGTGGGAGATAAAAGCATCAAAGTTAATTGCAATAAAATTTCCTCAAAAAAATGTATATTATTAAGTGCCTTAGGCACTTGTTGGAAAAACAAAAATCCATAAAGTACTAACTAACTTCTATTCCCACCCTTGAACTAATTTTTCTAAAAGTTGTATGCTTCAAAATTAGACACAGGTTTCCAGTACCAAAAACTCTCCAAATTCACAATGCGCATGTGCACAGGCATGGTTTTCGGTAAAGATTTTACACCAAGGAGACAATAAAAGGTAATGGTTCAATAAACATACTGAAGAGAATCACTCGCGACTTCTGCAACAAACTTCTGAGTAGCAACAGCTACCAGTCTAGTTCTGCAATAATGGCAAAAGATTATAGTCAATTAGACAGTATATTAACAAGAACGACAAGGGCCAAAAATCCAATTTCACTAGAAATCAACAATAGTCAACTAAAACGGGAGTAAACCCCTGACAGAAAGCATACACTGCAAGAAACTCATATAAGATTCTAGTAATAGTAGAAAAGACAACAAAAAACCAAAAAAAAAGTGGATAGAAGGCCACAGCAAGACACTTTGCATATATCTTCATTCTTCAGCACAAATTGAATCAAAATACTAGACAGCATCTATGCTACCATAGACAGGGAATTTCCCTTTTGGTGTCAATGTTTTACCTTTTCTAAAATCTCAATGTTATGTGTCTAGTATTATTAAAAAAGAGAGGAGAAAAATGTCATTAAAATGTAACAGTATGGGTCCATCTCTTACACCAACATCACATTTTTAAGCAACTTCATTTTTAATGGTATAGGTCCACTGGATAAATTACAGATTTTTAGTCATTTTATAATTTAAAAGAGGATTAAAGAAACAGGATTAACGCATACATAAATACATGACAAGATTCTAGTTGACCCTACACCTGATTTGGAACAAGATTGTGCACATGTCAGGGATTGGATAGCCTTAGTACATTGATTTTTCTGTGCTATTCTACTGTTTTACTCATTTGTTTCTGTTCAGGATGATATATATCCTCCTCCAGTTTTGTACTTCTTTCTTCCTGGTCTTAATAAAATTCCGTCTTTCTTTGAAAAAAAAAAAAAATCCACACTTTCCACTATTTTGTAAGAGAGCAAATAGAAAGAGAGACCGAGAGGGAAGGTTTCTCCTGTTTTGCCCCAAAACTGAAGTGAAGATCAAATTTCTTCTTTTCTATTTTCATGTCTTTTTCTTAAAAAAAAGTTTTCTTAAATGGGCTGACCTGTACCACAGTGCACTCCAACTTGTGGGTTAAACAGGCCAGGTCAATTTATTAGTTATTTAAATGGATAAGCCAATCAATGACCGAACCCACCTCTTAGATAGTTTTAAATGAGTCATCTCTACAAGTTAACGTTAAAGATAATGCTGATGGCATATCCCATGCAATGATTGCAGAATCATATAGATCCTAAAGCAAGAGCAAGACAGAATAACCAGGAAAACAAAGGCATACATCAAGGCCTTATTTCCATTTTCTGTTCCCATATGTAAAGTTTCCTAGTAGAAAATGCCAGGGAGATAAAATTGTATTAAGAAAGGAAGAGTACAAGATGATAAGAGGATAAGGTATCCTCTAGGAGAAAACACATAAAAGACAAGAAAAGAAGAAAAAATCAATGTGAAAGGGCTCTCCATTCTTGTGTCATGTCAGTAATAGAAATACCCTTAAAGAGACCATTAGCTCTGCACCAAAGAGAAGCCAGAAAAACAATCTTATCCCGTAACAGTTTCAAATCCAAAACAGTTCCCTTAAAAATAAGAGTATTTCTTTCCAACCAAATACACCAAATAACTGCATAAATAGCACAATATCATGAGGCTCTTCCCTCCTTGCTCCTCCCAAAACCTCTAAAACTAATCAACTAGAAATCCTTCAAATTTGAGGGACCCACCCATCATTCTCCAAAAATACCAAACAAGGTGCTCCAAAATCATACTTCATGAACATAATCAACATAAGTAACTTCAGGAGCATAACACTATGTGATGGAACTCAACTAGGCTGAATGAGAAACCTAGCAGCAATATTTACAATTCACTTCCTTACTATTAAGTTCTTCTACAAGTTACTGAAATCCTCCATACAGATTTAGTCTTTCATTAATCTTCTTAGTACATATATACATAATCAACAAACTTGCCATATTGCTCTAAATGTTCTTACCATTAATTTTTCTGCGAAGATGCTCTCTAGATCCATCCCCTCTCCTTTGAAATCACTAAGTATCAGAACCACATGTTTCTATTGATAATTTCAAAAAGATGGGGCACACACATTAACCACATTATTAAGGAAACCTATGATTTCCAATATGTTTGACTCTGGCACAAATTACCATTTGAATCTCTACATCTGAATTTTTTTGTCTGTCAATGGACAACCAATGAATAACCAAGAGCAATTGTGTTGATCCAGAATCAACATGATTTTACACAATTTGAGAACTATCATATTGCAAGTCTATATCTTTCCTAACTCTTCCCTGATATTTTCATATGTATTCAAGTCAACTCTCAGCATTTTCTAGGATAACATACTGTACCAAGCAGCAAACAGTGAGATTATTGTTAAAATTATGGAGCAAATAGATGACATTGAGGGATATCAAATAAATCCAAAACTACACTCTATTTGAACTTGAAAACATGGACTCAGGTCAAATCCCAAAAGACCCATGAAACATTTGTTTCCTCATAAGAAACCTTGTTCAAAAGTACACTCATTCATTTTTCTAGAAAACAAAATTATTTAATATAAACAACATCTACATAAGTACAAAAAACCATGGTAATGATGTTTAAGATTTTGAACAAAACTAATATTTGATAAATAAAGAAGTACCTACAATCGAACGTCAGGACACTGGAAGCCACTTTTGGCTAAGTAATGCTCCACCAACTCATCAGGTATCTAAGATAAAATAAAACCAACGAAAAAAAAAAGGGGGGATTACTCGTAAGCTTTACATGTTTCTCTGAACATTTAGTCATTTCGTATACAAAAGGAAGTCCAATCAAATTATCCATGGTATAACAAGCTTACTGTGGGAGTATAATCCATTAAAGAACCCAAGAAATCTGAGAGTGCAGCATCATCATCATGCCTGCCTTCGCTTGATTGCTGATTATGGTTCATCTTTCTCAATCCTCCTAAAAGTTTTACTCAAGACTATCAAAAGCCCATTTTACCAATTATTAAGAAAAATGGTGCATGGTCCATAAAATTGAACAGAAAAGCAGTCATAATTTTGTTTTTATAAGCTGAAATAAATTTAAAAAAAAATAAAACCTATGCCATGACTCAGAAAATCTATAGAATACCCATGGAAAGTCATCAATGAGCTTCATTAAGTTTTACTATCTCAAGAGTAGATTTTCCATAACTGCCTCCATTATCATCAAGATAACTACTAAAGGGGCGAATCAGATTTTGATATTAAATTGAGAATTTTTGCGAGACTAGAGAAAGATCTCAATTGTAATTAATTTGAAATGCACAACAGCTACTGTAAGTAAAGCTTCAACTACAACTCCCAAATAAATATTAAGTTGAACGAAGGATAACTCACCGTAAGTGGCAGAATCAAAGAACCAGAAAGTGGCAGGCGAGGGAGATTGCTTAAACTGTGGAAACGGCGGCGGAGGGAGAGGTAAGGCCTTCAATTGCGAAGGGAGGAGAGAGGGAGAAATAAGACAGAAGAAGGAGAAGGGAAAGGGGGCGGTGTTCAAGTCTGATGGATAAAACGTCGTCGTTATAGTTGCCCTTTCCTTATCCGTCAATTACTCAATAGTATGCGATTCGCCGAATAAACGGTTGGGCTAGGATGTTATTATAAATTTATAGGAGCCCGTTAAGAATCGGGCCTATTTGGCCCCGCCCATGGTTCACATTTTTTTGCTTTTTCTTTTTTTAAAAAAAAAAAGATTCATAAAAAAATAACAATTTTATACAACTTAACAATTTCAAAAAAATATATTTTAACGGAGATTCTATGATACTACATAAGTATGTTATACTACACTGACGTGACAAACATACATAATTTTTATATTTTATTAGATATAAAATATAATTTATTTAATTTTTTAAATAAACTAAAAAATAGTTAACTTGTACACATGTCATTCATTTATTGGTTATTCCTATGTAGTATGGCATACTACATAAATACTAAAAGTATCTAAGAAACCTCCATATTTTAAAGGAAACTATATATAAAAGTGATAAAATGGTTAAAAAAAAAAGTTTTAAATAATTTAAATTAGATTTTATATTCTATAAAATTGAAAAAATTAGTTATAAAAAATAATATAATTTATTTAATTATTTTATGTTACTTATAATTATAAAATTTGGTGAAATTTTATATACAATAACATTATTTAAATATTTTTAAGCTATTTTAATAGTTTTTAATTTTATGTGAATTTTTTTTTTTAGTTTTATGTATTTTTATTTAATTTAATTAGGTTAATTAGCAATTTAACTTAAATATCTAAAATCACAAAGAAAAAAGAACCAGATATTTTAGTTATTAATCAAAATTTAATAATTTAAAAATAAAAAATATTTTTTTTAATTTATATTATTTCTTAAATATCATTTTAACTTTTAATTTATTTTTTATATTACTTTAATTCTTAGATTATCATTTCATCTCTCAAATCAATCTTCTTGGTAGCACCAATCACTTACAAAATAAAGAAAAGCTCATGATCATTGTTGATACTCAAATTTACAAAAATAATAATAACTTACAAAATAAAGAAAAGCTCAAACCAGGAGTAGGATTCTCCCAAATCACCCAATAATCATCACTTGCTATTCTAACCTAGCTTTGCCAAGAAATCTTCTACTTGGTCAGCCTCTCAACATGAAAAATCTCAACTTTCCAAGTCCTTTGCAGCAAGCTTCTGATATTAGATACGATAGCTCCATCAAGGAGGAGGTCATGTCCACATTTGCAATAGGTAACAGCACATCTTTAAAGTGGGACTCAAATGATATGACTTAAGAATTGTAAAAATCTATTCTTCTTGTAAATTACTCAAATCTTTTATCATTGTACTACATCTCGTAGCTTACACGCAACCTCATCTACTTATACATATAATTAGATGAAATTTTTTTATTTTCAAAAAAATAATATAGATGTACGTTATCGAAATAAAGAATAGAGCTAATGGCCGTTATGTCCGGACCCAGGTGGAGTTGCTCGCTTGGGTGCAGGAGGTGGACTTGGCATGGTGCCCAGCTTCCTCATCTTCAACTCTGCAAAATGTTAACTTACATGTAATTCAGAACATCTTTAACAAAGCTTTGTTATAACAGATTTAGCAGTATTCAATATTCATGATCATATGAGAAACAAAGTTTGTTATAACGGATTTAGCAGTATTCATGATCATATGACTAACAAGACAAACCTGCAATAAATGGGCTAGACTGTATTAACAAAATGGATGTGATTAATGGGAACACAATGAGAACATGGTAAAGAGAAGAGAGACCCATCTCCTAGTACTCTTGAAAGTTGAATGGTAATTCTAATCTTGCTTTTCTATGACTCAAATTTATAGTGAAAATTCATTAAATCAGATTTAGTGTTAAGCGCTTTCTCACTTTGAAAATCTTTGGGAATGTAAGTGGAATTAGAATCCATATGACCCATAACTTCGAATTTCAATAACATTGAAAATCATGGGTTGAGAACAAGGAAACCGTGTAGGACCATCTGAACAAGTCAAGAAATTAGTTATAAAAAAATATATTTTACTTAATTATTTTATGTTACTTATAATTATAAACATTGAAAATCATGAGTTGAACAAGGAAACCGCGTAGGACCATCCCGATTTAAAAAATTGTAAAACAACAAGAACTTAAAATAAGGGAGAAGATTTAGTGTTAGGCGCTTTCTCACTTGAAAAATCTTTGGGGAATGCAAGTGAAATTAGAATCCATATGACCTATGACTTTGAATTTCAATAACATTGAAAATCATGAGTTGAACAAGGAAACCGCGTAGGACCATCCTGATTTAAAAAATTGTAAAACAACAAGAACTTAAAATAAGGGAGATGAGCTAGAGGTTCATGATATCCATGCTGACTTTTGGTATTTCTAAAGAAGTTGATTTGCACAGAATTATCAGCACTTTAACTTTATGTTTTTGTTTTGTAACCCATTTAATTAGGAACACTAATTGTCTGGTGTGGTTATTGCTTGTGTTCTAACAATTATTCAAAGATCCTTGTGCACTTTTTCTCTTACCCAATTTTTTTTATATTGACTCAGCTGGATATAAAAGATGAACCCTGACTACCTAGCATTGCTGAATTAAATTGAGCGTTTGGTACATAGATTTTAGGATTTGCAAAAGTCTATCATAAAAATTTATGACTATTTCTTAAGAGATTTTCAAATTCCATGAACACCAACAAATTTAAATGGAACCAACTCCATATAAAATGTTGAACACTTTAGTCATCAAATTTTTAATATTTAATAACAAATTTGTTCATGAACACACGGAAAATTATGCATACCAAACGGTTTCTCATTATTAAGTCAAACTTATATTAGGCAATGTTGAGAAACTAACACAAGCATTTTGATATTGAATTCTCTTGTATAAGACTTTATAATACAAGTCAACTGTGTGGATATATGGGTAATGGTACTTTGGCCCTGATTCTAAGTTTCAACATAAAACTCACAAACATTGAAAAAGATCTCAGTATTATTCAGTCATAATTCTTTTGGTTTAATATCTATGCCTGATTGCATGTAACAAGTACAATTAATTTATTTTATTTTCATAAAAAAATTATTGTAAGAGGTGTGACTGTCATATGATATCAAATGCAGCTGTGCACTCGTAATGAATGACAGTAATGTTTGTCAGGAGTCTTTTTAATTATTATTCCAATCTATATGTACCAAATAATGGAAGGACATAGAATGCTATTTTATTCCTAATTCTAACAAAGAAAATATCAAAAACCATCCGGAGGATTCTCCCAAATAATCCAAGAATCATCACTAGCTATTCCAACCTAGCTTTGCCAAGAATTCTGCTACTTGGTCAGCCTCTCTAGGTACATCTCAAATCTCAATCTTCCAAACCCGTTGCAACAAACTTTTGATATCAGATATTATATAGCTCTATCAAGGGGGCGCTGATGTCCACATTTGCAAGACGTAACAGCACATTTTTATTGTGGGACTCCAATAGTATGACGGCATAGAGATTTAAGGCCTTGACCTCCTGTAAATTACTCAAATCCTTTACCATTATCATCTAGTGGTTTAAACGCAGCCTCCATCCACTTATATATATAATTAGATGAATTTTTTTTTTTAAAAAAATAATGTAGATGCACATTATCAAAATAAAGAATAGAGATAATGGCCCTAATGTCCGGCCCGTGGTGCAGGTGATCGCTTGGGTGGAGGAGGTGATATTGGCATGGGAACCAGCTTCCTCATCTTCAACTCTGCAAAATGTTAACTTACATGTAATTCAGAACATCTTTAACAAAGTTTGTTATAACGGATTTAGCAGTATTCATGATCATATGATTAACAAGACAAACCTGCAATAAATGGGCTAGACTGTATTAACAAAATGGATGTGATTAATGGGAACACAATGAGAACATGGTAAAGAGAAGAGAGACCCATCTCCTAGTACTCTTGAAAGTTGAATGGTAATTCTAATCTTGCTTTCCTATGACTCAAATTTATAGTGAAAATTCATTAAATCAGATTTAGTGTTAAGCGCTTTCTCACTTTGAAAATCTTTGGGAATGTAAGTGGAATTAGAATCCATATGACCCATAACTTCGAATTTCAATAACATTGAAAATCATGGGTTGAGAACAAGGAAACCGTGTAGGACCATCTGAACAAGTCAAGAAATTAGTTATAAAAAAATATATTTTACTTAATTATTTTATGTTACTTATAATTATAAAATTTGGTGAAATTTTATATACAATAACATTATTTAAATATTTTTAAGCTATTTTAATAGTTTTTAATTTTATGTGAAATTTTTGTTTTATTTTTATGTATTTTTATTTAATTTAATTAGGTTAATTAATAATTTAACTTAAATATCTAAAATCACAAAGAAAAAAGAACTAGATATTTTAGTTATTAATCAAATTTTAATAATTTAAAAATAAAAAATAATTTTTTTAATTTTTATATTATTTCTTAAATATCATTTTAATTTTTAATTTATTTTTTATATTACTTTAACTCTTAAATAATTATTTCATCTCTCAAATCAATCTTCTTGGTAGCACCAATCAATTAAAGTAGACGAAAAATCCATGGAGTTATAATATGACGATTAATTTCTTACATGACACGTGTAATTTCTTGAAAATGGAGTCATTTTCAACCTCAAGTAGTCACCACCGTCCATAACCACTTCCCACCACCAATAACTCATGATCATCATTGTCAATTTTGATCAAGAACAACACAGTGACTCCATAGAAGCCACCTCCTCTTCTCTCTCAACAACCTCCACTGCCACTAGCGTGGTTGAACCCGAACCCGCAGACTTGGCCTGATCCCAATGATTCTTCTTCTCCTCCCTTGGCCGCTCCAACTCCATCATCGTCGACGCCGTCGTCATTGTCATCTCTTATTCATTCTCTTGTCTAATGACTAGTGCCTCATAACATTGAACTACTATCCTAGTACTTTAATTCTTGGAAGAGGTATTATGTTATTAAAATCTAGAACACTTTTGAATTAAGTTCTAGTAACGAATGGATGTATTATTAGATCCATATGACAAAATGACCTAGCCAAACATAGTATACCTTTAGGGATGGCAACCACCAAAGTAGCCCTTGTTGATATCTCTAGTCTCTATTACCTTTAGCTACACTTCAAAATGTTTACGGAATGTTTAGTTTAGAGAATTTTTTGTCTTGATTTTGTTTTCACTTTTTAATTTCTTGTTTAAGTATTCTTGACGTAAACTGGGTCGTAGGAGATTTCATAAATCGGACAAAGCATAATAAAACCTAAAAAAAAAAGGCATAACTTTCAACTTGATTGGAGTTACAAGACTCATGACCCGACATTTCGAAACTCGTTAAGAAGCCAACGACGTGACAACTGGTATACTCAATTGAGGCCATTTCCGGGCCCAAAATCTTTCGAAAACATCTGTTTTGGGCCATTTGTAATTTGCTGATTTCATTTTCATGTTTAGGGTTTTGTTTTCATATTTAAGCTTGTGTTTTTGTTTGCAGCCGCATTCAATAATATTATTCAATTCTTGAGGTTTATATAATTTTGTGTTTAAGGTTTCTTTTGATTTTTTTCTTGCTGCGCCAATTTTTTTCATGAAATTATTTTCAAACGGTGCTTAGTTTCTTGAAACTTAAACCAAAGCATGCTATATTTATACATCTTAATTACATGCCATAACAACTGAAGAATTACAATTAACACACACGTCTTTCTTTCCCTCCGTAATGATGTATGGAAAAGCCAACACTTTTTCTTTAGTAAACAAAAAAGATTATACGAAATTAACGTACTAATTAGTATATCTTCAAATATTGCTAGGGTAGTTATTCCACCAAACTGGAATCCCAGTAACAACTCCATAAGCGTTCTTCTCACCAACCTGGACTCCCATGACCTCATTCTCAAACTTACCAGATCTAGAGTTTACCACCATTTCCTTCTCTGGTTTTATCTCTGAACGCAAATCTTCCTCCGGTGCCTTCACCCTCACCGAGAAATTAATAACCCCGTTTCTTCGGCCATCCCAATTCCTCAACTTATAACTCAAGAACTGCAAAGAACTTTCTGGAACACTCCCTCCTAAAAAATCTGAAATCGCTATTCTTGCCACTCCTACAGATCTAACAACACCCGTTGGCATCTTGCATTGCACCTCGAACGTAATAGACCTTGCATGCATGGGCATGTCCAACAAGAATTTCTCGTTCCATGAAGGGTGGCTCCCAGCTTCCCTTGCCATGCTTGTCTTGCAGCACTTGATAGACTCCGTCCGAACAGTGACGTAAGCGTTCTCCGTCACCGAATTTTGATCAACATATAGGTTTTCACCTGATATAACTGTGATCTCTAGGGTTTTTGAGCTTTCCTCCATATTAAAAACACAAAACTATAACAAGTAAACGAAGCCCCTTATAAAATATAAGTATGAAAAAGTGCGTTTCTGTTTTTCTGCTAGAGAAGGAAGAGATTTGAGATGAAAATAATGAAAGAACGTTGGGTTAATATAACGAATTTTGGAGTAAAAGTTAAAGAGATGGAAGGAAACATGCAAAAACGCTGTTTCTTGACTTCGCACCGCGGAATGTTTCTTCTTATTATATATAATATTAAAATATGGTGTTGTGTTGACCAAGAATTAAAATATGGTCAATTTTTTTCCGTTATTGTAGTGGAAATGTCTAGGAAATTTAATTTCTTGCGTAGAGTGCGTGTGACTTCTTTGGCAAGAATTTTCCAAGGCAATTCAATTCTTAATTACCACGTATTCGTACTTGTCTTCCAAGAATTTGAATTCAACTGCAAATGGTTCAAAAAAATTTCTACATCTTTTACAGTAATTGTTCAAATGTCATTTTCCTTAATGCTTCTGTGTGTGTTTATTTGACAGGAAATTAAATTCCCCTTTCCAGACGGAAACCAGAGAATTCCTACCAAACTTCATAAAATTTAATACAGATATTGTAGTTCGCATTCTTAATTATATTTTTCTTTAATTCACTTTTGCTGGAACTTTAATATGTAGTATTATATAACTAGTTGTAACACTTTCTCTTTCTTAATCGTGTTTGTCTTTGTATTTAATTTGAAGTCTTCACGTAAAGTGTAAGAGACTTTACAAATTTAATCAATTAAAATATCTTTTGACAATCGAATTTAATCGATTGTAATGTATATCCAAAGTCTAAACAGAAACACTTTTCTCTCTTTTATGCTAATGATTTGAAACTATGATTAATATAGACATCCTATTAGGGTAGAAACCTTTGTTTTCTCTTGATTGTGGGTACTCAAATACAAAGAACTTGCATTGAAATTGATTGATAGAATAAGTTTAATAAAAAGGGATTTTCTAGGTCATTTAAATAAATTATAAATATGCGTTTATATTAAAATTTTCAAATTTCAAATTTTCAGCATTGTATCTCTGCCATTGTTTAACGTGTAGGTGTGTTTAAGTGACATATATAAATTTTTGCTACCAAACAACTTGAAACTAAGTGGTATTAAGATTATTTTTAAGATTTGTGGGTTTTGCATTCAAATCTAGAGTGATAGCCAAAAATTATAAATGTTTGCCGTGAAATAACAATGCATGACCTAGTTACACGATAATGAATTAAAATTCCATTTGCTTAGTATTAGTAACAAAAGACAATTGGATTATCCATCATTCGTTCTTGTACTATATTAGTCAAAAATTTATTTTGAGCATTTGAATGGTTCATTATACCCCTCTTAAATAAATATACATAATAGATGAACAATTATTTTATAATAAAGTATTTGATAATTAAATTGTGTCATTATTAGAGGAAAAGCTTTGGCTCAAGAAAGCCATCTCTAGCCTTACAAAAAATATATAAATCAAGCCACTTGTGTAAATTTTATACTCAACGGTTTAAAACATAAAAATTCAAAGAATGATTTCGTTTTTCAGCCATAGCAAACACTTGGAAATGCAATTATTGTGTACTCTAAAGTGTGGTCTTACTTAAGGACTTTTTATTAGAAGAAGTCCAAGTATTAGAAGGACTTGTAAGACCTGGCTAAGTCATTGGGCACGTCAATGCTGGAAATTGGATATGCAACCAACATGAGCTTGCCTTGCAATTTATGCCAGCAGTGTATGTCATCATCAGAATAACCATGTGAACGTGCTGCTTGCGTTTTTTGCTTATGAATTGCGAAACATGTTGCAAGCTGTGCTTTTTTTCCTTGGTCCACTCCTTGAGAAACATTTTAGTATCAAATAAGGAAATCCAACAACTTCATATTTACTATGACGATTAAGATTATTTGACCAAGAAAATCGTTTTGGTCTAAGGGTTACAAAACCTTTTAGCTGATTTCACCTCACATGGTAAACATGGATGAACAAAAAAAAAAANTCATTTTCATAATTCATGTATAGTGCACAAAAGATGTGAAAAATCTATTTCATACTTTAGTTTTCTTGAGGAATCTACTAATAAAGTTCGAATTATGAAAAAGCCAAGCCTCATTTTATATAGTTGTGAAGAATTGACGTTTTCCACAACTTTGTAATAAGCATGTGAACATGGATTTTTACCACACAAGGAAGAGTATGCTTTTCATTGCTGGCATTTCAAATACGTAAAGATAGAAAACAAAATATTTGCAAAGTGTGAACTCTATATTGATTATAAACACAAATTTTCATCTTACTATATATATATATGGAAAAAAAGAAAGCAAAAAAAATAATGTGATATATATAAATGCATTCAAATGGAGACTTGCAGCAAATTTGACAACTCATAATCTAATTTGTTCGCTATTTGGATATGAAATCTTTCTGTATTTTTTGCGGTGCAAAAACTTTTTCCTTGGTATGCACCAAAAGAATTAAAAAGAAAAGACACTAGTTACATTTGAAACGTTAGTAGGGTAGTTCCACCAAACTGGTCTCTCAATAGCCACTCCATTTGAATTCTTCTTACCGACTTGGACTCCGATGACCTCAGGTTCAAATTCACGAGAACTCGGCATCATTCCCTTTGCCGGCTTCATCGCTGGAATGGAATCTTCCGGTGTCTTCACCTTGACAGAGAAATTAATTACCCCATTTCTCCTACCATCCCAATTCCTCAACCGATAACTCAAGAACTGCAAATTCTCCGGCACACTCCCTTCTAGAAAATCCGAAACTGCTATTCTTGACACTCCAACAGGTCGAACCACACCCGTTGACATCTTGCATTGAACCTCAAACGTAATAGACCTTGCATGCAATGGCATGTCCAACAAGAATTTCTCGTTCCATGAAGGGTAGCTGCCACCTTCCCTTGCCATGCTTGTGGTGTAGTAGTTGATGGACTCGGCTCGAACAACGACGTAGGCGTTCTCTGTTACCGGATTCCGATCAACATAGAGGTTTTCACCGGATATAACTGTGATCTCTAGGGTGCGTGAGCTTGCTTTAAGCGCTTCCATATCAAAAATTAAGAATGCTATGTATACCAAAATCACCAAAGTGGTTTGATGTGAATGTGTAAATGAAGTTTTGTGTTTGTGTTTGGGATGGAAATGGAAGTGAGGGGAGGAATTGAGTTATAAATAATGAATTAATGGGTTTGTTTGGGTTAGGAAGGAAGTGAGGAAGAAAGAAAGGTGTTGTTTCTTAGAATATTGAGAAGCGTGGAAAATTTCAGCTTAGACATATAATACGCTGTTTGGTTATTATTACTATGGTTGACCAATCCATGTCCTTGAGACCTTGACTTTAAAAATTCTTGCGTGACGTGTGGATTTGGGGACAGTGAACTTTACAAGCCGCAGGCTCACTGCTAGCTGCTTGGTATTTGGCTATCACCTGCTCATAAAAGTATACTCTAACATAACGAAATTCCTCTCTTCTTTCTCTGTAAGTCCCTGTCTTTTAAAACCCACAACCCCCCCTGTTAGAAAATACAAATGAATTGACCAAGAAAAAAGAAAACGGGAACTAAGTTCCTTTAATTCTGAATAAATATTGATTATTGATTGACACTCCAAGTTTACAGATATAGAATTTTTTTGTAGTGACCAAGCTAGGATTTTGGTTTAGCTAGTGCATTTGTGAAGGAAGAGTTGACCATTTATTTATGAATATATAAATTTGAGAAAGGGGGTATATATATGTAGAGTTGTTATGGCTTTTTTGGCCATTATGTAGAACCGCTGATGAAAATATATACTTCTTTACCCTCAATAACTTTGTGTAACTTTTTGAAAAACTTACATTTTGATTAAGCAATATTTTTTAAGGCTTAATTGCGGTCCTTATTTTGATGAAACGAATAATTTGGTCTCTTATTTTAAAAATGAATTATTTGGTCATTCTATTTTCATAAAATAAGCAGTTTTAGTCCCTCCATTAGTGTATCGTTAAAAACTTAACAGAGAATATTGATGTGGCATTAAAAACTTAATTTTTTTATTCTAAATCAGCAATTTAAATGAATGTGACATGTACATGACTTTTTAAAATATTAAAATTAACCCTTACAAAAAGACTAAGTAGTAATTTTATATATATAAAAAAAAAAAATCTTCAACTTAAAGTTGTCTTCACCCCAAAAACTGGCATCGCTACACGGGGCCTTGTAGGGTTCTCAAAATCAGGCCTGTAAGTCCTTCCCAGCACACATCAACCCTTGGGGACAGTGCAAAGAATCTAAACTGAACTAACAAATGGGCAAAGCAATCATCAGAAGACACTTGGTAATTATGTACCCTATCATCTTCTTTGGTAACGGGAAACACATTAACTAGAATTTCTGCAACATCCTTGATTGTAACTATGACACTCTTCTTGCTTGCAATTCTCTCTACTTTGACATCTTTCTACTGGAGAGTNATAGAAAACAAAATATTTGCAAAGTGTGAACTCTATATTGATTATAAACACAAATTTTCATCTTACTATATATATATATGGAAAAAAAGAAAGCAAAAAAAATAATGTGATATATATAAATGCATTCAAATGGAGACTTGCAGCAAATTTGACAACTCATAATCTAATTTGTTCGCTATTTGGATATGAAATCTTTCTGTATTTTTTGCGGTGCAAAAACTTTTTCCTTGGTATGCACCAAAAGAATTAAAAAGAAAAGACACTAGTTACATTTGAAACGTTAGTAGGGTAGTTCCACCAAACTGGTCTCTCAATAGCCACTCCATTTGAATTCTTCTTACCGACTTGGACTCCGATGACCTCAGGTTCAAATTCACGAGAACTCGGCATCATTCCCTTTGCCGGCTTCATCGCTGGAATGGAATCTTCCCGTGTCTTCACCTTGACAGAGAAATTAATTACCCCATTTCTCCTACCATCCCAATTCCTCAACCTATAACTCAAGAACTGCAAATTCTCCGGCACACTCCCTTCTAGAAAATCCGAAACTGCTATTCTTGACACTCCAACAGGTCGAACCACACCCGTTGACATCTTGCATTGAACCTCAAACGTAATAGAC
The DNA here is from genome assembly GCA_003255065.1 of Cercis canadensis. Lineage (NCBI taxonomy): Eukaryota > Viridiplantae > Streptophyta > Magnoliopsida > Fabales > Fabaceae > Cercis > Cercis canadensis. Next base: position 26,564 of record QAOA01002823.1, read on the forward strand.
CTTGCATGCAATGGCATGTCCAACAAGAATTTCTCGTTCCATGAAGGGTAGCTGCCACCTTCCCTTGCCATGCTTGTGGTGCAGTAGTTGATGGACTCGGCTCGAACAACGACGTAGGCGTTCTCTGTTATCGGATTCCGATCAACATAGAGGTTTTCACCGGATATAACTGTGATCTCTAGGGTGCGTGAGCTTGCTTTAAGCGCTTCCATATCAAAAATTAAGAATGCTATGTATACCAAAATCACCAAAGTGGTTTGATGTGAATGTGTAAATGAAGTTTTGTGTTTGTGTTTGGGATGGAAATGGAAGTGAGGGGAGGAATTGAGTTATAAATAATGAATTAATGGGTTTGTTTGGGTTAGGAAGGAAGTGAGGAAGAAAGAAAGGTGTTGTTTCTTAGAAGAGTAAAACCCCTTTTTGGTCCCTGAAAAATTCAACGATGGACAAGTTAGTCCCCCAAAAATGTTCGCTGACAATTTCGTCCTCAAATNGACCTTGACTTTAAAAATTCTTGCGTGACGTGTGGATTTGGGGACAGTGAACTTTACAAGCCACAGGCTCACTGCTAGCTGCTTGGTAATTGGCTATCACCTGCTCATAAAAGTATACTCTAACATAACGAAATTCCTCTCTTCTTTCTCTGTAAGTCCCTGTCTTTTAAAACCCACAACCCCCCCTGTTAGAAAATACAAATGAATTGACCAAGAAAAAAGAAAGCAGGAACTAAGTTCCTTTAATTCTGAATAAATATTGATTATTGATTGACACTCCAAGTTTACAGATATAGAATTTTTTTGTAGTGACCAAGCTAGGATTTAAGGAAGAGTTGACCATGTATTTATGAATATATAAATTTGAGAAAGGGGGTATATATATGTAGAGTTGTTATGGCTTTTTTGGCCATTATGTAGAACCGCTGATGAAAATATATACTTCTTTACCCTCAATAACTTTGTGTAACTTTTTGAAAAACTTACATTTTGATTAAGCAATATTTTTTAAGGCTTAATTGCGGTCCTTATTTTGATGAAACGAATAATTTGGTCTCTTATTTTAAAAATGAACTATTTGGTCATTCTATTTTCATAAAATAAGCAGTTCTAGTCCCTCCATTAGTGTATCGTTAAAAACTTAACGGAGAATATTGATTTTAAAAATGAACTATTTGGTCATTCTATTTTCATAAAATAAGCAATTTCAGTCCCTCTATTAGTGTATCGTTAAAAACTTAACGGAGAATATTGATGTGGCATTAAAAATTTAATTTTTTTATTCTAAATCAGCTATTTAAATGAATGTGACATGTACATGACTTTTTAAAATATTAAAATTAACCCTTACAAAAAAACTAAGTAGTAATTTTATATATATATATAAAAAAAAAAAATCTTCAACTTAAAGTTGTCTTCACCCCAAAAACTGGCATCGCTACACGGGGCCTTGTAGGGTTCTCAAAATCAGGCCTGTAAGTCCTTCCCAGCACACATCAACCCTTGGGGACAGTGCAAAGAATCTAAACTGAACTAACAAATGGGCAAAGCAATCATCAGAAGAAACTTGGTAATTATGTACCCTATCATCTACTTTGGTAACGGGAAACACATTAACTAGAATTTCTGCAACATCCTTGATTGTAACTATGACACTCTTCTTGCTTGCAATTCTCTCTACTTTGACATCTTTCTACTGGAGAGTACCATGTGGAGGGAGTGGCTTCAGCTAATTAGGTGAAATCGTTGCCGTTGTAAGTGAACTTAAGGTGATCAATTTCATCGTTCCATGTGGCAGTTTTGGTGGCCTCAAGGGAGAAAGTTTGAGAATTGAAGAGGATTCCAAGGGCTTGAATCCAAGTTAAGTCTCGACCTTTGCCTGCAGGCCTGTGTCCAATGTTGAAGCCTGAAGGTTGGAATCAGAGACTAAGGTAAAATGTTCATTGCTCTTTCCATGGACTGTAACTTGTGGACTGTCTTGGCGCTCGTGACTTGTGGACTGTAACTTGTGTTGTGCCTTCTTTAATTTGCCAGTTGAATTTTTTTTTAATATATATAAAATTACTACTTAATCTTATTGTAAGGGTTAATTTTGATATTTAAAGAGTTGTGTGCATGTTATATGCATTTAAATTGCTGATTTGGAATAAAAAAAATTAAATTTTTAATCCCACATTAACATTCTCTGTTAAATTTTTAACAGTACACTAACGGAGATACCAAAACTACGTATTTTATGAAAATAGAGGGATCATATAATTTATTTTCAAAATAAAGGGATCAAATTGTTCGTTTTACCAAAATAGGAGACCAAAACTGAAATTAAGCATTTTTTTTAAATGTAAACTGTACAAAGAAGTTACACAACTTAATTTGTAAATAAATACAACTCCTCAAAGAGAAAAAGTTACAAAGTTTAGCAGTGTTCATTAAAATGAAAAAATGCACCATAGTGAATCCCCTTCTAAATAGGTGTGAATAAGAAAACACTCTAATTGTTGAGCACATTAAATTAAGCATTAAAGGGATAACACCTGAATCTTTGGCTCTTTAACTTGTTTCTGGTCTTGCAAATTTTACTTCAACCTAGCTGATCCAATAGATTTGAAAGTGATATGATTTTCATAATTCATATTGTATTCAGTAATATATGAAAAAGCAAAATTAGAGTGATGGAAAATAACTTATATAATTATGAAAAGCTTCTTTTAAAAGCTTTGGAATATGTATGTGAACATGGAATTTCACCTCAAGTAGAGAAAAAAAAAATAGGGAGGGTGTGAACTCTATTAACGATATATACAAATGGTTGTCATCTATATTTTAGTATATAGAAAGAAAGGGAAAAATGAGTTAATCCATCTACTATATAAGACTAAATACATATTGACAACTTGCGATGTAAGTTATTGGATATTTAGATATTGAATCTGGTTCTTTGACTTCAATATTACACTTTACAAATTTATTTATTTATCTATTACACTTTCAAAACTATTTACTTAAATATTACATTTAAAAAAATTAAAAATTAAAATTAAAATAAAATCTAATAGTGTGGGATCTACTGGACACACTGTATCCAATGTGGCGCATTCAGTAGAGACACGCCACTTAAGATCTGGCGTGTCCAACTTTTTTCATTCCATTTTCTCTTTCATCCTTTCACTTTCATCTTCTCTCTCTTCCTTTTTATCTTCACCATTTCTTCTCTTTCTTCATGTGTGGCCACTCTTTACCATCTCTCTCTCACTTTTAACTTTTCTTTCTTCATTTCATCTTCACACATTTTTCTCTTTCTTCTGTCACATGGGACAAGTTGGATTCCATGTGGCGTGTCCAATGGACCCCACGTTGTCAAAATTTATTTTTTTTTTAAAAAAAATATTTTAAAAAAGTATAATATTTAGGTAAATAGTTTTGAAAGTGTAATAAATAGGTAAATAAATTTGTGAAGTGTAATATTGAGGTCAAAGAGCCTATTGAATCTTTCTTTAACTTTTTCTTTTGTGCTAAAACCTTTCTCTATTATTTGTGTTACTTATTTACGTTATACCATTTGTAACTTAACTTGTTAATTGGGGCAAAAGAGATTACTTTTTTTGCCGATTGGAGATACCAAAACTCAGGTAATCTCCCATTTTCATAAATTTTATCTCACATGTTTTTTCTTGATTAGGTTTGAACGTGTTCCTAGTGCTTAAGGGAATGAAATTTTTCCAAACTTTTCGGGACTTGAAGGACCCTGATTAAAACTTGACTCTCCCATCATAATGGGATTTGAATAGTAATTGACTGCAAACTACAAGGTTAATTATATCACATCAGACAAACTACAAGGTTAATTATATCTAGTAATTGACTGCCAAACCCATTTCATGGATGGGATGAGAATAGGAACAAAGTCACTTTTTGTAACCCAGTTTGGTAGGTTTGGAAAATGAGATTTTTGAATGGGATGGTAATACAAGGATAAAAAATAATAGGATGGCAATAGGCAGGACAATTTTTTTTCAGGTACCCTACTAACCCATTTATTTATCTTGGGTAGTTGGTATATACATTTTTTAACTGGATTTAGGTAAGATTTGGGGAAATGAAAGTTTCAAACAGGATGGCAATAGGTTGGACTCGTTGCTCTCCCTACTAGTGTTCAATTTGGATGTCACTTAAAAAACTAGTTTGTTTATAATATCAAATATGAATAATAACGTATAATACATAAACCTACTTAAGGATGAATCCCTCACCACCAAAGCATGCTATATTTATACATCTTAATTACATGCCATAACAACTGAAGAATTACAATTAACACACACGTCTTTCTTTCCCTCCGTAATGATGTATGGAAAAGCCAACACTTTTTCTTTAGTAAACAAAAAAGATTATACGAAATTAACGTACTAATTAGTATATCTTCAAATATTGCTAGGGTAGTTATTCCACCAAACTGGAATCCCAGTAACAACTCCATAAGCGTTCTTCTCACCAACCTGGACTCCCATGACCTCATTCTCAAACTTACCAGATCTAGAGTTTACCACCATTTCCTTCTCTGGTTTTATCTCTGAACGCAAATCTTCCTCCGGTGCCTTCACCCTCACCGAGAAATTAATAACCCCGTTTCTTCGGCCATCCCAATTCCTCAACTTATAACTCAAGAACTGCAAAGAACTTTCTGGAACACTCCCTCCTAAAAAATCTGAAATCGCTATTCTTGCCACTCCTACAGATCTAACAACACCCGTTGGCATCTTGCATTGCACCTCGAACGTAATAGACCTTGCATGCATGGGCATGTCCAACAAGAATTTCTCGTTCCATGAAGGGTGGCTCCCAGCTTCCCTTGCCATGCTTGTCTTGCAGCACTTGATAGACTCCGTCCGAACAGTGACGTAANTTCAGTAATATATGAAAAAGCAAAATTAGAGTGATGGAAAATAACTTATATAATTATGAAAAGCTTCTTTTAAAAGCTTTGGAATATGTATGTGAACATGGAATTTCACCTCAAGTAGAGAAAAAAAAAAAATAGGAAGGGTGTGAACTCTATTAACGATATATACAAATGGTTGTCATCTATATTTTAGTATATAGAAAGAAAGGGAAAAATGAGTTAATCCATCTACTATATAAGACTAAATACATATTGACAACTTGCGATGTAAGTTATTGGATATTTAGATATTGAATCTGGTTCTTTGACTTCAATATTACACTTTACAAATTTATTTATTTATCTATTACACTTTCAAAACTATTTACTTAAATATTACATTTAAAAAAAATTAAAAATTAAAAATAAAATAAAATTTGATAGTGTGGGATCTACTGGACACATCGTATCCAATGTGGCGCGTTCAGTAGAGACACGCCACTTAAGATCTGGCGTGTCCAACTTTTTTCATTCCATTTTCTCTTTCATCCTTTCACTTTCATCTTCTCTCTCTTCCTTTTTATCTTCCCATTTCTTCTCTTTCTTCATGTGTGGCCACTCTTTACTATCTCTCTCTCACTTTTAACTTTTCTTTCTTCATTTCATCTTCACACATTTTTCTCTTTCTTCTGCCACATGGGACAAGTTGGATCCCATGTGGCGTGTTCCCACTAGACATGCCACATGGAATATGGCGTGTCCAATGGACCCCACGTTGTCAAAATTTATTTTTTTAAAAAAAAAAATATTTTAAAAAAGTATAATATTTAGGTAAATAGTTTTGAAAGTGTAATAAATAGGTAAATAAATTTGTGAAGTGTAATATTAAGGTCAAAGAGCCTATTGAATCTTTCTTTAACTTTTTCTTTTGTGCTAAAACCTTTCTCTATTATTTGTGTTACTTATTTACGTTATACCATTTGTAACTTTACTTGTTAATAGGGCCAAAAGAGATTACTTTTTTTGCCGATTGGAGATACCAAAACTCAGGTAGTCTCCCATTTTCATAAATTTTATCTCACATGTTTTTTCTTGATTAGGTTTGAACGTGTTCCTAGTGCTTAAGGGAATGAAATTTTTCCAAACTTTTCAGGTACTTGAAGGACCCTGATTAAAACTTGACTCTCCCATCATAATGGGATTTGAATAGACCCCATATACCCATTACCCAACATAAATATATTATTGCAATAATAGCAAATCACATCAGACAAACTACAAGGTTAATTATATCTAGTAATTGACTGCCAAACCCATTTCATGGATGGGATGAGAATAGGAACAAAGTCACTTTTTGTAACCCAGTTTGGTAGGTTTGGAAAATGAGATTTTTGAATGGGATGGTAATACAAGNTTCCATTTGCTTAGTATTAGTAACAAAAGACAATTGGATTATCCATCATTCGTTCTTGTACTATATTAGTCAAAAATTTATTTTGAGCATTTGAATGGTTCATTATACCCCTCTTAAATAAATATACATAATAGATGAACAATTATTTTATAATAAAGTATTTGATAATTAAATTGTGTCATTATTAGAGGAAAAGCTTTGGCTCAAGAAAGCCATCTCTAGCCTTACAAAAAATATATAAATCAAGCCACTTGTGTAAATTTTATACTCAACGGTTTAAAACATAAAAATTCAAAGAATGATTTCGTTTTTCAGCCATAGCAAACACTTGGAAATGCAATTATTGTGTACTCTAAAGTGTGGTCTTACTTAAGGACTTTTTATTAGAAGAAGTCCAAGTATTAGAAGGACTTGTAAGACCTGGCTAAGTCATTGGGCACGTCAATGCTGGAAATTGGATATGCAACCAACATGAGCTTGCCTTGCAATTTATGCCAGCAGTGTATGTCATCATCAGAATAACCATGTGAACGTGCTGCTTGCGTTTTTTGCTTATGAATTGCGAAACATGTTGCAAGCTGTGCTTTTTTTCCTTGGTCCACTCCTTGAGAAACATTTTAGTATCAAATAAGGAAATCCAACAACTTCATATTTACTATGACGATTAAGATTATTTGACCAAGAAAATCGTTTTGGTCTAAGGGTTACAAAACCTTTTAGCTGATTTCACCTCACATGGTAAACATGGATGAACAAAAAAAAAAAATCTAGAAGGGTTATTTAGGGCCTCTTTGCTTTAGAAAATGTTTCCATGTTTTCATTTTCTATTTTCATTTCTAGAAATATGTTTTCATTTTCACATTTTCATTTTTAAGAAACATGTTTGTTGAAATTTTTTTATTTCCATTTTCAAATCATATCCACGTGGCTTATCTTCCCCACATCAATCTCAATTACATTTTCCTCACCACCTGAAAACCCAATTTCAAGCCACACCAAACATATTGAAAATTGACAAAATTAGCAGACCCAAACCAAACATCTTGTTCTTGGCCTCACTCCATTTGGGCTTCTTTTTTCTTGCCTTCTTTCCTTGCCAATCCCCTGATGTCGAGAGTTTAGATTTGTTTCTGGGTCTTCTCCATTTGAAGAAGGACTCCATCTCCAGTGGGTAGTTCAGCTTTGTCAGTGGCAAGGCCTAGAATTGAAGTTAGGGATCCAATGGCTAGAGCTCCCTCGCTCTTGATTCTCTGGCGAACATGAGCACGACAATTGCGGTGGCAATTCCAGTGAGAGACGCCATGGAATTATTGTGGATTTTGGTTATGTGTTTGTACTTTACAGCAAAATGATGCTTTCTGTGTTTTGCTTAAACGCCATAAAGGGAGTGTTAGTGGATGGTTTGAATCTGTTTGCAATTATGGGTCTTCTTCTCTATTTCATGTCTTCTGCTACTGTTTTACTGTAGAAACAGAAAGAGAGAGTGAGAAAAGAGAGACGGTGAGTGTCGTTGAAAAAAAAAAAGTTAATAAAATTACAAAATTGCCACCGGTCACAAGTGAAAACGTCTTTTTGATGTTTTCAATTTACAGTGTATTTTAGAAAATGTTTTCATGTGTTTTCAATGGAAACATTTCTTATTTATTAAACCAAACACGTTTTCACACTTCATTTTCGTTTTCACTGGAAATGGAAATAGAAAATGACTAAAGCAAACAGACCCTTAGAGTTCCATAAATAATTTTCTTTCAAACAATATTAAATAATACATTTGCATTGCTGCTAAATAGCTTAAAAACTGCAAGAAACTATCTGGTATAATCCCTCCTAGGAACTCCGAAACCAGCATTCTCACAGCTCCAATGCTTTTAACTCCCGTTGGTGTCTTGCATTGCACGTCAAAGGTAATAAAGCTTGCATACATGGGCATGTCCATTAAGAATTTCTGGTTCCACGAAGGGTAACTCCCCCCTTCGGTTGCCAATCTCGTCGTGCAGCAGTTGATCGACTCCTTCCAAACGCTGACGTATACATCCTTTGACAATGGCTTGTAATTGACAGAGAGATTTTCCCCAGATAGAACTGTGAGTTCTAGAGTGTGTGAGCCTGCCGTCGCCATATCAAAACCCTTACGAACTATCAAGGACTTTCCTTCCTTTTGCTCTTTGTGAAGGGAGGAATAAGTGGGATTAAATATTGGGGGTGGAAGGAAAGGAGAGAGAAACAAGTAGATTGTTTCTTTTGTGTAAAGATAAAGATGTGGTTCCATCTAAATTCCTATAAAGAATATGAGAGAAAATAGACCAAGTTTACCTATGAATTTCTCGAAACTTTACAATATTATAAATATGATAACTTCTTATTTTAATTTTCTTGATTAGTAAGTTAGTAATTTTTTTTGTCTAATATTACTTGCTAAGCAATTCTTGTTACAATATTAAATAGGATTAGAGATTGGAGGGGTAATGAGTGATATAACATTTAACAGAGCATGAGAATTCTAAGAAATTGGTGAAATGAACCTCAAACTCAAAGGGATAATGATAAAATAGTTATGGGTTTTACTATTTGGTTAGGAAATTTTGTTAGGATTGGTACTTTAATATATATGTATCTTCATCAGAATTATTTTAAGGGTTCTTTTGGTACTTTTGATTATTATTTAATTTTAAACATGAAACTTTTAAGTTTGA
>QAOA01002823.1:38314-55197 GCA_003255065.1 Cercis canadensis
AATGAGTGAGGATCCATATAATTTGAATTTCATTTATCTAACCATTAAATTGAAAGTTTTCATAATATAGATCACATGAATGAAATTTCGTAAAATTTAAGAAATAATTGGTATTCTATTAAATTATTTTATTTTAACTGATAATACACTTTTGAAATATAAGTAAATGTCATCAATTTATGTCCAATTCATGTAAAATTTGACATGCTAATACTGTGGAAGCATCCAAAAAGTATTGCTTCTACCTTCTAATGTCATCAAGTGCAAAGATAATCCCATAAGTTCAGTAGACAAACATTTTCCACTTTAAACAAGAAGAGACAGTTCAATTAAATTAACTAGAACAATCCTTCATTCTCTAGTCCAGAGTAGAATCCATGATCCATCAGCCTATTCCATATCATGTTTTACAGACAAAGAAAATACAAAATAGAAATGGAAACTCATGAACCATGACGACATTTTCAGGATTAAATAAGAAAATGAATCATGAGGACTTTTGCAGTTGTAAGCATCAAAACAGGTTAATGTGTATCAAAAACCATGGAAGCAATTAAATCTTGAAATTTTGTATGGACTAAAAAATGGATAAATGTTTTAAACATGATGAAAACTGTTATGCTATGGCAAACAAATTCTAGCAAATCTCCCTGCAAATTATGGGACTGTTTAAAGTTTTTAAAAAAATTTATCAAACTCTTGTGTTTAAACTATAGACGACTTCATTTGAATTTCAATGTCATAGCATATATCTAACACCCTAGCCCTACAAAACAGCAGTCTCGACAAAACTGAAAAAAAATATATAAATATAAACTAAAAGGTTTTTGTTAAATCAGTATAATTGTGAATTGCTCTCAATCTAAGAATACTCCATCCTTCCTAACAATATATTGTGAGGATAAGTCTCAAATGACCGATGATCACAAAAAAGCCCGACAAGAATTATTTAAGGTGGACTATAAGTGGTCAGCCTTATGTAGCCAATTTGAGCAAAACCACTCTTAGAAGCTTTATGTCTTTGGAGTTTGTGACTTACATTACTTTATGACATCCCAAGCTTTTTCTTTGGTGCATTGAATAAGAAACATCTCAAGTAATTGAACTGTGAATAAGCAAGATATTGAATGGAAGAGCTTGCCTGTTTCAATGACGTACAAAACCCCCACCTGTGTTTTCCTACTATTTTAGAGGTCGTGTTGTACAAAAGGTTTCAAAAGAAATTGCTTGACACTCATTGTTGAATGGCTTTTATATCCACTTTTTAGATATCCTTTACTTAAGTATTTGATTGTTTATTGAGATTAATCATCATATAATGTGATCTTTTGTGTTAAATTGTAGGTTTCATAGGTTAGAATGAAGAATTGAAGAATTGAGAAGTTTTTGGGACAGAATTCAAGAGTTGCGGCGCTCAAAACCTAGAGTCGCGGCCCCTGGAGCATGAAACTTAAAACCAGGACAGCAGCTCAGGGGTGCACCCCTTGAATAGTAGCGCCGCACCCCTTGAACAGTACCGCCGCACCCCTCAAAATACAGAGGTGCGGCGCCCGAAAGTGAAAAGAAGCAAAGTTCTTCCAGCGAGTCAGAGGTGCGGCGCTCAAACTTCAGAGGTGCGGCTCCCGAATTTAATTCTGCAGACACGGCTTATTTTCTCATGGGTTTTAGGGCTTTAGAGTGAGAGGTATAAATAGGAAAGCTAGGGAATTAGAAAGGGGTCGTTCTTAGACACTTTTGGAGGCACAAAAGAGGCAAAGGAAGGATTGAAGGGAGGAGATGCAAGGCTGATTTGACCTTCAAACCAGAGTTTTTCCTCTTTTACCTTTGAATCATGTCTCAATTTTATTCTTTCTTGTTCTCTTCATCTAGTATGAACTAATTCTCTTATCTAGGGTACGATGTAGCCTAATTAGGACCAGCTGTAGTTTCATATGAAGTTAATTCCATTATTTATCTCTTAAATTTGAGCGTTTATCTCTTCTCTTAATGCTTTTAATTGTCTGGCCAATAATTAGATGAATTGTTAATCACAATGAGACCGGAAGGAGAGTTGTGTGTCAAGTTCCTTGGGGTAAATGCCATGAGTTACATGGAGGATAGGAATATACCTCCATGGCTTATGTAATCAGTCAAAAAGATCCACAAAACTAAATGAATTCGTAATTATTGTAACTCGTATAGGGATATACAGGGTTAGTAATTAAGGAATACTTACACTAGACCTTGGGAGAGGCTAGTGAATAAATTAGGGAATCTTGATTAGCAAATAGGAAGATAAATTGGAGTTAATGGAATATAGAATAAAAGCTGGAAGTAATTATGGTGAAGTCGGAACCCTAGGTGTTTCTCTCTTGCTGAATCTATCATTTTTCTGGTTTAATTTGCTATTTTTCTGGTTTACATTGTTTTCATTCTATTTTTAGTTGTTTCATTGAAATATCTTCTTATCGATTGATTAGATAAAGTTAAGGTTAACCCTATTTCGGTAGTTGGTACATTAGTCCTCGTGGGAACGATAAATTGATCTCATTTTATTACTTGCAAACGACAACGTACACTTGCGTTGGAATTTTCACAACAGTGTGTTTAAGTGACATATATAAATTTTTGCTACCATCAAGTTCCACAAACCAGGCCCAAAAGAAATCATATTAAACCCAAGTGGCTGAAGGACTATGAAGTGCCATAATGTAGACTGGTACAAGAGTAATTTCTATTATGATGGTTGTTATTTTCCTTCTGTTAGTTTGTTATTTTCTTTCAGAATAATAGGCTTTGCTTGATGAGTTGTTAGTGGTTAGTTGGTGACTAGAGGTATTTATATTGGATGGTTCCAGAGAGTGGATTATGAAAAAAGCCATTTGATTTTCTTTTCTTTCGTTTTTCTCTTTTTGGTTTCTTCTCTGGTTTTCTTTGCTTTCCTGCAGGAGGAGGTCTTTCCCTAGTGAGATCATAACAATTGGTGCTTTCATTGACTCTCATGGCAGGGAATTCCAAAGCCACCGACAAAATTGATCCCACTTTTGCCGCCATACTCGAGACCCTCAATATCCTCACATCCAAAATTGCCGCCATTGAAGCCAAATCACCTCACCCTTCATCTGACTCATCTTCCATGGCACCCACCCATACCAATTTCCTTCCACCCACTTCCATGAAATTGGTTGTTCCTAGATTTAATGGCTCTGATCCTTTAGGATGGACCTTCAAAATCAACCAGTTTTTCGATTTTCACCACACACCCGAGGAGCAACGTTTGCATATCGCTTCCTTTTACATGGATGGAGAAGCTCTCACCTGGTATCAATGGATGTATGCCAATGGGCAGCTCCTCTCTTGGCCTATTTTCTTACATGCCCTTGAACTATGTTTTGCCCCTTCTCAGTATGACGATCCAAAAGGTGCCCTCTTCAAACTCTGCCAAACCACTACAGTTCATGAATACCAGGCACAATTTGAAGCATTGGCTAATCGCATAGTCGGCCTTCCTTCAACTTTTTACTTAAGCTATTTCATCTCCGGTCTTAAGCCAGCCATCTAGCGAGAGGTTCAAGCGTTTCAGCCCCTAACCCTTTCGCAAGCCCTTGGGTTGGCTAAATTACAAGAAGACAAACTGCTTGACATATCCACCCCCTTCCAACCAAAACATTCTCTTTTCCATCGGCTAAACCCAATTTTTCCCTAGAACCTCAACCCACCCAGAAACCCTAGTTCGGCCAACACCTGCCCATTCGGTACCTTCTCACCCTGCTTCCACTACAAGAAAATTTTTGGATTCTAACGAAATTTTTCCGTTCAAATTTTGCTAAATTCTGTTGGAATATTGAATTCCAACGGAATTTGGGTCGTTATAATGTATTGAGTACAAAAGTTTAAATCTCAAATAATTACACTTCTAATTGTTCAAAATATATACTATATAACAAGAGGATACTCTTCTCTCAACTAAATAAAAATAAAACATAAATTTTGTAGAAGAGCAAGATGTTATAACTAAATTTCAGTCTTCATACTTTGTTTCTTCATCGTCATCTTCACTAGTGAATCCTAAAACCCAATACAAAATGGACTCAAGAAAGTTTAGAGGAACAAAATTCCCACAATAACTTTGAGAAACAATGTTTCTAGCTGTGCAGCTATCAACTGTGCAACTGTTCTTCTGCTGGAGTCTTGAAGCTCACCAGCAATTAGAAGTTCATCTAGTATATAGTAGGCCTTCCATGTTACAAAAATTAGACAACAAATCAGAAGGGGGCAATAGGCATACTTTACATAAAATAAATTAGTAGGAAAAATGATCAATCATTAAGGCACATTCAAAGTGGAACTGTCTTGCATGAACCATCTCTACCAACAAAATATGAAAGTAAAAAGAGTAGCTAACATTATTTTGATATTTGAGCAAATCAGAAGGGGACAATAGGCATACTTTGGTTAATTATCATCAAGACAAACAGAAGTATTTCTTGCAAAAGATCAGCTACATATGACAAGAAAAAAAGGGTCTCTTTCTTACAATACCTTTTGTAGACAACTTTATATTCTCTCCACTCTACAAAGTTACAGAGCTTGGAAGCATGGTTAAGAATCACTCCACTGAGCTCATGGATTACCTTTTCAAAATAAATGACATATAAAGATAAATAGTGAGGAAAACTCATGTGGAAATGCAATGTGTTCAGCATGCTATAGCTATTCGTTCAATCACATTGCATGATAAAAATACACCTAAGGTAGAATTAAGAACACACATTGGGGATCCATGAATCCACATATACATGGTCATAGGAATTGAGAAACTAAGCAGTCTATGAAGAACTTCAGAAGTTTAAGACCAGATAAGGAAAAGAAAACATAAAAGGAAGAAAACCAGATGAAATACCTTAGATCTTTCCTTATGTGTATAAGGTGAATACCATTTTGTCAGTCTCACCTTCCCTTGTCGACTAATAAGCAGCACAAATTGGATCTATAGACACATGAATAAAGCATGTTGAAATGGGAAACAGACCAAGAAAGTCAATGTCATAAGGCAGGAAATACAGTAACACTCAACCCACCACCCAAAAAAAAAAAAAAAAAANTACAGTAACACTCAACCCACCACCCACAAAAAAAAAAAAAGAAAAAGAAATAAAGATACATCAACAAGTAGTAAAAACAGAAGAGACAACCAAATGTTATCTGTATTCATGTAACAGTGTATCCTGGTTACAATAGGGAAAAATGAAAGCAGAATATAATATCATAAGGATTGCATAAATTTGATACAGCAAGTACAATTGCAAATGATGTTTTGTACAAGTATATTTTGTCACTTTTCCCTAGTACAGAATAAAGGGGGTTTCTACATATGAAAATAATAACTTCCTGTTGGTGTTGCGGTGGGGAAGAGAGGTCATGCATTACAAGGTTCTACACTTTAGCTAATGTGTGACATTCTCCCCAAGCCGCAATGCCAAACACATGCTAAGAAGTGTAATCAGCCAAGCCTAAGGATAAAGCTGAGCTTGTTATGAATCTGAAAAACATAAATTGGCCATGCATAAATGGGTTAACAGAGTTTGGTCAAAATGAATGTCATGTCAGACAAAAATAACAATAGCTATGTGTCCAATAAAAATACATTTTTAATGTGGAGGCTCAACTCTTAAGACACATTAAGAGAACATACATTTCATTCCATTTTAGTATTGCATCAGATTGACATTTGCATTCTCAAAAAAAGTAAGGCAACAATTAAGTTTTCCACAGAATCTGGGTACAATAACTTGGCATTTACAGGCATATTTTAAACTTTTAGACTTCATTTGTGAAAGAGAAAGAAGAGTAATCTACACATGATATACATATCAATATAATTATCTCGTGAAATGTAGTAGAATGCATTATGCCTAGATTCATTTTTAAATCATTCCACTCAAAATCCTTCCCTCTAGTTTTTACCAGTTCCAAACGAAGGCTTAAAGTTACTGAAATGGAGCTTGTCAAGTGCAATTTAAGCTAGTATATCAGGATAAATTTGAGTCAAATCCAAGCTGTAAGAACATTTAAGGATTCACTGAGGTAGTTGGGCTTAACAAATTCACACACTTAATCATCATATACAAAAAACCATTAGGGAAAGGAGGGAAGGAGGGAAAGGGAAGGAGGGAAAGGGAAGAAGAGCACTGATGGGACAGAATTGAAACTGGAGTGGGCTTTCTTGATTGATGTAAAAGTATGGTGAAGAAAAAAGAATGAACAATTCTATAAGATTTGAAGCTGCTTCCTTAAGTAACTTTTTTTTTGCAATTTCCTCTTTTCTCCTTTTACAAATTAATCCAATTATAACTATCAGTTATCAACCTATCTCTAAACCCAGGATTAATCAGGTGATGAAACCGTCATTCTAAAGAAAATTTCCCCAAATCAGTCAATTAAAACAACATAATATATTCTTGGCATGAAAATATAGCCGAATTTTCACCATTTCTGTTCCTGCAGGGATCCAAACCCTTTTCCTGCGTCAGTGAAGAGAAATTCTAAGGTGTTTGAACTCGAAAGGAAAAGAATTGATTTTCAAACAGTGGATAAAATGTAACCCACTTGGAAACCCAGATCTAAACGGGTTCTAAGGTGGCAGAAAGACATTGTAGTTTATGGGTTTCAGGAAAAAAAAAAAAAAAACTAAAAACTAGCACCGAGAAAATATTAATACCAGCACAGCTACAAATCAAATTGGCACAATTATTAATATCAGTCCAGCTCGTTAAATTCATGTATGAGCATCAATAAACCTCTAAGGATTACTAAGCAAAATTAGAACAGCAACTAAACCAAACAAATACAAATACAGGAAAAGTGCCCCAAACAAAAGGGAGAGGGAACCCATAAAAGATCAGTACCAGAAGAAATATCAAGAGTGAGAAGAATCCCAAGGTTGGTGTTGAATAGAAGGAAGAATACCTCCAAATCAAATGGCTATCAACTGGTTGTGATTTGCGCGATCGATCAGAAAGCAAGCTATGTGCTGCCTCCGTTTTTTTACCATGCGGATTTCTAAAGGAGAAGGAGAAGGAGAATTACTTAGGGATTTCATAAACGCTTCTAATTGAGAAAGTGAAGAGCGAGGGGGAAGGTCGGAAATTAATTTACAAGATTCCAACGGTAATAAAATAGAAATTATCGTTAGAAATACCGTTAGAACTACTAAAAAAAATAAAAAATAAAAATTGAAAACAAATTCTAATAGTATATTCTATTGGAATATTCTGTTAGAATTTTTTAAAAATTTTTTTAGACATTTTCAACGGTAATTTTAACGGAAATTCTAACGGTAATGTAAATCCGTTGAAATTACCGTTGAGATTTCAACAAAATTTCTTCTGTTAGAGTTACCGTTGGAATTTTTTAACAATATTTGGTTTTGTTAGAAAATTGCCTTTTTCTTGTAGTGGTCCGACCAGAATCCCACCATTAAGCGATTGACCCCTGCGGAGTTGCAAGCTCGACGAGAAAAAGGGTTGTGCTACAATTGCGATGAACGTTTTCATCGAGGGCATCGCTGTAAACGTTGATTTTTCTTAATGACTGCTGATTCAGATAGTCCAGAAATTTCCTCCGATGCTCTGTTCCATGCATTGTCCAGGGATGAAGATGATCTTGACCCGATTTTGGACTTACCCGACCTAACAGAGGCCCATATTAGTTTGCATGCACTTTTGGGTCACCCAATTCCTCAAACATTAAGGGTGCTAGGCCTTATTGGTAAGTCCACGGTGGCAGTCCTCATTGACAGTGGCAGTACTCACAATTTTATACAAGCCAGGATAGCCAAGTTTCTGGGTCTTTAGATCCGACCAGCACAAGGCTTCAATGTCTTAGTGGGGAATGGTGAGGAATTTAAGTGTTCCTCAGCTTGTCATACAGTTCCATTGAAGTTGGGGGCCCATGCCTTTGTAATAGACTTGTTTGTCCTCCCTATCAGTGGAGCAGACTTGGTTTTAGGAGTCCAGTGGCTTAAGACTCTTGGGCCGGTCCTCATTGATTATGAAACACTAACTATGAAGTTCATTAAAGAGGGCAAAGTGGTAGAGTTAACAGGGCAACCCGCATTTGATCTAACTGAAGTCACAAACCACCAATTGAGACGCCT
The DNA here is from genome assembly GCA_003255065.1 of Cercis canadensis. Classification (NCBI taxonomy): domain Eukaryota; kingdom Viridiplantae; phylum Streptophyta; class Magnoliopsida; order Fabales; family Fabaceae; genus Cercis; species Cercis canadensis. The sequence goes on from QAOA01002823.1 coordinate 46,452, forward strand.
AGTTTCAACGGAATCGATTGCTGGGTATTTTCACCTTCAAATTATTCCCACCTCTGAAAATACAACGGAACACCAACTTCCTCCTTCTCCAATCGTAGAGGTTCTCAACCAATACTCTCAAATTTTTACCACCCCTGAAAGTCTTCCACCAGCTCGTTCTACTGACCACCACATTCCTTTGTTGGAAGGGTCAAATCCCGTAAATGTCAAACCTTACAGATATCCTTATTTCTAGAAGCAGGAAATGGAGCGCCTCATCACAGAAATGCTACACTCGGGCATTATTCAGCGAAGTACCAGCTCATTCTCATCCCCCGTGTTGCTGGTTCGAAAAAAAGATGGGAGCTGGCATTTTTGTGTGGATTACAAAGCCCTAAATGCAATCACAAGTAAGGATCATTTTCCCATTCCCTCAATAGATGAATTATTAGATGAACTCCATGGTACTCATTGGTTTTCCAAGTTAGATTTACGTTCTGGGTATCACCAAATTAGGATGAATCCTAGTGATACATATAAAACGGCCTTTAGAACACATGATGGGCATTATGAATTTTTGATCATGCCCTTTGGTTTGTGTAATGCTCCTGCAACGTTTCAATCTACCATGAATCTGTTGTTCCAACCTTACTTGAGGCAGTTTGTGATTGTTTTTTTTGATGACATTCTAGTCTATAGTAAGTCTCTGGAAGACCATGTACACCATTTGGAATTGGTTTTTGAGTGTCTTTTGCAGAACCAATTTTTTCTTCAGCAATCCAAATGTGCTTTTAGGTAGCGCTCTATTGATTATTTAGGGCACATTATTTCCAATCAGGGTGTAGGGCCAGACCCAGAAAAGAGCAGAGCTATGATTGAATGGCCAACTCCAACCTCCCTTAAGAAATTAAGAGGGTTCCTTGGGTTAACAGGGTTCTATAGAAAATTTGTCAGGAATTATGCCACTATAGCTGCTCCATTGACCAATTTACTCAAAAAGATGCCTTTGTTTGGTCTGAACAGGCCCAAGAGGCTTTTCAATTGCTTAAGCAGGCGATGACTGAGTTACCTGTTTTGGGTCTTCCTAATTTTCAACGGGACTTTATTTTAGAAACAGATGCGTCAGGAGCTGGGATGGGTGCTGTTTTATTACAAGATGGGCACCCCATTTGCTACTTTAGCAAGAAGTTCTGCCCTAAGCTTTTATCAGCTTCCACCTATGTTAGAGAATTGCACGCCATTACCGCAGCTGTTAAGAAGTGGCGAACCTATTTACTGGGCAGAAAATTCATCATACATACAGATCAGCGTAGTCTTAAGGAGTTGATGACCCAAGTTATCCAAACCCCAAAGCAGCAATATTATCTTTCAAAACTTCTGGGTTACTGTTATGAGATAGTGTATAAATCTGGTACATCTAATAAAGTAGCTAATGCTCTCTCTCGAATTCCTGACATAAATTCTCAGCTGATGGGTTTGACTATACCGCATTTTGATTTTATTCAGAAACTTAGAGTTGCCTATGGGAATGAACCAGCATTTGCAGAATTATATCAGGCTGTTTAAACAAACCGGATAAACACTCCTCATACAAGATCATCCAAGGTCTTCTGTTCTATACTGACAGGCTCTTTATTCATGAACAATATGCTCTTAAGATGATTCTTTTAAAGGAATTCCACAGTTCCTTATTTGGGGGACATGCGAGAATTCAACGGACTTATGGCAGACTCACTGAAAATTTTTACTGGCATGGTATGAAACAGGACGTCATTGACTTTGTCAAGTCTTGTGCAATCTGTCAGCAGGTAAAAACGCTAACACAACCACCTTTTGGGTTATTACAGCCGATTCCAGTACCAGCAGACATTTGGGAGGATATAACAATGGATTTCGTGATAGGGCTTCCTTCATTCCAAGGAAACACAGTTACTTTTGTGGTGGTGGATCGATTTTCCAAAGCTATTCACTGTGACTTGTTGCCCACTTCTTTTACTGCTGCAAAAGTTGTGGATTTGTTTGCTAGATTGGTTTGTAAGCATCATGGCATGCCCAAAAGTATCATTTCAGACGGATATCCAATTTTCATGAGCCATTTTTGGCAAGACTTGTTCAAATTGAGTGGAACAAAGTTGCACATGTCTTCAGCCTATCACCCTCAAAGTGATGGCCAGAATGAGGTTGTTAACCGAGTCTTATAGCAATATTTGCGTTCTTTTGTCCATGATCAGCCTAAACAGTGGGGAAAGTTGTTACATTGGGCGGAATGGAGCTATAACACTGCTAAACACACAGCTATTGGTTTTAGTCCTTACCAAATTGTGTTTGGAAAACCACCTCCAACTATTCCAAATTATGTGGTGGGAAGTTCTAAATTAGAGGCTGTGGACATGGAATTGCAAACTCGAGAGGAGCTTTTCTCTAAACTGCGGGCTAAGTTACAAAAAGCTCAAGATACCATGAAACATTTTGCTGATTTGCATCGCTCTCCCCATCCTTTTAAACTAGGAGACCTGGTTTTGGTAAGACTTAGACCATACAGACAGAATTCTGTTGTTGGTTCACGGGTTCAAAAGCTTGCCAAAAAATACTATGGACCTTTTAAAATAATTAAATGCATAGGGGATGCTGCTTTTGAATTGGAGTTGCCCAAGGACTCAAAAATCCACCTAGTGTTTCATGCTTCTAAATTGAAACCATTTCATGGTTCTGTTGAGCAGCAATCCTTAGCATTACCATCTGAAGCGGTCGATAACCAGCCAAAAGTTGTACCACTTGCAATACTAGATTTGCGTGACACTGGTGATTCAACTAAAATTGAAGCGCTGATCCAGTGGAGTGGTCTGTACCCTGAAGACTCTACTTGGGAGAATTTATCAGACATCCAAGTTGAATTTCCTGACTTGCACCTTGAGGACAAGGTGTTTCTACAACAATGGAGGGATGATATGACTGTGGACGTGGGCTTAAATGAAGAGACTGAGGCAGAAGTAATTGTGGGGCAGGAGATGGTTCAAGTTCCAAAAACCAGGCCCAAAAGAAATCATATTAAACCCAAGTGGCTGAAGGACTATGAAGTGCCAAAGTGTAGACTCATACAAGAGTAATTTCTATTATGATGGTTGTTATTTTCCTTTTGTTAGTTTGTTATTTTCTTTCGGAATAATAGGCTTTGCTTGATGAGTTGTCAGTGGTTAGTTGGTGACCAGAGGTATTTGTATTGGATGGTTCCAAAGAGTGGATTATGAAAAAAGCCATTTGATTTTCTTTTCTTTCGTTTTTCTCTTTCTGGTTTCTTCTCTGGTTTTCTTTGCTTTCCTGCAGGAGGAGGTCTTTCCCTAGTGAGATCATAACAGCTTCCCCTACATTATGTTCACCTTGCTCACTTGAGCCAGGCTCTTCCATCTCATTGTGAGGAGGCATCATCATCTCTGTGCCACTATCTTCAACATTGTTTATTTGGTGGCCATGTACCTTCGGTTCACAACTCAAAATGATACTTGAAGTATAATGCAGAGGACAAAAATCTTATGTAAGTTATGTGAATAGGAAAATAATTTTTTTTTTAAAAAAAAAAGGAAAAAGAAGATTGTAAATCTGAATTGGTTTGAAGAATTGCAAATATATACCTTGATCNCTTGCTCGCTTGAGCCAGGCTCTTCCATCTCATTGTGAGGAGGCATCATCATCTCTGTGCCACTATATTCAACATTGTTTATTTGGTGGCCATGTACCTTCGGTTCACAACTCAAAATGATACTTGAAGTATAATGCAGAGGACAAAAATTTTATGTAAGTTATGTGAATAGGAAAATAATTTTTTTTTTTAAAAAAAAAGGAAAAAGAAGATTGTAAATCTGAATTGGTTTGAAGAATTGCAAATATATACCTTGATCGTTGTTCTTCAACCCGCTGCAACCCATCTTTGTGTTCCTGCGCCTGCGATATTGTGCAAGTGACACAGCTGATGTAAAATGTGAAAGTTTAATGAATTATGTTGGTTTTTGACATGATACTATTACATAAGAGATAACAAGATTTAAACTAGGATTTAAATGTCAAAGATTTCTATAGGGGCAGGAAAACAATCAACAATGAGGTGGATGATTTCTTTCTAATTTTGTCTTAGGGTGCTTTAAAGATCATACTGCTTTTGAAAAATTGTTGTAAAAGACCTACTTCCCATAACTGCTGGTAAAAATTGCATTAGACATTTGTCAAGGAACAGTTTAGTATTTTAGTAAAAATAAAATTTTATTTTATTGGTATCATTTGGAAGAAGATTGCAATATTGTTTTCTTGCAAATAATACCTAACATACTTAGAAAAGTATTTATTCAGATAGAACTCATTGTTAACATTTGAAGATAAGAAAATTTCTTTAACGAGAGGTTTATAATGGAACCTTGTATTCAACAAAATATCAAACAATCAAGTTAAGTGATTTGGTCTAGAAACTACAGAAGAAAAATAAAACCAAGATAAGCAGAATTCATAAACAATTGTAGCCACAATGTGAAATTAGCTACAGAGTAAAGGAATAAGAAGCAGAACTTCAACTCGCTGAACTAAAACGGATAATTGTTTATATTCCAATAACGCTTCTGATAGGATGCGGAATTTAAGAACCATTTCTTACCACAGTACTTAAGAGTACAAAGACAATGATAATGCCAAAACAAATAAAAGAATGCAATATTTTCAAATCTGAGAATGCTGTATGCTTTGGACTTATTTTTCCATATGCCACAATTTGTAAATAAATAAAGAGAAATGAATTACAGTACGGGAACATAAGTAGCAGGGCAGATAACATGACCAAGGTAGTGTGTTCATGAACGTATAATCAAATGAAAACGTAGAGCATTTTCGATTTTCATAGATTAACAAACTCAAAAGTTTCTCACATTTAGTATGGTTTAGAAATTACACAAGAGGGGGATATGAAATACATCAGAACCATTCTGTACAAAGTTTGAGTGCATCAAAAAGATTAAGCAGACTATGATATTAAGAAAACAAACTAAGACGCATACTCCCTTGCTGTCCATCTCTCCTGGTATTTCCCAAATGAATACGCTGTTGAAGGCATCTCAGTTAAATGAAAAAGGTTTGGTTCAATGCCGTAATTATCGTGTGAAATTTTGAATTCCTGATTTGATCCAGTTTTAGGAGAGATTCTGCCAAATTTTTAGTAGGGGTATAAGGGTTTAGGGATTATTATTTATGGTTAAGATTTAGGATTAGGGTTTATGGTTTAGGATTTAAGATTTGGAGTTTAGGGTTTAAAGATTATTGTTTAGAGTTAACATTTAGGGTTTAGGATTTGGGTGTTTAGGGTTTGCTATTTTATTGTATTAATTATTTCCTACTTAATATTTCCCTTGTATGACAGATGTCAAACCATCCACGACATTCATCCCCAGCAGTTGCGCCATCCAAGAGGGACAAAAGGAAGGTTGTTGCTCGACCATCTCAAACCAAACCAGCCTTGCCCTTGTTTATGCCGACCACGGGGTTGCCACGCACACCGTTGCCCACTGCGATGTATGAGGAGTTAGGAGCCGTGACCCTGGGCAGCGCATCCTTGGCCGCTGGAATGTCATATCACCAGAGTCCAACCATCTCGAACTCATCCTCACCCAGCACTAGAGCAGCTGATGGTCACTTATGGATATGGCCACACGAGAAGAATGAGTAAGTTAGTCTTAACTTCATGTCTTATTATTTTTTTAAGATTCATAGTTCATGTATTAATGATAATTTCTTATTTTTGCAGCTTTATTCCTTCCTAGGAGTCTGCCCACTATCTTTCGACTATTTATAAGTTGAAATATGAGGACGTGTGGCTAGACTTCACCTCTGTTCTTGATGAGGTGAATGAATTGTGGTGGAGTGAGTTCAAGGTAATAATTTTAGCTGAATTAATTTTTAATTTATTTTAAACTAACTTGATCATTTTAATGTTTACTAACCGTGATGTTCTATTTTCGAATGCAGAGGAAATATGTATGGGACCCGCAGTATGAGAGCCAGATTCATAAGATATGTCTCTCAAAATGTAGTGATAATATCCATGCCTCCTTCCGAGACATCAGGATCTGGAAGACAAAAGGCAAATGGTTGAGTCCTACTGTGTTGGAGGCCCTGAGATCTAAATGAGCCTCTGCACAGTGCAAGGCAGTGTATGACCGCAACAAGGAGAACTGGTTCTTAGATTAAGGCGAGTGTTATCATAGGGGCGATTTCATAGCCGTCTCTGAACACAAACGAAGGCTGGTAAGTTTTTAATTTAATAATGTACTTTAATTTTGTAGTTAATTTTAAATTATTTTAATGTATGTATATTAACGATTGCATTTTTTTTTTGTAGACGAAGAAGAGAGCCCAACGCACTAGAGGTCTTTCGTTACCTCCAACATAGTTCCAGAAAGGATTGAGTTCATCCACGAGCTTAGCCCACTTATGTAAGTATTTTTTAAGTCAATTACTGTTTATGTTAGTTAATTATATGTATGTATTTCAATACTAATGTTAGGATTTTCATCTATGCAGACTAAGTTTGAGAGGCGTCGATTTGAGAGTCAAGCACAGTCTTCTTCTTCTTCTATTAACGGCATTGGGCTATGACTTGATATCATCGGCAGCCAAAACAAGAAGGGCCGCATTTATGGCCGGAGCTTTGATGCCAGTGTGTTGGACTCAGCCCAACCACCTGCAACCCAACTTTCCCAGCAGCAAAATCCTTAGCTATCAGAGGTGCTCTTATAGGTGGCTGCCCTGACGTAGCAGGTCCCTGAGCTGGAGATTTATAAGACAGTAGTACATACCTATCTTGGCATGTCCTCTAGCTCATTCACTCAGGACCTTACTACATAGTTGGCACAGATGTTGCAACATTCTTAGGCTGCTGCTGCAATTGCACCGCCCAGGACTGACGACAATGATAATGCAGCTGAGGACTTAGACACTGACGATGCTAGGACTATTAGGGCTTTGTACATTTTTTATTATTTTTCATTGTATAATATTTTTTATATTTAATAACATTTTTTAATATTTAATTTTAATTCCCTTTTAATAAAATTTCTTTTATTATATTTCTCTTTGTTTTATCTCATTTTTATTATCAATTTAATTAAAATTAATTACTAATTTTTGGCAAAAAAAAACCAATTTCTCTCATATTGATGTCCGAGAGAAATTCTCATGGACATGAGGTTGTGAGAAAGTCTCACGCGGTCAATGTCTATAGCAGTGAGAAAATTTGTGAGAACTTTCTCATTGACAAATTTTTTCGTGAAAATATCATTTTGTCATGAGTTTTTCTCTCATCATAGAGTCCGTGAGAAATCTTGTGACTATAATTTCTCGCTGACTTTTGGTTTATTTCTCACGATTTTTGTCCATGAGAAAACACATGTTTTCTTATAGTGTGGTTGTACAGTTGGCGCACCTAAGACAGTCCCCTGAGGGGATTGCAACCACCTTAGCCATATATTGGTTGATGCTACTGCCCCGGCCCATCCTACTGATGCCCCAGCCCATCCTGCTGATGCGGATGACGACGGTAATGATGATGGTATGGATGATGCTTGATGTATATTTATGATATTTTTTTAACATTATTGTATTTATTTTTATTACATTTGATTATTTTATTTTAAATAAAATTGTTCTTAACTTTGTTTATATCTCATTTTTATGTGATTATTTTATTATAAAATAGGGTCGATTCTTACACAATTTCTTACGAACAAAATTTGTGAGAAAATAACGGATAAATTCTCACCCCTAAACCAAGTTTTCTCTCGAATTTTCTCAAAGTTTCTCACAGACAGATCCTTGAGAAAGTTTCTCACGAACTTCAAATTTCATAACAAATCTAGTTTGTCACAAGCATTTTTCTAATACTCCAAAATTCGTGAGAAAGTCCATGAGAAACCTTTTTTCTCACAAAATTTTAAGTGTTTTCTCACAGATTTTGTCCATGAGAATTTTCTTGTCGTGACAATTCAACCACTTAAACGGTTCAAGGGTCCAAACCGGACCGTTTCAATGACCAGGCATTGGCTTCACCTCCCAGCCTTAAGGCTCGGACACCTCATGTTGTTGGGTTCGAGCCCGAGATACTCCACTTCCCTGGCACACTATGTATGCTCCCCTCTATCTAGAGGCAGGAAAAAAAAAAAGGAAAGAAACATGGATAATTTGCCTATTTATTTTAACTCCAAATTAATTATATGCCTCATAAATCTTAGACATAAGGATATAACTATAATAGAAAGAGATAAAATAGATATGAAAAGGAAAAAATAAAAAATAAAAACAAAGAAACGTAAGGATATACATACTTCATCATTGTTGAGGCTTTATAAGCGGAGGATTATTTCATTTAGAATATAATAATTTCAGTGAATAGTTTTTTTCTGCAGTTTCCTTTTAGTAGATTCATTCATTTGAATATCAAGAATTATATGAGAACTTTTAGTGTGATAAGATGGGTACTGTTATTAAAATATATATATATATATATATATATATATATATATATATATATATATATTTTAATAACAGTACCCATCTTATCACACTAAAAGTTCTCATATAATTCTTGATATTCAAATGAATGAATCTACTAAAAGGAAACTGCAGAAAAAAACTATTCACTGAAATTATTATATTCTAAATGAAATAATCCTCCGCTTATAAAGCCTCAACAATGATGAAGTATGTATATCCTTACGTTTCTTTGTTTTTATTTTTT